>CM052898.1:55767401-55800768 GCA_028534135.1 Potos flavus | reverse complement strand
CTCTCAAATTCTTCATATCAGAGAGATCATATGATCATTGTCTTTCTATGATTAACTTATTTCACTTAGCATAATGCCCTCTAGTTCCATCCACGTCATTGCAAATGGCAAGATTTTGTTTCTCTTGATGGTTGCATAGTATTCCATTGTATACATATACCACATCTTCTTTATCCATTCATCTGTTGATGGACATCAAGGTTATTTCCATAACATCATTAGTTTTTGATGTAGTGTTCCATGATTCATTGTTTGCATATAACACCCCAGTGCTCCATACAATACGTGCCCTCCTTAATACCCATCACCAGGCTCACCCATCCCCCCACCCCTCTCTAAAACCCTCAGTTTGTTTCCTGGACACAGGATTTATGCCAAGTGGCGATTTGGCTTCAGCACATCTACTTCCAGCTCAAAACTTTTTCAGCCTTTCATGCAAAAGAGAAATGAGAAGCAACATTTAAGTTCAATGACCAGGGACAGGGTATATTATAAAAATGTTCAGTGAAAAACTGAAACAAAATGGAAAATCATACCGTGCACCAAACTTTAAACATTCAGTTAACCTACCTTAACATTAACAGAAAAAAAATACAAAATTCCACTGTGGGTTGTGCCTGGAAAGCTGAGCATGGGAAGTATCTGCTGTCAGCTCTGCCCTCCCACCTGGCCCCGCCCTGCTTATCTGTCCAACCTCACGTCTCATCTCTTCCCCTTTTGTTCTCGAGACCCCAGGTGCAGGGAGTCTCCTGCAGTTCATTTCATTCCTTCATGTGGCTTAATTTGAGTGATCCTTTATTGTTTGGATTAAGAGGAATTTGTACTTTTTTTTTTTTGCACATTGGTTTTAAATGCCATCTGATCATATATTACAATTCTTTTTTTTAAAGATTTTGTTTATGTATTTGTCAGAGAGAGAGAGAGAAAGTGAGCATACAAGCAGGGGGAGCGGCAGGTAGAGGAAGAAGCAGACTCCCTCAGGGAGCCTGATGCAATGTGGGACTCGATCCCATGACCCTGGGATCATGACCTGTGCTAAAGGCAGATGCTTAACTGAGCCACCCAGGTGTCCACTATATTATAGCTCTTTAAAATTTTTACCTATTTGTTGGGTCACACTTAGTACAATAATACCATTGTCATTTGGATTCGTCTTACATTAAATACTAGTTGATGATAAAGTTAATGGGTTTAAATGTTGGAATTATGCTTGCTTCTTGGGATAAATTGCAATTGTAATGGGAGTTTTAGACTTTTAAGATATTGCTAGAATGTATTCACCTAAATTAATTAGGAAATTTGTTTTATTATGTCACTACTTTTATTTAGAAAAGTATTCTGTAAAAAAAAAGATAAGTATTCTGTAAAATATATATCAGATATTTATTTATTTATTTATTTATTTATTTATTTATTTACTTAAATTCCAGTATAATTAACATACAGGGTTATATTAGTTCCAGGTGTACAATAAAGTGATTCAACAATTTTATACATTACTCAGTGTTTATCCTGATAAGTGTACTCTTAATCCCCTCAGGAAATTTTACATCAAAATTTGAAAGTAAAATGTGTTTTTTTTAATATCTTTGTCAAGTTTTCATATCAGTTTATTTGTAAATATACATTTCAAAGCTTTCCATCCCCTGTCCACTTACTTTTGAATAGCTTTCATATTTACTCTTAAATAGTTTGAAGGATTCACAAATCATCAAGGCCTGCTATTTATGGGATATAAATCTTTCAATTCTTCCTAGAGTAAATGGTCAGCCTTATACTTTGCAGTCAATTTTGTTAATATATAATGTCTTCAAAATTCACACATTTAACCAAAAATTCTAAATTAATTATTACAGCACATTATACAGTTTAAATTAAGCATTATTATCAATATATATCTATATACCATTTTTTTTTTCCTGGATAGATTTACTTGATGAAAAAACTGAGAGGTAGAATAAGTGTTTGCTCCAGGTTACACACTGGTAAGTGACAGATTCTAGATTCTGTTGCAGGCCATGAGATCACGTTTTCACCACTGTATTATGCTATCTTTGTGCATTCTCACTGCGATGATTTTACTGTATGTCTATCTTTATGTTTATTTGATCTACATCAGAAATCTAGAGAGTAGCATCAGATAGCTTGCTACTCATATTTCTAATAATTTTGCTTTATATATTTCAATGGCAGGATAGTTGATACATAAAACTTAATGATATCTATGTATTTCTTAGAGGTTTGTAGCCTTTTCATTATATAATAATTCTTTGTCGCATCCATCTAATAATCTTTGCTTTGAGTTATATTTGATCCTTACAAACACTGTTACCTGCTTAAATGTATTTATTTTTGCCTGGTATTTATTTCTAATACTTCCGCTTTTTTAAGTTACTAGTGATGGTTGTTGGTTTCATTATCTGAGAATATTTGTCTTCCAACATCTTTGGATTTTTTATTATTTAATTTTATGTTTTGTTTTTAATGCCCCCCCTTTTTTTTCTGTTTTTACTAGCTCAGCTTTTCTGGCTCTATTTCCCCCAATTATCTGGTAATTTTTCTGTTAAAAACATTTAGTATCCAATCACATTCTTAATGTCAATGATACTAATGAATAGAACACAGACATCTTTGCACTCTGTCCCTGATCTTTCATGGACAACCTGGGAATAGTTATGTGTGTCCATCCAGCCTCTTTTCTTGCACTTTATTGATGTTTGTGAAATCGTCTCTCTATTTTTTCCTTGTAAACAGTATTATATGATACCTGTTTTGGGGAGGCACATGTTTATTCAGCAGCACAGCTAGGAAATAATTCCATGTTAGTAGGTTATATATATATATATCATTCTTTTTAATGGAAACAAATCATTGTGTGGACATTCCAAAATTAATTTAAATATTCCCTTTTTAATGGACATTCAAGATATTTCCTTTGTTTTTCTATTACACACAAGTCTACAGTGAGCATTCTTGACTATGTAATTTCATGCCTGTGCAATAGCCAGGATGCTTTCATAGACTTGAGATCTATGCCTTTGCAAGGGCTACATACTCAAAGATGTCTCTCTGTGGTTTAGTGCTCTGCTGTTACTATCTTGAAATTTTTTTTTAATAACATATAATGTATAATTTTTTCAGGGGGTACAGGTCTGTGATTCATCAGTCCTGCATAATTCATAGTGCTCAGCATAACACATACCCTCTCCAAATCATCACCCTGCTACCCCATCCCTCCCCCACCTCCACTCCGGCAACCCTCAATTTGTTTCCTGGGATTGAGTCTCTTATGGTTTGTCTCCCTCTCTGGTTTTGTCTTGTTTCATTTTTTTCCTCTCTTCCTCTATGATCCTCTGCCTTTTTTCTCAAATTCCACATAGCAGTGAGATCACATGATAACTGTCTTTCTCTGATTGACTTATTCCACTTAGCATAATACCCTCTAGTTCCATCCACGTCATTGCAAATGGCAAGATTTCAGGTTTTTTGATGGCTGCATAAAATTCCATTGTAGATATATACCACATCTTCTTTATCCATTCATCTGTTGATGGACATCTAGGTTCTTTCCATAGTTTGACTATTGTGGACGTTGTTGCTATAAACATTTGGGTGCATGTGCCCCTTCAGAACACTACATTTGTATCTTTGGGGTAAATACCCAGTAGTGCAATTACTGGGTCATAGAGTAGCTCTATTTTCAACTTTTTGAGGAACCCCCATAAAGTTTTCCAGAGTGGCTGCACCAGCTTGCATTTCCACCAACAGTGTAGGAGGGTTCCTCTTTCTCTGCATGCTCACCAATATCTGTTGTTTCCTGACTGGTTAATTTTATCCATTCTGACTGGTGTGAGGTGGTATCTCATCGAGGTTTTGATTTGTATGTCCCTGATGCCACACTCGGCACTTGAGCACTTTTTCATGGGTTTGTTGGCCACTTCGATGTCTTTGTTGCAGAAATGTCAGGTTCATGTCTTCTGCCCATTTCTTGATTGGATTATTTGGGCATTGAGTTTGATAAATTCTTTATAGATTTTGGGTACTAGCCCTTCATCTGATAAAACATTTGGAAATATCTTCTCTCATTCTGTCAGTTGTCTTTTGGTTTTGTCAACTGTTTCGTTTGTTGTGCAAAAGCTTTTTATCTTGATGAAGTCCTAATAGTTCATTTTTGCCCCTGCTTCCCTCACCTTTGGAGATGTTTCTAGAAAGAAGTTGCTGCAGCTGAAGTCCAAGAGGTTTCTGCCTGTGTTCTCCTTAAGGATTTTGATGGATTCCTGTCTCACATTGAGATCTTTCATCCATTTGAGTCTATTTTTTGTGTGGTGTAAGGAAATGGTCCAGTTTCATTCTTTTGTATGTGGCTGTCCAATTTTCCCAACAGCGTTTATTGAAGAGACTGTCTTTTTTCCAATATCCATTGGATATTATTTCCTACTTTGTTGGAGATTAGCAGACCATAGAGTTGAGGGTCCATTTCTGGGGTCTCTATTCTACTCCATTGATCTGTGTGTATGTTTTTGTGCCAGTACCATACTGTCTTGATGATTACAGCTTTGTAATAGAGCTTGAAGTCTGGAATTGTGATGCCACCAACTTTGGTTCTTTTTTCAACATTCCTCTGGCTATTTGGGGTCTTTTCTGGCTCCATACAAATTTAGAATTATTTGTTCCATTTCTTTGAAAAAAGTTGATGGTATTTTGATAAGGATTGTATTAAATGTGTAGATCGCTCTAGGTAGGATAGACATTTTCACAATATTTGTTCTTCCAATCCATGAGCATGGAATGTTTTTCCTTTTCGTTGTGTCTTTAAATTCTTTCACGAGTATTCTATAGTTTTCTGAGTACAGATTCTTTGCCTCTTTGGTATCTTATGGTTTTGGGTGCAATTATAAATGGGATCAACTCCTTAATATCTCTTTTTTCTGTTTCACTGTGGGTGTATAGAAATGCAACTGATTTCTGTGCATTAATTTTATATCCTGCCACTTTGCAGAGTTCCTGTATGAGTTCTAGCAGTTTTGGGGTGGCGTCTTTTAGGTTTTCCACATAAAGTATCATATTATCTGCAAAGAGTGAGAATTTGACTTCTTCTTTTCTGATTCGGATGCCTTTTATTTCTTTTTGTTGTTTGATTGCTGGGGCTAGGACTTCTAGTACTATGTTGAATAGCAGTGGTGATAGTGGACATCCCTGCCGTGTTACAGACCTTAGGGAAAAAGCTCTCAGTTTTTCCCCATTGAGAATGATATTTGCTGTGGGTTTTCATGGATGGCTTTTATGATATTGAGGTATGTACCCTCAATCCCTCCACTGTGAAGAGTTTTGATCAAGAAAGAACGCTGTACTTTGTCAAATGCTTTTTCAGCATCTATTTAGAGTATCATATGGTTCTTGGTTTTTCTTTTATTAATGTAGTATATCACATTGATTGATTTGTGGATGTTCTGCTGATTTTCTGTTGCAGGGGCCTCTTGCAGTGATTCTCAAATGTCTTTGCCTGAGGTGGAATTGCACCACTCTTGCCAGGGGCCAGGCTAAGTAATATGCTCAGGTTCGCTCTTGGGAGCTTTTATTCCCTGAACGCTTTCCGCACAGCTTTGAAGGACGGGAATGAAGATGGCGGCCTCCCAATCCATCCCTATAGGAGCCAAGAGCTCAGGGCCCCACTCCTCAGTGCACCCTCAGAGAAAAGCAGTCAATCCCTCTTATCCCCCTGGTCTCTGGCTGCACTCTGTGCTCACCCAGCCTATGACTGAGTGTTTCTACCTCTGGTGCACAGCCCCCTTTGGATTCTCCAAACCCAGCAGATTCCTGTGGTGTGTTTTTGTGCTGCTCCTGCCAGGGGAGGAAGGTGAGTCTTCCCAGATCTGCCACTCGTTGGGTCTCTGCTCAAACAGCAGTGGCCCGATTGTGCCTTGGATCACAATTTATGGCAACCCTGAGCTGGGAACCCCTCCTCGGCTCCATCTATGCAGCTGGTTTCCCCGCTCTCATACTTGGGAGCTCTGCCACACTCAGGAACCCCGGGTCTTTCTGTGACTTGGAGGGTCCTGACAGCACACTGTCCCAGTGAGTGTTCCACACCACCCCCCCCCCCCTTAGCCACTGGAGCAACATCCCTCCGCAGAGCTGACTTCTAAAAGTTCTAATTTTGTGCTCCACTGCTCTCTCATTTGCCAGTAGCCAGGTAATGGAGGCTCCCTGACCCCTAGGTCTATCTTCCCAAATATGGCCTTGATTCACTTTTCTGCCCATCCTACCTTCCAGAAAGTGATTGCTTTTCTGTTCATAGAATTGCTGCTATTCTTTTCTTTGATCTCCTGTTGAGTTTGTAGGTGTTCAGAATGGTTTGATATCTAGCTGAATTCCGGGGACCAAATGAAATTTAGATCTCCTACTCCTCCCTCCATCTTGCTCCTCCCCCCATTTTGAAATTCTTAATCATATTTAAACAAGGTTCCTGCATTTTCCTTTTGCACTGGGACCTGAATTTAAGTAGCCATTGATGTGGTAGTCTTTCTGCAAGACTGAACTATAATTTCCAGGTCAAGGGGTAGGTATGTATTATATTTTGATAGGTCCTGTCCAACTGTCTTCTTCCCTTACATTGCCCACCAACATCATGTGAGATAGCTCATTTCTCTTCACTTTTCTCTATTCATATTAAATTTGTTGCCAATGCAATGCACAAAAAAATCTTATCGGTAGTTAATATTTCATTATTCATTAATATTCTATTGTTATTTAGTTTGTTTTCCCTGAGGAGTAGTGAAAGTGACATCTTAATACACTTGGGTGAATTGTTTTTGACCCTCAGTGTTTTTTAAAATTTTTCATTGAAGTATAGTTTACATACAATGTTATGTTAATTTCAGGTATATAACATAATGATTTGACAAGTCTATACAGTAATGCTGTGCTCACCACAAGTGTCACCATCTGTCATCATACAATGCTATTACAATACCATTGAGTATATTCCCTGTGCTGTAACTTTCATTCCCCTGACTTACTCATTTCATAACTGGAAGCCTATGTCTCCCCCTCACCCTCACCCATTTTGCCTATCTCCCACCTCTCCTCCCCTCTGGCAATCATCAGTTCTTTCTTTGTATTTATGTGACCCTCAGCATCTTAATTCTTTTTCTGTGTTTGTAGTATTTCTCATCTTTATGATGCTTGATGAGAGGAAGAAGCTCCCTCCTACTGGGTGCCTAGTGCTCATGCACAGGCCTTTCAGATCAGAGAAGAGAGCGATGAACAAGATAGGTGACTGGAGATGCTGGCACACATTAGCCAGATCTTGGGAGCGCAAATCTTCTGCCTACTTCCTGGCCTAAACTTACACAGATGCTGAAGGCAGGGCAGCAGGAAAGTGGGCTGCCTTGCCAGGGTGGGCCCTGCCTGACCAGCTGGGCTATCCTCCATAGCGGACACCTGGGAGCCTTGATTGCTAGAGAAGCTGAGACCCCATCAGGCAGCGAGTCCAAATGGGGACTGACTGTCACCAGTTTAAAGTTGTTACTGCAACAATATTTACGAGGGTGGGCTCCCCCTGCCCCGGAGCTTAGGGAGGTGTTTGGGGACAAGCCTAAGTGCCATAAGAGCCCCTGCTGAGGGAGGTGGACTGATGGGGTGAGTACTACGCATGTGTGGGCGATGCAGGTCAGGGAGGCCAAGGATCTGAAACATGACTAGTGACGAGCGAGGCCAGGTCATAAGGTGTTCTTGGGGTACAAGGTATCTGCCTCATTTTAAGTCCTAACCAAAAATGCACATATTCCTCCTGAAGGCAGAGTTGGAGGCATCCAGGCTACCTTGGCAGGGCAGGGCTACAGGGGATGGTGAGGAGACCCTCTCCATTAAGAGAAACACCTGAGACTTGATGGCTGGAGGAACCCTATCAGGCATCTAGTCCAAAGAGAATGTGGATGCTGCCATTTTAAGGCTGCCATCTCAGAATGATTTACAGCAGTGGGATCCGCCCACCCAGAAGGCTATGCAGGTGTTTGGGGAGTGGCCTGAGCACCATGTACCTCCTCCCCTCACTGCCCCTCACCTCCCCAGGTTCTGAACAGGGCAGGTGACCTAAGAGGCTGTGTCACAGAAACAGGTTCTTAGGGTATAAGGTATCTGCCTAATTCTAAGTCCTATCCTACACAAATGTGCATAGTCCACCTGAAGGCAGATGGAGGAAAGTAGACTGCCTTGCATGGACAGGCTGGGGTGGGAGGGGGTGGGGACAGTATCCTGTGGAAGAAGAGACACTCGGAAGCCTTCATTGTTGGAGAAGCCTGGGACCCTATCAGGCACACCCCAAATGGGAACTGACTGTCACCATTTTTGAGCTGCCCCACAGAAAGATATTTGGTGGTTAAGCTCCCTACACCCAGGCGGCCGTACAGGTGATGGGGACCACCTGAGATCCATAGGCCTGGAGAGCCCTGCTGCCCGGGGCTGGGTGAGGGGCTGTGTACTGTGCATGTGCAACTTAGCAGGTAAAGTAACCCAGGGACTTGGAACAGGGCAGGGGACTAGAGAGGCCCGGTCACAGAGAAGCAAGTTCTTCAGGTACCTGTATCTGTATACTTCCATGCCTTCACCTATACAAATGTTCATATTGCCCTTATAGTTAGAGCTAGAGGCAAGGGGACTGCCTTACCAAGGTGGGGCCTGTCAGTAAGAGACACCTGGGAGCTTTGATGCTGGGGAAGCTGGAGACCCCATCAGGCAGTGAGTCCAAATTGGGTAAGTGCTGAATCTCACCACTTGAAAGCTGAAAGAGCTTTGGTTGGATGGGGGGTGGGCTGATGCCACCATCCAGAAGGGTAGAGATATGTGGGGTACCTGCCCCAGCTCCACAAACCTGAAGAACCCCAGCTGCCCCAGGAGAATTGATGGAGTGCATAATGTGCAGGAGTGAGCCTGGGCTGCTCTGGGCACCCAGAAACTTAGAGTCTGGTGGATGCAGGGGGGACCAGGATGCCTGGTCTCTGAAGTGGCTTGGGGGACGTGGGGGGGCATCTACCCAATTCCGAACCTAAAGGTAGAGCTGGGGGCAAGTGGACTGCCTTGCGGGGGTTGGGGGGCTGGCTGACTGGCAGTGGTACTTCCAATAAGAGGCACCTGGGAACTTTGATGCCTGGGGAATTAGTCCAAATGGGGACTGACTGTCCCACTTTAAAGCAGCCCCTCTCAGAAAGATTTCCAGGGATGGGCTCCCTCTGTCTTGTAATTCCTGCAGGTGTTCGTATTCTTGTAATCTGGACGGGTACCTTCGTCTTAGGAAAGAGACTAGAAGTCTCAGCGTCAAGTAGGAATAATTGCAATCCAGAGCTCAGGGGGCTAGTGTGAGGGGGTAAGTGGAATATATATGACTTCTCCCCGCTCTTACAGCGGCTGAAATTTTTACTGCTGTTGTAAAATATGGTGGAAAGCAAATATACATCCATCTTAGAAATAAGCAGGAATTGGTGACACAATTTCATTTTTACCTGTGAAGACATGTTTAAATTGTGGAAAGTACTTACATGCCATCTGGATAAAGATTATAACCCAGCAATTCTCTCTCTCTTTTTAAAAGATTTTATTTGTTTATTTGACAGAGAGAAATCACAAGTAGGCAGAGAGGCAGGCAGAGAGAGAGGAGGAAGCAGGCTCCCCGCTGAGCAGAGAGCCCGATGCGGGGCTCGATCCCAGGACCCTGAGATCATGACCTGAGCCGAAGGCAGAGGCTTTAACCCACTGAGCCACCCAGGCACCCCCAAGCAATTCTCTTTTTAAGAAAAGCTGAAGGGGGTGGGAGTCCAGGAACCTGGATTTTGGAAAATATTTGAGGTGATTCTGCTGCAGGTGGTTTATGCACCACATTTGAGAAATGCTGTCTTGGGGAGCTGAGTTTAAGCTAATATTTTCTGGGGTTGTTTAGTTAAAGGAAAATAAAAGAATAGGTAATTGCTTTAGAGCTGCTTGAGTTTGCTTTTGCAGGTAAATTGGCAGATCTTCCTGCCCCTTCTCCCTGCCCTGTCTTCCTGCCAGTCCCTATAATATGTATACACTGGACATTCCAGACCCCACATATTAGTACCATTGCTCATACTATTCTCTTTCCTGGAATGTCATATCCTCTGTTTCTCCTTCAGGTGAGCTTCTACTCCTGCTTTAAGGCCCTATTCAAAAACTCCATCCCCTATGGAGATGTTTACCGGCATATTCAGGCAGAATCCAGTGTTTTCCTTTTCTGTGTTTTCATAACTCACAGCTCTTGTCATGTGAATTAGAATCTTTGGTCATACACACACACACACACACACACACACACACCAGGATTAAGTTGTGACCTCATTGGGGCCAGAGATCACAGCTTGTTCATCTTTTTTTATTTTTAGCATTTGATGTAGAAAATTTCCACTGATACATAATCTTCATCTGTGTTGGCTGTGGTCATCCTTCTAGTTTCAACTTGCATGTTAGGGCTCATGCTAGATTTTTCTCCCTGTGCTTTTGTTGCTTCCTTTGTACTCAATGTTTAGATGCTGACAAGCTTGTTCCCAACATAGAGACTTTGCACCTTCTGTTCCCTTTGCCAGGAAAGTTGTGCCTGGGGATCTTCATGTGGCTTATTTCCTTCTCTTGTTCTATCCAGTCTCTGCTCAAATGACCCCTCCACAGGAAGGACTTTCCTGACCACCCATTCCAAAGCAGTCACTGCCCTACAAGTCACTCTCTTACCTTGGCCTGATTAATTTTCCTTATGGTACTCCTTATCTGAAATTGTCCTGTGTATATATACGTGCTTCTTAACTATCCGACTGAGACATAGTATCGCCATTAGCTGTGTTTAGGATGGACAGTGGTTTGCTCATTTTTGTAAGCTCGGCATAAAACAAGGACCTGGCATAGATAGGGACTTGTTGCATTTCATTGAATCAGTAATGTTTGTTTTTTTGTGGACAGGAATCCGATGAGAGATCAATTCTCCAGAAGAGTTGTAGTAGACACTGTTGGTGCCCCGCCGAACTTCCCTTAACCACAACCCACTCCCACAATTTCCAGTAGTGTTGGCTGTTAAAGGCTCACAGCTGCCTTGTCTCTAAAGACCGGGAGATTATGCATTTCTTCTCCTGGGGCTGACCATCGTCCATACAGAACTGAAGTAGATGTGCAAAAGCCAGCACCCTTACCCCTGATTTTAAGCAGGGGTGACTCTGCAGTGTATTTATGTTCTACAGCCTCCCATGGAACAGATTAAATCTAGAATTTCCAGAGAATACATCTGTACTCAGTTTCTTTCCTGCCCCTCTGTAGTCCTCCTTCCTTCTCTTAAGATTTCTATTAAGAGTTTTCCTAACAAGTCATTTTTATTGGAATCCCTGTCATGAGTTCTGCTTCTGGAGAGCCTAAGCCAAGACAGTGGTGTTCCTTGGTGGAAGGTAAGACCAGGAATCTATGTCTTTACTCATAAGGGAGTTGCAAAGTAAAAGCATCATCACAGAATTGTGAGGAAATCTACCATAGATGCTACTCACATCCAGTTGGTGAAACTCCTTAATGGAAGTAAAGCAATTCTGAGTCACACAATTCTAACTCTGGCCTCCAGTATCAATGGCCTGACTCATGGGCTATTTCCTGATTCTCTGAGAGCTAAAAACCTTGAGATTATTATTTTCTTCAAGAAACGCTACATGTCTGGCACTGAGTTAGGTGATGGAGTTTCAACAGTGAGTAAGACCGACAGTCCAGAGGCTGGATCCTGATGATCACACCCTCAGTAGTAATTATCTTTCTGCTTCTGACAGTGTGGCTCTGAGTCAAGGCTCTGGGGCCAGAAAACCTTGGCTCTGAATCTAGGTTCAGGCACTTCCCAGCAATGTTACTCTAAACATGTGATTGAACTTCTTGAACCTCAGTTTTTTCCCCTGAAAATCATTAACTTCTCTGAAGATTCAATCACTCAGCCTGGCATTTAATAAACCCTAAGTAGGTGCTAGCAATTAGTGCTAGCACAAGAGTATTTTGTCTCTGAAAAAAACCTGTTATTCATCTGTGAGTTTGGCAACCCTTTCTGATTCCTAACAAATTGAGAAATCTGCATTTGATCAGGGGACAGAACATCTGGGAGCTCTTTGAAGTGAAACATGGCATATCAATAGATTAACATAATCATAAACACAAATTTATTCAAAAGCAGACACAATTGTACACTAATTATAGTACTTATGGTATCAGGTATCAGCATTAAAAGAAAGTTTATAACAGGAAAATAATTGAGATTAAAAAAGTAATTATGTTTCTTCTGCAGATTTGAAAAATAACAACATTTCATTTTATTTTAGCAATGGTGTCCGGAAAATAGTTCTTATGGGAGGGTTGTTTGTAAGCCCCTGACCTAAAGTCTATCTCAGCCGTGAGCCTTTTGCCTTGTTTCTTTCTGCAGTGGAAACTAAGCAAGGGAATTACATCATTGGTCAGATAAATCGTACTTTTCATACTAATGAAAGCCCTGAAATGTTGCTGTGATTCAGTGTTTTGCCTATCAATTTCTATTTTAATTGGGTGAGGAAGCTAGTATTTAAGGACAAGAAAAATACTTTGTTGACGCGTAGATAGATCAAAGTTCATTTTTGTTTTCAATGAGAACAAACCATTTGCCGTGCTTTTCTTCTTGACTTACAGTTTTTCATTTGTGGGTTATCTAAATGTGTGCCCCAGAGATGAGCTGGCTGATCCAGATCCAGAAATAGGGAAAAGCACTTTTCCAAAGGCAATTTGACCCAAATCCTGGGCAGGCAAGGATGGGGACCTATGGGTTCTAAAGTTTTGTGCTGCATGCAGACTGTTTGCTGCATATTGATGCCTTTGTTTTTTCCCTGCTACACAACTCCCCAGAGATGCATGATTTTCCTTAAAAGGAAGGGATTGAAATTGAGAGGAATGTATCTTTCTTACTTGTCCTCATTTCCAGATTCAAGAGTTCTGTCCTAATTTGGGAGACATAACTTCTCTCTTTGGAGGTCTGCCCTCCATGTGCCCTGCCTCCTTGGAGGCATCCTGTACTCGTTACCTTTGGACACAAAGGCTACTTTGTGGTCACAAGGGTATATCTGAGTCTTCAACATTTACGAGGTAGCAGATTACAGGCTTGTCCCTTCCCTGGAGAAGGGCAGCATTCTGCCAGTCTCTGCTGTTATCTGATCTGTTTCTCTTTGAGGACTCCTGTCTGAGGGAACAGCTGTTCCTGTTACCCTCCTGGGCTTTGCACACAAATTAAAAGCTGAGTAGTTATGGAACGAAGACTATGGCAATAACCAGAACTGGTGAGTTATTTAACTCAGGAGGCCAACTGTAGTTCTTTCCGTTGGAATAAATACCTACAACTTTTAATAGGTTCTGCTGCCTTTGGCCCTGCCTATTACGACATACTTGAAATTAAAAACAGTAGATTTGCATTTCATTTTGGGAAAGTTAGAGCCCTGAGGATCCCACTTTATGATTTCCTTTTCTCCCCCCTCCCTTTCTGTGATGAAGCCTTTCCTGAGGTTAGGCTTGTGTTCCCATGAGTTAATTGCAAATCCGTGTTTTCACTTATCTCCCTGTGTGAAAAGATCTCTTTCATATCTGCCTCTCATTTGTCCCCACCAAGGTTGTAACCTGAGGACAAAGGTCAGTCCGGACTTTTTGCTCATCTCACTTAATCTCTAAATCCTAGCAGGTTGTTTTGGATGAAACTAATTAATTAATTTATAAAGAAAGGAAGATCAGTTTTTTATTTTTTTTAATTTTTGAGAAGATTTTATTTCTTAGAGGGTGGGAGAGGAGTGTGGGGTAGGGGCAGAGGCAGAGTCTTAGCAGACTCCGTGTTGAGGAGACCCCAAATGGGGCTCGATCTCACATCCCTGAGATCACATCCTGAGCCAAAAGGAGGATTCAGACACCTAACCGACTGCACCACTTAGGAGCCCCCAGTTTTTTAAATTTTTAATTGAAATATTGGTGACAATGTATTAGTTTTAGGTGTACAACATAGTGATTCAATAATTCTATAATTCTATACATTATGCAATGTTCACCATAGGTACTGTCGCCATCTGTCACCATACAAAATTATTATAATATTGTTGACTACATTCCCTATGCTGTACTTTTCATAACTGGAAGTTTGTACCTCTTAATCCTCTTCACCTATTTCACCCATTCCTCTATCCCCCTCCCCTCTGGCAACTACCAGTTTGTTCTATTTATAAGTCTGTTTCTTTTGTTTGTTTGTTCATTTGTTTTTTTAGTTTCCACATATGAGTGGAAACTAAGTGGACCTTTCTCTAAATTATCTCCCTTAGCATAATACTCTCTAGGTCTTTCTGTGTTGTAAATGGCAAGATTTTTTTTCTTTTTTATGCCCGAATAATATTCCATTGTATATGTGTGCATGTGTGTGTGTGTGTGTGTCTGTGTATCACATTTTCTGGTCCATTCATCTATTGATGGATATTTAGGTTTCTTCCATATCTTGGTTATTGTAAATAATGCTGCAATAAACATAGGGGTGCATATATCTTTTCAAATTAGTGTTTTCATTTTCTTCTGGTAAATACCCAGTAGTGACGTTACTGGGTCATATGGTAGTTCTACTTTTATTCTTTTAAGGAACATCCATCCATTGGCTGCACCAATTTACAATCCCACCAACAGCGCACAAGAATTCCCTTTTCTTAACATCCTTGCCATTACTTGCTATTTCTCGTGTTTTTTTTTTTTTTTTAATAGTAGTCATTCTGACTGGAATGAGGTATCATCTCAGTGTGGTTTTGATTTACATTTCCCTGATGATTAGTGATACTGAGCATTTCATCACGTGTCTTTTAGTCATCTCTTTTTCTACATTGGAAAAATGTTCATGTTCTCTGCCCATTTTTAAATTGAATTATTATTACTTTGGTTTTGAGTTATATGAATTGTTTATATATTTTGTATATTTACCTCTTATCTGATACATCATTTGCAAATATATTCTACCACTTGATGGGTTTCTGTTCATTTTCTTGATTCTTTCCTTCGCTTTCTGGTTTGATGTTGTTCCAATAGTTTATTTTTATTTCTGTGGCCTGAGTAGACATATCCAGAAAAGTATTGCTAAGACAAAATATTGTTAGGTCAAAGAGATAATAGATCCTTGTTTTCTTGTAGGAGTTTTCAGGTCTTACATTTAGGTCTTTTTTTTTTTAAAGATTTTATTTATTTATTTGCCAGAGAGAGAGGGATCACAAGTAGGCAGAGAGGCAGGCAGAGAGAGAGGGGGAAGCAGGCTCCCCGCTGAGCGGAGAGCCCGATGTGGGGCTCGATCCCAGGACCCTGAGATCATGACCTGAGCTGAAGGCAGAGGTTTAACCCACTGAGCCACCCAGGCGCCCCTTACATTTAGGTCTTTAATGCAGTTTAGTTTATTTATGGTGTAAGAAAGTGATCCAGTCTCATTGTTTTGCAGGTAGCCATCCAGTTGTCCCAACACCATTTGTTGAAGAGACTTTTACCTATTATGTATTCTTGCTTTCTTTGTCATAGGTTAATTAATTAATCATATAGTTATGGGTTTATTTCTGGGCTGTCTATTGTCTTCCATTGCTCTATATGTCTATTTTTTTAATACTCTTTAATTACTATAGTTTTACAGTGTAATTTGAAATCTAGGATTATGATACCTTTTAACCTTGTAATTTCTCAAGATTGTTTTGGCTATTTAGGGTCTTTTGTGGTTCCATTAAAGTTTTAGGATTTTTGTTCTCATTCTGTTAAAAGTATTATTGGTATTTTGATAGGGATTTCATTGAATCTGCATATTACTTTGTATAGTATGGACATTTTAATGATATTAATTCTTCCAGTTCATGAACATGGTATATCCTTCCATTTATTTGTGTTGTCTTCAGTTTATTTTTCATCAGTGTCTTATAGTTTACAGAGTATAGGTCTTTTACTATCTTGGTTAAATTTATTTCTAAGTATTTTATTCTTTTCAATACTATTGTAAATGGGATTATTTTCTTTCTACTAGTTTTCATTATTTGTGCATAGAAATACAATAGATTTCTGCATATTGATTTTATATCCTGCAAATCTACTGATTTCGTTTATTGGCTCTAAGGGTTTTTTGGTGGAGTCTTTAGGGTTTTCTTTATATATTATCATGTCTTCAAGTAGTTATGATGTTACTTTTTCCTTTCTATTTTGGATGCCTTTTATTTCTAGTATGATTGCTGTGGCTAGGGTTTTTAGTACTATGTTGAATAAAAATGGCAAAAGTAGACATCCTTGTCTTGTTTCTGATCTTAGAGGAAAAGCTTTCATTTTTTCACTATTAGGTATGATGTTAGCCTTGGATTTGTCTCATATGGCCTTTTATTATATTGAGGTGTATTCCCTTTATATCCATTTTGTTATAATATTTATAACAAAATATTTATATTTATAAATATTATTTTTATTTATAAATATATAAATATTTATAATATTTATAACAAAAATATAATTTTGTCATGTGCTGTTTCTGTATCTATTGAGATGATCATATGAATTTTGTTTTTCATTTTGTTAATGTGATATTTATGGTTGATTGATTTGTGGATATTGAACTATCCTTGCATCCGTGGAATAAATCCCACTAATCATGATGATTAGTGTGTTTTAGAATTCAGTTTGCTGGGGCACCTTGGATGGCTCAGTCAGTTGAGCATCTGATTTTTGGTCTCAACTCAGGTCTTCATTTCAGGGTCATGAGTTCAGCCCCTGCATTGGGATCCATGCTGGGTATGGGGCCTACTTAAAAAAAAAATAAATACATGCAAATAAAAAAAAATTAAAAAAATAGAATTTAGTTTGCTAATATTTTGTTAAGGATTTTTGCATCTATATTCATCAGGGATATTTGTCTGTAATTTCCTTTTTTTGTAGCATCTTTGCTTGGTTTTTGTATCAGGATAATGTGGCCTCATAGAATAATTTGGAAGAATTCCCCATTTGCCTATTTTTGGAATAGTTTGAGAATAGGTTTTAAATCTTTATTTTTTTTCTTTCAAGTTTTTATTTAAATTCTACTTAGTTAACATGTAGTGTAATATTGGTTTCAGCAGTAGAATTTAACGATTCATCACTTACATATAACACCCAGTGCTCATCACAAAAGGTGCCCTCCTTAATAATCATCATCATTTAGCCCATTCCCTACCCATCTCCCCTCCATCAACCCTATTTGTTCTCTATAGTTAATAGTCTCTTATGGTTTGCTTCCCTCTCTTTTTTTCCTTCCTTTCCCTATGTTCATTTGCTTTGTTTCTTAAATTCCACATATGAGTGAAATCATATGGTATTTGTCTTTCTCTGACTGACTTATTTTGCTTATTTTGCTTGGCATAATATACTTTAGCTTCATCCACATTGCTGCACATGGCAAGATTTCAGTCTTTTGCGTGGCTGAGTAATAGTCCATTGTGTGTGTGCTTATATGTGTGTGTATATATATATATACACACACACTGGAGAAGTGCGTGTGCGTGTGTGTGCGTGTATGTGCGTGTGTGTGTGTGTGTGTGTGTATACCAGAGTTGAAGGCAGATGCTCAACTGACTGAGTCACCCAGACACTCCTTTATGTTTCTTTTTCAAGATTGTTTTGACTACGTGGGGTCTTTTGTGGTTCCATACAAATTTTAGGATTATTTGTTCTAGCTCTGTGAAAAATGCTGGTGGTATTTTGATGGGAATTGCATTAAATGTATAGATTGCTTTGGGTAGTATAGACATTTTAAAAATATTTTTCCTTCCGATTCATGGGCATGGAATGTTTTTCCATTTCTTTGTGTCCTCTTCAATTTCTTTCTTGAGTGTTTTATAGTTTTCAGAATACAGATCTTTTACCTCTTTCGTTGGGTTTTTCCCTAGCTCTCATATGGTTTTTCCCTTCAATAAATGGGATTGATTCCTTGATTTCTGTTTCTACTACTTCATTAGTGGTGTATAGAAATGTAACAGATTTCTGTATGTTGATTTTGTATCCTGTGATTGTTGAATTTGTGTATGAGTTCTAGTAATTTTTTGACGGAGTCTTTCAGATTTTCTACATAGAGGATCATGTTGTCTGAGAATGGTAAAAATTCAACTTCTTCCTTGCTGATTTGGATGCCTTTATTTCTTTTTGTTGTCTGATTGCTGAGGCTAGGATTTCCAGTACTATGTTAAATAACACTGGTGAGAGTAGATATCCCTGTCTTGTTCCTGACCATAGAGGAAAAACTCTCAGCTTTTTCCCATTGAGGATGATATTAGCTGGGTGTCTTTCATATATGACCTTTATGATGTTTAGGTATGTTTCCTCTATCCCTACTTTGTTGAGGGTTTTTATCAAGAATGGAAACTGTATTTATTCAAATGCTTTTTCTGCATCTATTGACAGGATCATATCATTCATATACCATGAATGTGGTATATCACATTGATTGATTTGCAAATATTGAACTACCCTTACAGCCCAGGAATAAATCCCATTTGACTGTGGTGAATAATTATCTTAATGTACCATTGGGTTCGATTTGCTAGAATCATGTTGAAAATTTTTGCATCCATCTTTGTTAGGGATATTGGCCTGTAATACTTCTTTTTAGTGGGATCTTTCTCTGGTTTTGGAATAAAGATAATTCTGGCCTCATAGAATGAGTTTGGAAGTTTTCCTTCCATTTCTATGTTTTGGAACAGTTAGAGAAGAATAGGTGTTAACCCTTCTTTAAATGTTTGGTGGAATTCTCCTGGGAAACCATCTAGCCCTGGACTTTTGTTTGTTGGGAGATTTTTGATTAGTGATTCAATTTTGTTGCTGTTCAATTTTTCCATTTTTACTGTTTCAGTTTTGGTAATTTATATGTTTCTGGGAATTTATCCGTTTCTTCCAGATTGCCCAATTTGTTGCCATAGAATTTTTATAATATTCTCTTATAATTGTTTGGATTTCTGTGGTGTTGGTTGTGAACTCTCCTCTCTCATTCATGATTTTATTTATTTGGATCTTTTCTCTTTTCTTTTTGATAAGTCTGGTTAGGGGTTTATCAATTTTTTTAATTCTTTCAAAGAACCAGCTACTAGTTTCTTTGATCTGTTCTACTGTTTTTTGTTTGTTTGTTTGTTTGTTTGTTTCTATATAGTTTATTTCTGCTCTAATTTTCATTATCCTTTCTTCTGCTGGCTTTAGGCTTCATTTGCTGTTTCCTTTCTAGCTCCTTTAGGTGTCAGGTTTGGTTGTGTATTTGAGATTTTTCTTGCTTTTTGAGGTGGGCCTGTATTGCTATATATTCTTCTCTTATGACTGCTTTCACTACACGCCAAAGGTTTTGAACTGTCATGTTTCCATTTTCATTAGCTTCCATGTATTTTTTTTTTTTCTCATGTATTTTTTTTTTATTTCTTCTTTAATTTCCTGGTTAATCCATTCATTCTTTAATAGGATGATCTTTGACCTCATATTTGTGGTCTTACCAAATTTTTTCTTGTGGTTGACTTCAAGTTTCATAGCATTGTGGTCTGAAAATATTCATGGTATCATCTCAATCTTTTTGTATTTGATGAGGCCTGGTTTGTGATCCCATATGTGATCTATCCTGGAGTGTTCCATATGTATGCAAAGAGAATGTATATTTTGCCTCTTTTGGATGAAATCTTCTGAATATATTTAAGTCCATCTGGTCCAGTGTGTCATTCAAAGCCATTTTTCCTTGTTGATTTTCTGCTTAGATGATCTGTCCATTGTTGTAAGTTGGATGATAAAGTCCTCTACTATTATTGTATTATTATCAATGAGTTTCTTTATGCTTTTTTAATTAATTGATTTATGTATTTGGGTACTCCCAAGTGGGGGGCATAAATATTTATAATTGTAGATATTCTTGTTGGATAGACCCTTTTATTATATATTATGATATATTGTATTTCTTCATCTCTTGTTAGAGTCTTTGCTTTAAAATGCAGTTTATCTGATATAAGTATGGCTATTCTGGCTTTCTTTTGATGTCCATTAGCATGATAAATTTTTCTCCATCCCCTGATTTTTAATATACCATTGTCTTCAGGTTTAAAATGAGTCTTTTGTAGACAGCATATAGATGGGTCCTGTTTTTTTTTTTTTTTTATCCGTTCTGAAACACTATGTCTTTTGATTAGAACATTTAGTCTATTTTCACTCAGTGATTATTGATAGATATAAATTAAGTGCCATTGCATTACCTATAAAGTTGTTTCTGGAGATTTTTTCTGTTGCTTTCTAGTCTTTTTCACTTTTGGTCTTTCTTTCCCACTCAAAGAGTCCCCTTTAATATTTTTTGCAGGGCTGGTTTAGTGGTCATGGACTCTTTTAGTTTTTGTTTGCCTGGGAAAGTCTTTCTCCTTCTATTCTGAATGACAGCCTTCCTGGATAAAGTATTCTTGACTGCATATTTTTCCTATTCAGCACATTGACTATATCATGCTACTCTCTTATGGCCTGCAAAGTTTCTATGGATAGATCTGCTGCTAACCTTATTTGTCTTTCCTTGTAAGTTAGAGATTTCTTTTCCTTTCCTGCTTTTAGGGTTTTTTTCCCCTTATCTCTGTATAATGCAGTTTTACTACCATATATCTTGATATTAGTCTGCATTTGTTGATTTTGATGGGAGTTCTCTGTGCCTCCTGGATTTGGATGTCTATTTCCTTCTCCAGATTAGGGAAGTTTTCAACTATAATTTGCTCAAATCAACCTTCTGCCCCATTTTTTTCTCTCTTCTTCTGGAACTCCTATGATACAAATATTATATTTTATGGATCCCTGAGTTCCCTAAGTTTACCTTTGTGATCCAGTATTTTCTTTTCCTCTTCTTTTCAGTTACATTGTTTTCCATAGTTTTATATCACTTGTTCAATCTTTTGATTCTTCCATCCTTCTGGTGATTAGTGGTCATCCAGTCAGTTTTGCATATTGGTTATATCATTTTTTATTTTAGCCTGACTAGTTTTTAAGTCTTTTAACTCTGCAGTTAGGGACTCTTTGGGGGAGGGTCTAACCATGCTGGGGCTGGTGTTGGTTTGTCCCAGAAGGATAATTGCATGAATGCACACCACAGCTTGGAGTTTAGAGTAAAATGCAGCAAAAAGCTCATGTCTGGGTTGGCTGCCCTCAGCAGGTGCCTCTGCTCCTATGCTAATGAATGGGGCAGCATAATGGTGCTTGCTGGCATTTTTGTCTCCTGAGAGGCAATGCCCTCTCTCCCAAATGCACTCCAAGAAGGGGAACTGTCTCTCAGCACATCCTAGGGGACCCTCAGACCATTCTGTCCACTCCTGGGCCTCTGCCCTCCTTCTCCATAGGAGCACCCCTATACCCACCGGCTCTGCCTCATCATGGTGCAGACTTCTAAAACTTCAGCCTTTGAGCTCCACTGACTGTAAAAACTCATGATAATTAGACTCTCTTGTTTTCCCAGTCAATGGTTTTGGGGAAGTGTTTCTCTTGTGTAATTCCCTGTGCACTCTCCCTCCCTCCCTCCTTTCCTCCCTCTCTCTCCCTTTCTCTTTCTCCCCCTCCTCTCCACATGATCAGGTCTCCCTCTCCTCTACAGCGCTGACTACTTTTTTCTCCCCCAAATCACATATCCTCACCTCCCACCTTCCACGAGATGGCCTCTTTTCTCTCTCTAGTTATGCAGTTTGTTCTGTCAGTCCTCAGATTGTTTTTTTTTTTTTTTTTTTGGGTTATTCAGAATGATTTGATATTTCTCTAGCTGTGTTCCAGGGATGAGGTAAGCACTGGGTCCCCCTACTACTCCACCATCTTATTTCCTCCCGGCAAACCAGGTTTTAATTCTTCTTTAAATGTTTCATAGATTTCACCTGTGAAGTCATCTTGTCCTGGAATTTTGTTTGTTGGGAGTTTTTGATTTCTGCTTCAATTTTGTTACTAGTAATCAGTCTGTTTATATATTTTTTTATTTCTTCCTGATTTAGCGTTGGAAGATTATTTTTTCCTAGGAATTTATCCATTTCTTCCTGGCCGCCCAATTTGTTGGGATATATTTTTTGTAGTAGTCTCTTATAATTCTTTGTATTTCTGTGGTGTCAGTTGTAACTTCTCTTTCATTTCTTATTTTATTTATTTGAGTTCTCTCTTTTTTTCTTGGCTAATCTGGCTAAAGCTTTATAAATTTCGTCTTTTCAAATAACAAGATGTTAATTTCATTGATACTTTCTACTTTAAGTTTCTATTTCATTTATTTCTGCTCTAATTTTTATTATTTCCTTCCTACTGATGGTTTTAGGTTTTGTTTGTTTTTCTTTTTCTAGTTCCTTTACGTGTAAGTTTATATTATTTTTTCCTTGTTTCTTGAGGTGGCCCTGTATTGCTCTAATCTTCCTTCTCAGAACTGCTTTTTCTGTGTCCTAAGAATTTTGAACCATTGCGTTTCCATTTTCATCTGTTGTAAGGCACTTTTTGATTTCATCTTTTATTTCTTCAGGGATTCATTTGTTGTTTACTAGCATGTGGCTTGTGTTTTTTCCTGTTTTTTTTTTTTTTTTTTTCCCTACACGAGTGATTTCCAATTTCATAGTGTTGTGTTTGGAAAAGGTGCTTGTTGTGATTATAATCTTCTTACATTTATTGAGCGTATTTTTGTGGCCTAACGTGTTCTATCCTGGAAAATATCCTATGTGCTCTTGAAAATAATGTGCATTCTGCTGGTTTTGGATGGCATGTCCTGTGTATATCTCTTAGTCCATCTAGTCTAATATATTGTTCAAAGCTGCTGTTCTCTTGTTGATTTTCTGTCTGAATGATCTACCCATTGATGTAACTGGAGTGTTAACATTCTCTGCTACTGTTGTATTATTGTCAATTTCTCCCTTAATATTTGTTTCATATATTTACATGCTTATATGTTGCTTGCATAGATATTTACAATTACTGTAGCTTCTTTTTGGCTTGATCCCTTTATCATTATGTACTGGCTCTCTTTTTTTTTTTTTTTGTCTCTTGTTACACTCTTTGTTTTATTTTATTTTATTTTTATTTATTTTTTAAAGATTTTTATTTTTTTTTATTTGCCAGAGAGAGAGAGAGCACAAGCTGAGGAAGCGGGAGAAACAGCAGACAGAGGGAGAGGGAGAAGCAGTATCCCCACTGAGCAGGGTGCCCAATGCAGGACTCGATCCCAGGAGCCTGGGATCATGACCTGAGCTGAAGGCAGTCGCTTAATTGACTGAGCCACTCAGGCTTCCCACCGTCTTTGTTTTAAAGTCTCTTTTGTCTGATGTAAGTATGCTACCCCAAGCTCTTTTGTTCCATTTGCATGAGATATTTTTTTCTATTCCTTCACTTTCAGTCTGTATGTGTCCTTAGGTCTGCACTGAGTCTCTCCTAAGCAATGTATAGATAGGTTGTTTTTATCTTTTCAGCCACTCTATGTCTTTTGATGGGAATATTTAAGCCATTTACATTTAAAGTCATTGTTGATAGGTATGTAGTTATTGCCGTTTTACTCATTGTTTTCTGGTTGCTTTGTAGTTCTTCTCTGTTCCTTTTTCCTTCTCTTACTCTCTTCCTTTGTGATTTGATGACTTTCTTTAGTATTATGCTCAGATTTCTTTATTATTTTTTTCTGTACATATTATAGGTATTTGGTTTGTGGTTACCATGAGGTTCATGTATAACATCCTATGTATTTAGCAATCTATATTAATTTGATGGTTGCTTATGTTCAAGTACAGTCTGAAAGCACTACATTTTTACTCCCTACTCCATGTTTTATGTATATGATGTCATATTTTATACCTTTTTTGTGAATCCCTTGACTAATTTTGGTAGATGCAATTGATTTTACTACTTTTGTCTTTTAATCTTTATGCTAGCTTTATAAGTGATTCATTTGCTACCTTTATTCTATGTTTGTTTTTACCAGTGAAATGTTTTCTTTTCATGATTTTCTTCTAGTTATGGCATTTTCTTTTCCATTTAAAGAGGTCTGTTTAGCATTTCTTGTAAGGCTGGTTTAGTAGTGATGAATTCCTTTAACTTTTGTTTGGGAAATTATTTCTCTCTCTTTCAATGCTGAATGATATAATTTTGCTGGGTTAGAGTGTTCTTTTTTTTTTTTTTAAAGATTTTATTTGTTTATTTGACACAGAGAGAGAGTTCACAAATAGGCAGAGAGGCAGGCAGAGAAAGAGGGAAGCAGGCTCCCTGCTGAGCAGAGAGCCCGATGCGGGGCTCGATCCCAGGACCCTGGGATCATGACCCGAGCTGAAGGCAGAGGCTTTAACCCACTGAGCCACTCAGGCACCCCGCTGGGTTAGAGTGTTCTTGGTTGTAGGTTTTTTTCTTTCAGAAGTTTGGATATATCATGCCACTTCTCTGGCCTGCAGAGTTTCTGTTGAAAAATTAGCTAATAGCATATGGCAATGTATGCAATTGTTTGCTTTTCTCTAGCTGTTTTTAAGAATATTTATTTATTTATTATTTATTTATTTATTTTCTGTTTTAATTCTTGTGTATCTTGGCATGGACCTACTTCGGTTCATCTTGTTTGGGACTCTCTGAGGGTCCCGGACATAGATGTCTGTTTCCTTCCCCAGGTTAAAGTTTTCAGCTACTCTTTCTTCATTTATATTTTTTGTCCCTTTCTCTCTTCTAAAAGGCCTATGATGTAAATGTTAGTATACTTGATGTTGTTGCAAAGGTTTTTTAACCTAGCCTCATTTAAAAAAAAAAAGTTTATTTTTTGCTGTTTGGCTTGGTTGCTTTCACTACCCTTTCTTCCAGATTACTAAATTGTTTCTCTGCATCCTCTAATCTGCTGTTGATGCACTCTAGTGTATTTTTCATTTTAGTTATTGTATTCTTTAGATCTGAAAAATTCTTTTAAATTTGTTCTATTTCTTTGTTTAAGTTTTCACTGAATTAATCCACTCCTCTCTCAACTGTAATGAGTATCTTTATGACTATTACTTTGAACTCTTTCATCTAACATATTGCTTATCTCCATTTAGATTAGGTATTTTTCTGGGGTTCTGTCTTATTCTTTTGTTTGGATCATATTCTTCTATCTCCTCATTTTATCTGTTTGTTTCTGTGTATTAGGTAGGGAAACTACATCTTCTGTTGTTGAAAGTAGTGGCCTTGTGTAGAAGAGACCCTGTGGTGCCCTGTGTGCAATGTCCCCTGGTCACCAGAACCTGGTGTTTCTGGGGTGTTGCTTGAATGGGTTGCATTGTCACTTGTGTTCTGGCTCGGCTGTGGCTGCTATGGGCATATTGATGGGCAAGCCTCGACTCTATTGCAGCTGTGTGAGAAGCTTGGCTGCAGTTGCTGTTAGTGCACTAGGGGGGATAGACTTCAGCCTGGTTGTCTGCAATGACCAGTCGCAACTTCCACAGGTACACTGATGGACAGGGCTTGATCCTGGCATTGCTGACAGAGACGCTGGGCTATAACTACTGTGGGAATGCTGGTGAGTGGGACCACTTTCCCTTTTGCCCAGGTTATGGCTTTCTCTGGGGGGCACAGATCTTGGCCAATGCTGCCTGCTGGATGTGGTGGGGGCAAGAGCCATTTTGGAGGCGTGCCTCTTGGGGCAGACAAGTTGGGCAGGGCAGGGTTCCCAGTCCTAGCAAAGTAGATGGAAGGTGTTAGAACTGGTTCCTCAAAGTGTTCAGCCAGCTGGACTGAAGAGGGCAAGAAAAAATGGTGCCTAATAGCAGCTCCATTCCCAGAGAAAGCTCCTGCAGATCTCTGTCCCTCTGGCACACTTCTTAAAATTAGTAACTAAATCTTTCACATGTACCCCAGGTACTCTTCAAATTGCTACTTCCAGGCTGGGCCTCGGACTGAGTGATATAGTTTGCTGGCCCTTTAAGAGTGGAGACTCAGTTTCCTATAGCCCTTCAAATCTGGAGCCAAGACCTTCTGATTTTCAAAACTAGATGTTATAGGAGCTTATCTTTTAGTGCAGATCTCCAGGGCCAGACATGCCTGATTTGGGGCTTGAACTCCCTGCTTCTTAGTGTGTGCTTCCATGCCTGTGATGCATCTCCCACTTGTGGTCCCAGCCACACCGGAGGCTTATTTTCTCACTGTGCCTCTTCCTCTTCTACCTCTCTCAATGTGGCCTTCTCTTTATGCTTTTAGTTATAGAATATAGCTTTGCCAGTCTCAGGTTGTATTCATAGTGAGTTGCATGACATCTAGTTGTTATTTCTTGTATTGTGCGAGGAGGTGAGCTCAGGATTCTCCTACCCTACCATCTTCTTCTCTCTCTGGAAGATCAGTTTTTGAGTAAGGACTACATTCATAGCTCTGAAAAACACAAAAGAAAGTAAAAATAAAGATAGCTTTATATATCATTTAGTGATGACTTACTATATTCCTGGCTCATGTTCTAAATGATTTACCTAGAATCTATCAATTTATTCATACAGTGCTCTTTTGAAGAAGATTCTATTATCTCCATTTTGCAGATGAGGAAACTGAGGCCCAGACCCAAGACGTAAAAGAGGTGGGATAAAAACTATGCCTATTTGGTTCCAGAGTTCATGCTCTTAAATGTTATGTAGTGTAGAATTTTAGTCTATATTCCTTTGACTGATTTTCAAGAATTTTTATTTTTGAGACAAAGTTTAAAAAACAAATTAAAAGATAATTTTGGGGCTATCCAGTGAATCTCCAATCAGAAAAGTGCAAGTGAATTATTGGGACTGAAACAGAAACCATGTAGACTCTGCTGGCAGCTTCATAGAGTAGGGGCAGGGGGATTTTGTGAGTGGGCAGAGCAGAAGAAAAGGGGAAAGATGATGAAGGCAAGGGAAAAACCATTCTGTCTACTTCAATAGAATGTGTTATTTCTGGGGAGGTTTGGACAGGTGTGCATAAAAGGATGTACAGAACTAAGAGGGCAAGGCCAGGAACTGGAGTAGAATGGAAAAAGATCACCTCATCCTAAGGGGGAATGGCTGAATCAAACTGGGGCACCTGTTGACTGCCTGATCAAGTGAGACCTTTACTTGCTGAGGCTTGGTTTCTGGGTGCCCAGAGACATTTCCTGAGCAGGATAGTAGCAAGAAAGTTGATTTTGGAGAGGCTATGGTTTATAATTAACATGCTGTGACTCTGCCATGTGAGATGTGGGGAGGGAATCATTGGGTTACCAACCCAATCAAGAACTGAGACTTTAATTTCAGTTGCTGGCATAGCCAGAAAATAGGCAGGCTGAGGACTCTGAACCTGCCCCTGCCAGGGCACAAGTGGGGCACTAATGCTGCAGCTTGGCTCTAGGACTCAGGGTAGGAGTAGAAGACCCAGAACCAAGGCTTGAGGAGAAAAAAAAATTCTGAACCCCTTATTTGGTCAAGCAGGTAATCCAGACCTCTGACCTAGGCTAATATTTAGCTATCCAAAGGAATATGAAAATAGAGAATTTGAGGACAACATGGGCTCATAACCCAAGAGACAACTGAAATCATGATGTCCCAACTAAAGGTGGGAGAATGGGTGAGAAGTAGGCCCAAACCTAAGGGACATAGTGGTATATTTGGAGACTTGACCAGGTCATGGGGCCTGTGGCCAGGAATGATTTTATAAGGAGCCTGAGGCACTTCCATGAGTGGTGACAAAGATGTTAGGACTGATTTGGGTATCATCAACCAGAGTTTGACAATAATACTAATTAAAAGGTCAGGGTATATTGTGGAATTCTCAGTTTTCACACAGAAACACCCACTTGTTTATAAAATGTATACCTGCATATGTCTTAGATTAGGCTCTCAGGAGGAAAATATTGACAAGGGAGTTCATCTACAAGTGATTACTGGGAGGAACCTTCCAGAAGAAACCAGTAAGAGAGGCAGTTAGGGCAGAAGAAGGAACCAAACAAGGGTGTGGTCTTGGCTAAAGACCAGCTTTGGACTGACTCTTGGGGAGTCCAAATTGCCCCCCAGACTAGGGTCAATCTGAGATAAAGGAGCCTGACTTTTGTTATCCTGTATCAGTTAATCATTGGCCTCTAGCTGCCCGAGGCAGAAGGAAAAAGTTAGAAGAAAATGCAGTCCCCTGGGAAGGCAGTCCTGCTTGAGAAAGGGTCAGCTGGGAGCCACTAGCAGCCAACACTCACATGGCCGGCAGTGCGTGCCCAGATAAGGTCCCTAGGTAGGGTGCCGCCCACACCCACTACAGTACATGAGCAAATGCATGCATAGATGTGGGAAGGACACAGCCTCTATTTTGTGAAAAGATCTTGGTGGTGATTATAGCAATTAAAGACAGGCTTGGAAAATAATGATCTGACTTCATGTGATGGAGCACAGCTGACCTTGGAGGAGTGAATTTCCCTGTCACATGCTCTCCAGGACCTCATCCTGGCAGGCCTTGCAGTATCCCCAGTATGTGAAGTATGCAGGCTCCTCCCTCAGATTTGCTCATACCTCTCTTATCTCCTTCTATAAGCCCATTTTTCCCCATTCGTTTGTCTCTAAGTTCCATCGACTACCAACACTATTTGCTCATCCTAATTCAACCTGTTTGCTTCCTTTTATGAACTATTAGATTTATACTCAGCACTTATGATTACCATTCAGTTGGTTTTTTTTACAGGCTAGTTTAACATCCTTGCTGGAGTCTTGCTCATTGGAGTGTAGGGAAAATGTCAGTTGCTTCTATATTCTACAAGATCCAACATGGTGCTAGACTCTGAGGGAACAGTTAACCAAAGTCTGTAGATGTATTTGTGAAAGTCTTTTTGTTCTCAAAGTCGTGATAAGGATTTTCTGCATGTGCTCTGTAAGGTGAAAGAGCAGTAATGTAGCTTTCATTGGGGGATGGGATGGAGAAGGGGTCAAGGTGCATCCCTGTTTGAGAATAACCACACCCCCCTTCCCTATACAAAGTGGGTCAAAGATTGCTTGATGTGTTAGACAACTCAATCAGACCAACAGAAAAAACTTCATATTTAGCTACATTGTAATGCCATATTAATTCTGAAATTTCACCTGAAACATAATCAAAAGAAAAAATGCCTTAAGTTACCTCAAAATACTATATTTAAACTTCTACTTTCAGCAAATCAAAAAGCAGGAATTGGATTTACCCCTTGTGCCTGAAACAACTGAAAGTTCAAACAAAATATACAAAGTCACGTTTTCAGGCACTTTTTGTTGCTGAATGAACATTAGGCAGAGCAGGGCAGTGATTCCTGAGAGTCAATGAAAATGAGAAAAAAAATTAGGGGAGCTCTTTGATTGACTTGGACTTACTGATTGGACAGAATTTCCAGGCCACTAAGAGAGGTAACCCACATGGAACCTAGACCTCTTCCTGACTGAGGGGTTGTAAATATCCCTCCATTTATCATCTTCATTTGGAGTCCAATGAGGCCAAAATATTTAGTTTGAAGAACAGAAAGACAAACATAGAGAAACAGTTATAGAGATTTACCCAGGAGCCCTCTTTAGTCCTCAACTGAGTTCTAATCAGTACATGGATATGAGGCAACTGCCTAAAGTCAGGGAAAGAGCCCTCCAAAAGAAGCAGAAGCAGAAGGAAAAATCCAAGGAGCTCACACAGGGCCAGAGTAGTTCATATTCCTACCCAGGAATCTCATAATTCATGTAGTAGAGTACTCTGAAGGCTGTTGCCTCAGTAATGCTGAAAAATTAGCTCCAGGATAAAGGCCACTCTGATCCTGGCTAACAAAACTTAAAAATAAATCTTGAAGGACCAAACCGTTTTCAAATAACTGTGTCCCTGAATAAAGATCAAGAATATTTATGGGAATTCAAAGATGTCTAGCACTCAACAAAGTAAAATTTATGTTGTCTGACATCAATGAAAAATTACCAAGCATTCAAGAAGCAGGAAAAAAAAATTATTCATCATGGAGAGAAAATTAACTTATAGAAATAGATGCAGAAATGACACTGTTGATTGAAATAGTAGACAAGTATATTAAAGAAATTATTATATTTAATATGTTCAAGAAGGTAAAGAAATTATCAAACTTAAGTAGAGGCAAAGGGAAATATGAAAGAGAACAATGTCACATTTCTAGTGACAAGAAATACAATGCATGTGAGGAAAAATACTCTGAATGGGGAAAACAGCAGATTAGACATTACAGAAATGAATCAAAACCAGAAATACAAGTTCCCTGAAATGAAACAGAAAGAAAACAAAAACTGGAAAAAATGAACAGAGCTTAAGTAGTGAGTTGTGGGAACACTTCAATCAGCCTTTTATGCATTTAATTAGAGTGCTAAAGGATGAAGGTGGGGGGAGCAAAAAACATTACTCAAAAAATGTATAATGGAATACTGTTCAGTCATAAAAAGAAGGAAATCTTGCCATTTGCAACACCATAAATGGATCTAGAGGATATAATGCTAAGTGAAATAAGTCAGTCAGAGAGAGACAAATACCACATGATTTCAATCATATGTGGAATTTAAGAAACAAAACAAATGAAGAGAGGGAAAAAAAAAAGAGAGCGAGACTCTTATGTATAGAAAACAAATTTGTTTGTGGTTGCCAGAGGGGAGATGAGTGGAGGGATGGATGAAATAGGTGAAGGGGATTAAAAGTGCATTTGTGATGAGAACTGAGTGATGTACAGAATTGTTGAATCATTATATTGTACACCTAAAACTAATATAATACTGTGTGTTAATTATACTTGAATAAAAAAAGAGAAATAATTGTCATTTAAAACAATTTAATAGAAGCCATAAACTCAAAAATCCCAAATAACCCAAGTATCAACATGAAGAGTCACACTAAGGTACTTCTTAATTTAATTTCTTAAAAGCAGTATTAAAGTGAAAATATTAAAAAAAGGAGAAAATAACGTATTAATACAGGGAAATACAGATAAGAATGAAAGCAGACTCCTCATTAGAAATAAAGCAAGGAAGAAAATGGGGAAGCACATTTTTAAAATGAGAGAGAAAAATGTGAAAGAATACTGTTAATCTAAAAATTCTTTGTTTCAAGTGTTTATTTAAATTCTAGTTATTTAAGGGATGCCTGGGTGGCTCAGTTGGTTAAGCGGCTGCCTTCGTCTCAGGTCATGATCCCAGGGTCCTGGGATCGAGTCCCGCATCGGGCTCCTTGCTCTGCCTGCCTCTCTGGGCTCCTTGCTCTGCCTGCCTCTCTGTCTACTTGAGATCTCTCTCTCTCTCTGTCAAATAAATAAAATAAAATCTTTAAAAAAAATTCTAGTTAACATGTAGTGTAATATTGGTTTCAGAGGTAGAAGTTATTGATTCATCACGTACATATAACACCCAGCCAAGTGAAAATATCTTTCAACAATAAAGGTGAACCAGAATTTTTCAGACATAGAAATCTGAATTTATCATCTATAGACCTGCACTACCTGAAATGTTAAAAGAAGTCCTTTAGACAAAAGGAAAAGGAAAAACAATACCAAATTAAAGTCTGAATCCACATAAAGGAACGAAGAGCACCCAGAATGGAAACGATGTATGTAAATATAAAGATAAAAAAGATCTTTCTCATTTTTGAATCACTAAAAAATATAACTGACTATGAAAAGCAGCAATAGTAACAATATAATGTGGGGGCTAATACCATAAGTAGAAGTAAAATGTATCACAAAAACAGGGCAAAGCCCAGGAGGAGAGAAATAGAAGTAAGCTGTCTTAAAGTTATTGTATCATATATGAAATGGTATAATATTATTTGAAGATAGAAGGTGATATGTTGAAGGTATGTAGTATAAACCTACAAAAATACCTTAAAAAGGAAATATAACAAATAAGCCAATAAAAGATAAATCAAATAATAAAAACAATGAGTACAAAAGAAAAGAAAAAGGAACAAAAAACAGATGGTACAAATAGGAAACAAAAAGTGATGGATTTAAATACAAATAAATATCAGTAATAACACTAAGTATAAATGGTCTGTACACCACAATTAAAAGTTAGAAATTGTCAGATTGGATAAAATAGCAAGTCCTTACTATATAATGCTAATAAGAAATTTACTTTAAATGTAATGAGAAAAATATGTTAAAACATTGGAAAAATATATATTGATATATAGTATCAGTACAGTAATCAAAGGAAGCTGGAGTGGCTATATTTAAATGATACAAAGTATATTTTTGAACAAAATATATTACCATGGGGAAAAAAAATCATAATGATTTCAAGAGAACATAGTAATCCTAAACTTTTATGTACCTAATAAAAAAGTACAAAATGCATTAAGCAAAAACTGATATAAATGAAAGGAAAAATATACAAATTGACAATTATTTTCAGAGATTTTTTTATATTATGTTATGTTAGTCACCATACGGTACATCATTAGTTTTTGATGTAGTGTTCCATGACTCATTGTTTGCAAATAACACCCAGTGCACCATGTAATCCGTGACCTCCTTAACACCCATCACCAGGCTCACCTATCCCTCCACCCACTCCCTTCTGAAACCCTCAGTCTGTTTCCTGGAGTCCATAGTCTTTCATGGTTCATCTCCTCCTCCGATTTCTCCCTCTTCATTTTCCCCTTCCTTTTCCTAATGTCCTCCATGCTATTTTTTATGTTCCACAAATAAGTGAAACCATATGATAATTGACTTTCTCTGCTTGACTTATTTCACTTAGTATAATCTTCAGAGATTTTTACCTCATTTCCTCACACACTGTTAGCACAAGTTGATTGAAAATCAGTAAGTATATGGAAAATAAGAACAACATGGTCAACCCACTGGACCTAATTCACACTTCTAAATACTCCATCCAACAAAAGTAGTACCCAAAGTTTTGAAGTCCACATGGAGTATTTACTAAGACAGCCACATTTTGGGTTATGAAAGAAGCCTCAATGAATTTAAAAGGATTCAGAGCAAACAAAGAGAGTTAAGTTAGCAGTAGCAGAAAGGTTTCTAGGAAGTCCCTGATATCTAGAAGCTTAAAAAGATATTTCTATATCCATTCATCAACATGGATGGAACTGGAGGGTATTATGCTAAGTGCAATAAGTCAATCAGAGAAAGAGAATTATATGTTTTGCTCATATGTGGACAATTGGAGAAAGGAGGAGAAACTGAGGGGAAGAAATAAGAGAAGGAGACAAACCATAAGACTTTCGAATCCGGGAAACAAACTTAGGGTTGTGGAAAGGGAGGTGGGTGGGGGGGTGGGGTAACTTGGTGATGGGCCTTAAGGAGGGCACGTGATGTGATGAGCACTGGGTATTACATGCCGCAACTAATGAATGATTGAACATATAAAAAACTAATGTTGTACTATACGTTAGCTAATTGAATTTAAATTAAAAAAATAAAAGT
>CM052898.1:55722473-55757863 GCA_028534135.1 Potos flavus | reverse complement strand
CTTTATCCATTCATCTGTTGAAGGGCATCTTGGCTCTTTCCACAGTTTGGCGATTATGGCCATTGCTGCTATGAACATTGGGGTACATGTGGCCCTTCTTTGTACTGCATCTGCATCTTTGGGGTAGATACCCAGTAGTGCAATTGTCCTGCCCTTTTACTTTTGACGTTATTCCTTTGCTTTGTCATCTCTGTTTTGAGTCCTCGAATTTCCTCTTTGAGATCTCATCGTATAGAGGCCATGTTTTTTTAAAAAAATTAAATAATTTTATGATATGTTTACCATCAAGTTTCATAGTGCGCTGTTCTTAATATAAATAGTTAACTTGCCTTGAGCTCAGAGAAGTGCTTCCTGGCTTTCATGTGGGAAGCCCATATGAATATGCCACATACCATATGCCACAGGTATTTTTGAGTAGTTACATAGTGTTTATTTTTCTGAAGCACTTACAGAGCTGTTTGACACCCGCTTTTTCTTCCTTCTCACTTCCTTCTCTCCTTCCTTCCTTCACATATCAACACCTGGCATATGTCTTCATATTCCCAGTTCATCTTTCTGCCTTGTCAGTCTGCAATAGCAGATACGATCCTTCCCTCTGGGAAGGTTTGGGGAAGCTTTGCGTCCTTTGCCAGATATAGTCAATGCATCCTCATCTCAGTTTTTGTTTTCCCAGATCCAATACTTATGGCGTTATAAGGTTGTTCTTTATGGAAAAGTTTAGAGTGGCTGAATTTTAGCTTATCGAAGACCTATTTTATTTTCTGCCTTTTATTTTACCATTTTATTGGTTTCAGAGAAGACAGGAAGACAGAGGCATCTTTACTATTTCTAAATACAAGTTGATTACTTAATTTTATATAAAATATTATACAGAAGTTTCATCCTTTATGCATAGTACAAAAGTCATTAAGACTTGCAATGATTTTGAAGATAGGAAGGGATAAAAATAGCACTTTGTAGGTTGGAGGCTTAAAATGACAAAACTTACTTGAATTATCTGGAATTATATTAAATATGTTTTTCACTGTTGCTTTATATTCTTCCATGAAACACAAATGGAATGTTTCTGAGAGATTTGGAAAAACATTTCAAAGTTTATATTGCTCCGTTTTACTGACTGGTCTCTTTTTATTTGTTCTCTGTGTGTAATTTTTGGTCACATAAACATATCCATTTGATGCTGAAATTTGAGACAATTCATTTTTCTTTAAATCCTTGTTGATCTATTATACAGAAAGATGGGTTTTTCTCTTTCCACAAACAGATGGTGAACAATTTGATCTGGTTGAAACTAATATTCAACTCTTGCTTCAGCAAGCGCTACATGCCATTTGGAAAACTTACCATTCTTTTGATTTCTTGAGTCATTAAATCTACGATGCAGATAGAATCCCAAGTTATTGGCCAACTATTATTTGGTTTGTAAATTGATTTGGCTGTAAATACTTAGCTTGTGTCTGTGGTTTTTACTCACAGCAATAAATACATTCTGTCCTTTCAAAGGAGTGATACATGCCAGTATTTATCTCAGATTTTTGACTGAGGTTGATTTTTTTCTCCCAGTTATCCCTTTTGATTCTAGAAGTGTATCTGGAAGAAAAGGATCACGTGTATAAGGGAATGAACATAGCATTTACTTTACATGACCTTAGCATTGTGCTAAACATGTTATAGATTTTTATTGTGTTTCATCCTTACAACTTTCAAAATTAGATTATTAGGTCCTTCTTTAAAGGTAAGAAAACAGAGGCTTAGAGATACCTAAGTACTTATTCTAGGTCACACAGCTTTAAAGTGGAAATTCTGGAATTTGAACTCAAGTTTGCCTGATACCCAAGTCCATAGCTGGCCTCCATGAAGGGTTCTCTCAAGTCATAGTTACTAGATACATTATTCCTCACCAGTCTGATTTTAAAAGCCATTCTTTTAGCTGTTCTCTCCACTGCCTTCTTGGGGAGAGGAGTCAATTTTCCTCGTCAAGTACTGGCATGGTGCCTGGTAGAGACTTGATATATATTTGTCTCAGGGTGAAAAATGGAAGATGCTGGCATTATTGATTTCTATTTACCCAGTATGCTTTGCTTCTCAAAGCAGAAATAAAGTAAGCAAATAGGTATTCTAAGGTTGTTTACTCCTTTTATTTCCTTCTGTTTTTCTGTTTTTCTATTTTACTTTCTGCATAGTAAAAATCCAAGTCTACGTAACAGGCAGACAACATAGGAAAAATGTTCAAAATGATGAAAAGAAATCACCCAAATAAAAGAAAAGACTGCAAGGTGAAATAATGAGAATTTACTAAAAAAAGGTTTCTTTTATAGATTTCTATGTCAAATTTAGCACAGGAGCAGCATGTAAATACTTCTCACATTTTGGAAGTGTCTTGGTTTAGAAAGTTGAGATGAAATAATCTAAAAATACATGAAAGTCTAATTAAAATATTTCCCTAATCTAGAATAACTTCATGGATGACATCAGCTTTTAATGAGATTCACCTATTATTCTTCATTATGAAGTTTATTAATTCACATAATATGAATTTTCCTCTTTTGGAAAGTATTGTTATAACCATGTCCTAGTGAACAATATTTTTCTACATCCCAGAGTATGCTTGGCACATAGTAGTTCCTCAATAAATATGTGATGATTATTAATTAAAAGACAATTTTAATGTAGAATGTTACATTCAAATTAGATTACATAGGATCAGAATTATAGGGAACAATCAGTCAATAATAACAAGTAGCTAATATTTATTATACATGTCAGTATCAGGTTAAAAGGCTTTGCAGGCACTGTTTTATTTATTCTTCTTGACATTTCTAAGGAAGTTGTATTGATTTTACCTTTACAGATGTGAAAATTGTGGCTAATTGAAGATAATTGTTCATGATCACACTGCTGGTAAGTAGATGAGCTAGTATTTAAGCCCAAGATCCAAAGCCTACAGTAACCACTCAATGTAAAGCAAGCTTTTATTTATTTATTTATTTTGAGATCTTTTCTCACACCAGAAATTGCCAAATAACATGACCATCATTACTTAGACTGAAGAGGCTCATGTACTGGCAAATTATGGCCAGAGTTTAGGCTGGAGTTTGCAATGTAGTTGAATGGGAAATATTAAAATAAACCTTCTAATGAGTCATACTGGGGGACACTGGGATTTAAGTCTCAATCAATGCACAGCTCATCGTGAGGAGTTTCCATTGAGCACCATATCAGTCTGACTCTGCCAATGAACTTCATCAAATCAGTTACCTGTAGTCATTCCCAAGGCTATATTTATCCTACAGACAAAATGCCCCTGGTGTTTGCTTCGAGAGGAGCCTGCTTAGAAAATGTATGCATTTTCTTTCTCCCTGTGTTAAATTATCAAATCAAAATCTTTCTCATGTTTTAGATAGTCATTTATTTATTCATGTGATATTTATTAGGGGTTTTATGTGTTCTAGGTGCTCGATGTACACTGATGAATGACATATCCATGGCTTCTGTCGTTATGGAATTTACAATCTTGTGAGGAAAGCAGATAATAAAGAAGCAGATAATAAAGAAACACATATATAATTACAAGTGCAAGGATGAGACAGAAAGGATCTGAATTCAGTGGTTTAAAGGAGTGGCTTTAAAATAGGGATTTTATGAAGATGGCAAAGGTGCTAATACGTATCTGTGTCTATAGCTATATAGCTGGCCTGTACACAGAAGCTCAAACACACAACAGTGGTTTCATTTTATATTACATTAGGACAAAAACCCTTAGCAAGGCGTCACTAGGAATATATTACCTCGTTCCTGGTCCAGGCCTCTCTGTTCTTTTGTTTCATCCTGGCCCCACTCGTTTGGTCCTTCTGCCCCAAACAGTCCACACCCAGGGGTTCATGCTGGCCAATTGCTTGCTTCAGATTTTCTTGCTGAATATTTCTTAGCAAGTATGTGCATACTTTTGCATAAAGCCAGATCTTTAAACTACAGAGGTTACCTTTAACCATACTTAACGAGGTAGTATTTGCTGAAGGCTCTGAGCCATTTTACCTCTCATTCAACGATTTTATCGGGTAGGTACTCACAGCCCACTATTATGATGGGGACAGCTAAGTATTACAAGGCTAAGAAGCTTGCCCAAGTGGCTAAGATGAAAAAACATCTAACATAGGTTATTCTAACTCCATAGCTGATGTTTCTATGATAGGCAGGCTGCCTCCAGTATATGCTATAATCTTTACTGTATGTGGCCTCATAAAGCAATTGCTTCACAACCATGAGGAGGGATTCTGGGATAAACAGAAGTGTTTCTTTGTATCAGTAATAAACATAAGCTCTTGAAAATTATTACCAACATATTACATCAGATAGATCTTCCAATATTAGATCTAATATTAGATACTAGTGCCTGGTCTGAACTTTAATTGGCAGAATCTTTTCTTTTATAAAGATGGGTAGCATTTAATGGTCCAAATAGATCTGTGGAAAAACCTCAGAACTATAGTCCATATGCATTTGTGCTCATTAGCTATTTTGGTTTTGGAAATCACTTCAGAATGTTATGGCACCCTGGGTAATACTTGTCCTGGAAAAAAAAGCGATTTTTGTCTTGAGTTCTTTATTTTGTAAATTATTTCCAAGGGAATAGGAAATCAGTTCTATCTGTTCTGCTGTGCTCCTCTCCCAGTCATTTCCATAGGGGCTATGCTGACCCACTGGAGCCTCCCAGACAGTTTGCCCATGACAAAGGCATGGCCAGGGAAGAGCACCAAGCTAAGAGCCCAGAGAGCAATGCACGGTAAGATGAAGGCCAAGGCAAAGGCCAATGAGAGAGAAAGCAGAAAGTTCTAAAAACAGGAACGTGTGTGGGGCAGGTCAGGGTAAGCTGTTCAGGACCGATGCCATAGGCAAGGAAACATTAGCATTGTCTTGGAAATGGTGCCTGTGGCCCAACCCAGGGCTAGGCCTGTTGGGTTGGATTTGTGCCGCCCAGGAGCCTGTTCTGCCTGTATATTTCCTGCACCCTTTTTTGGAATCTATTCCCTGGTAGTTGTGAACTGAAAAAGATAAACGAGATTATCCCAGCAGGTTCTTCTATGTCCTATAGATAGCAAATGCAGTCTGCGGAAGAAGATTGTTGCCATTTTTGCAAAGGATGAAACAGAGGGGCAGGTCAAAAGGGAAATAATTACTTCCCATTATTACCAACTGTCTGTTTCGTGCAGACACCTATCCAATTTATAGATCTCCCAGGGAACAAACATAATAACTAATGCTCAGCACATGTCCATTGCTGTAAAGACTAAAGATGCACCTCTAGTGTTTGGCAGAAATTGTAGCTCTGGCTGCAGCCCAACTAATTCAGTTTCTAGGAGCCTCCTAGCTGTGGATGCACTCCCCAGAGACTGTGTCATAATCACTTGTTTACCCCCTCCTCCTCCTCCCCCCCCCCCCAGTAGATTATAGGAATAGGTCCTACTCATGGCCTGGGATGGAGGACAGGCTCAAGAATGCTGGCTGGCTGGCTGGCTGGCTGGCTGGATGAATGTGGCTTTGTAGGTTTAACCAAAGAAAATTACTCAGGACACCTTGTAAGAGGTGCAGAACAGAAGGTGAAGGTGAGGATGGGGAGACCTTCCTGTGCTGTGTGGATGAATTTTGCTTTCTCTAAAAGATGGCTGATGTTAAGTAATTTCAACCAAAAATGAGAGGAATTGGCAAATCTTCCATTTGGACTCTTTCATCTTATGAAAAGCTTTGCTGATATTAGCAGTGGTTTTGTTCCATAAACATGTTTATTTTGTGTTTCATTAGAGTCCCCGTCAAGTTTGTTTTTTTGAAAAGATCGATACCACTTCCTCTGAATCTTCTGATTCCTTTTAAAGAGGGCCTATTTGCTGGTTTTATGATCACAGACTCTCACTTACAGAACTGTTATTGTTTATTATCTTTAGGGATTTTACTGTCTAAAATTTGACATTGTTTTGATAATGAGAAAGTAGATCTTTTTTCTTCGGTGAGGCCAGAAATATGTTTCAGTTAAAATAAAAGAAAAACTTGACAGGACCTAGAATGTTGTGTTTCTGGTTTAATCCTAGGGTGGAAAAATGCCAGTAGGGGGCACTGCTTGCTTTTGTCTGGCCTGGGGAGGCATTTGTGAATATGAGCATACCCAAGGATACAGAGAGTACCTACAATGGTTGTACTACTTTAAAGCTTACCTTATAATGTGTTTAGGATTTTGTGATCATTTTTGAGATCTTGTCCTCTCGTCTGTCCAGATTTCCTGTAACCACATGGTAAAGCTGCTCCAATCTTTAAAGTGAGGTCCCCAAGGTGCTTTTGCTATGGTCTTTCCATCAGCAGCTTTTTGAGGCCGTGTCTTCTTAGGATCTTGGATCCTGATTCTCTCTGATGGAGACACTTCAGTCTGCTTTGGTGATTTGTGTCCCTCCTCCATACAATTCCTCTGGGCTCTGGTCACTATTTGAAACCTCTTAACAGCTAAGACAACTTCCTTTTCTTCTGATTCACTCTTCGAGGGCAGTTAACCTGGACACATCTCCTTTTCTCTCCTATTTCCATTATTCATGGCCTTTAATATATAATTTTCCCCTTCATATCTGTCTCGATCATAAAATTTTAAACTTTCTTTTTTTTAACCTTTCTTTTACAAAGAGCTTTTTTTTTTCTTGTAGCTTAATCAAATCAATCTATCCTTTTGTCACAAGACTAAAGAATAATTTTTGAAGCATTTGTTATTGCTTAATTTTTTGACTGATGTTAGTGTTTCAAGCATAGCCTTTTAAAACTATTCAGAATCTCTTTGTCTGCAAGAATTCCTTAAAATGTTTCTTTCTTTTATCCAAAGAAGATGCCACATTATCTTTATAATCACTCTCATTTATTTTTTATTTGCTTTTTAAACAAAACTGACCTTTCTATGGGCGAAATCTCAGTGTGGGCGTCTGAAACCTAAAGGCATTGTTAGAACTAAGTAAAAAGCAAGTCAACCTGAATACACGTGGTAAGCAGTTTCTTTGGACCCATGGACAAGTCACTTTAACTCCAGCCATCACTCTTTGTGGTCCTAAATACAGGGTGCCTAGCAACTTGAAAGCGACTAATATTGTCAGGCTCACCAATGTCTAAAATAATCTAATTCTGCCTCCAGCTCCCCTGTAATAACAGGTGAAGCTGTGACTCTGGTTCAAGGTCAAGCTGTAGCAGCAGCTGTGTCCTGAAAACCTTCCTAGGCAGCCCTGCAGGCATTTGATTAAGACCTGAGTGGTTGTGTTGTACTTGAGCTCTGCTTTAGCTACCCTTCACAGGACAAAGCAGTCAGAAGCTGCAGTGATTGACCAAGGCCAGCACTTACTAAAAGTAACTTACAGCTTCTATCTAGACTATGTGAGATAAACCCCAGACAGGTAACGTGAGCCCCTGCAAGCCACCAAGCTCAGAAACTGACAAGGCCAACTCCATGAAAGGTCTTAATATCTCCTATTCCTTTGTTTCCCAAATGATAGTCACTGTATCTTTTTAAAGATTCATTGGTCAGTGCTTAGATTTTGGGGCCTGAGAAGAGCCACATAGTAAACACAACGGGGTATGTATGCAGAGATTAAAATAACATCACTTTTTTTTTCAGCTGAGAAAGCCAATTCAGAATGTAGCTTACAAAAAAAAAAATGTAGCTTACATATGCAACCCATTGAGCTTCCTAATACAAACCCAAGAATTAGAGATTTTGCCCATACGATTACAACCATTATTGGGCAACCCAAGGATACCCCTTATGAAAGTTTCTTGTTGCCTCTGTGAGACTCTCCATGGAGAAGCAAGCCAGAACTTTTACGTTCCTCGGTGTAGCCTCACTCCCATGAGAGAAACAGAAGTGGGCTAATCGCAAGGAGGTTACAGTCCATTGAACAATATATGAATATTGCTTTACTTTGCATTTATCCATACTGAATGAGGTTGAGCATCACTTTCCACCTAGCTGAGAACAAGTCAGAGAATGTTTGACCTTGAAGAATGCTCCTGTTGTTGTTTTTTTTTTTTTTCAACTTGCCTAGTCTTCCACTGGGGGCTATAAACATGATTCACAGAAACACAGTGTGCTCCATATTCCTTGAATATGCAGACAACTTTATCTGATGGAAATTTTAGAATGGTAGTATTTTTTTTTTAAGATTTTATTTATTTATTTGACAGAGAGAGAGATCACAAGTAGGCTGAGAGACAAGCAGAGAGAGAGGGAGAAGCAGGCTCCCTGCCGAGCAGAGAGCCCGATGCGGGGCTTGATCCCAGGACCCTGAGATCATGACCTGAGCCGAAGGCAGAGGCTTTAACCCACCGAGCCACCCAGGCGCCCCTGAGTGGTAGTATTTGCATGATTATTTTATTCCCAATCCTTTTGGAATTACAGGGTTAATGATTAGTGGCAAGATCTTATGTTTAAAAATAGCTGCATGATTTACAAGTAACTGTTACATGTATTGCTTATCCTTCGCAATGACCCCTAAGGTAGAAAACATTGCCCCTGATTTATAGAGAGGAGAAAAATTTCAGAACACTAACTGACATTTGCCTAATGCTATAATAGTTATGTAGAGGCACAAAGAATGGAATCAAGATATTTTGCCTGTAAGATAATTTCTTTCTTTTTTAAAGATTTATTTATTTATTTGAGAGAGAGAGAGAGAGAATGTGTGTGTGAGTTGGAGGAGGGGCAGAGGGAGAGAATCTTCAAGCAGACTCCATGTGGGGCTCCACTCAGGGCTGGATCTCATGACTCTGAGACCCTGAGATGGTGACCTGAACTGAAACCAAGTGTCGGATGCTTTACTGACTGAGCCACCCAAGTATCCCCGTAAGGTCCTTTCTATTTCCACTATGTCAGCTTCTTTTTTCTAAGAAACAAAAAGGTATAGAAAGTACGTGTTAGCAGTGTGTGGTCACCACAAGAAGGAAATACAGAGGAGGACCTAGAATCCTGTCTCCTTCTGAAATCATGCTGACCTTAATTTACATATGCAAACAGTTGCTTGCCCTAGGTTGCTGAAAGGTCAATTCATGTGATTTATGGGGATCGTGATCAGAACTCTTCTTCTCCTCTTAAATTCAGGTGATATTAGCACAGTTATTCAAGGCTGGTGAAGAATCCTGTCCCATTGTTTACTGGGCAGCAGAGCTACCTCAATAAACAAGTGACCTTTAATGAGGTCCAACATGCTGGATTACTTCCACTTGACATAATAAGAATAATATTACCTCAGTTCTTTGGAGACTAACTTAGTGATACTTTGCCAAGGATGAAGAATTCCTCTTGAGTTTAGCCAAAATAATGGTTGTTAGGACAGGAGACATCAAATTTTAAAGGCAGAAATTGATCTATTTACAGAGCTGCTGTCAGAATGATTCAGAATGGCTGAAAGAGCCACATTAAGGCTGCTCATAAATCAATAACCATCCTAATGAAAAGCAGAGAACAAAGATAACACAAAGTTTGTAAATTACTGAGGATAAGGCAGGCGTTCAGAAAAGCTAAAAAAATGACGCTTTGCTACTTAATTGCTTCTTTTCTAACAGAATCAGAGAACATGCACCAAAAACGTGTATATACATTTTAAAAAGGAAAAGAAAAAAAGAAATAAAGACTAAATTTCAAAGTCTCCCCCACAGCATTTTGGTCTAAAGTCACCTCATATATTCTGTTTCTCTAGACACATACAACTACTTGCTGCACTCTAATTTTTATAGGTAGTGACTCTCCTAGACAGTTTCCCACTGCGGTGGCTTTCCTCATAATATCCTCTCTTCCAGGAATGAAAGCCTTCCTCTTGATTCACAGGACAGGTCAGAGATCACCTGTTCATTGAAGCTTTCTTTGCTTCTCTTCTTTCAGGTAGAGTCAATGTTTCTAACTTTTTCTTCCAGCATTCTAGAGGCATCACTACTGGAGCTCCAGGCTGGGCGTTGGTGCATCCTCCCCTAACTTCCCGTGAGCTTCATGGATCATAGGGAGGGTGTCTCATTTATAGTTATAGTACCAGAGGCCTTCGACCTCATGTAACAGAGGCCTCCAATAAATCCAGTAAGGACTTAAATCCTTACTGGATTTATTGGATAAAATAGACTATATATGAATAAATATCTATTATCCCTGTCATCACCTTTTGGTGTATCAGATCCCTATAAACTTTCCTATGATAAAAAATTCTGCTTGATTCTCTTATTTAGAAAAAAAGACTTAAATTTTGAAGACTTTCCTCACCTTCAAATTTCAGTTCTAAATTTACCACAAAATAGTGATTCAGAAGTTATAGGAATTTTTAAGAGGATAAATTGGAATGTTAAACCAATTATTTTTTTGGCACACATTTCAACTGAAATATCAAATAAGATAGATTAAAAAAAAACATAATTTGGGGGTTTGTTAGCATTCCGTTGGTTAAAACAATGTAAAGAAACTAAAGCTCCCTATTATAAGAAGAGTCGGGGGTGCCTGGCTGGCTCAGTTGGAAGAATGTGTGATTCTTGAGCTCCAGTAGTAAGTTCAAGCCCCATGTTGGGTGTAGAGATTGCAAAGAAAGAAAAAAAAGAAAGAAAGGAAGGAAGAAAAAAAGAAATAAGAATCAACTTTAACAATTTTACATTAAATATTTACATACTATCAAAAATGTAATAGACTATGCCAAAATTATATTTCTTGGGGCAGATTTTTATGTAATAAGGAATATGTCTTAATGATTTCAGTATTAGAAATATCAAAAGCATTTTGTTCTGACTTCATCTCAGAAAAGCAGGAAGACCATTACTTCAATAATCTTCTCCCCTGAAAATTCTTGCATGTTTTCAATGACAATTTAACATCACTTCAAAATCACTGAGAAGAAAATAAGCTATTATGATTGTGTTGAATGCCTATTCTAGTAATTTATATTTTTGACCTTAACATGAGCATAGAAGTTCTGTCATCTTTATTTAAACTTTAGTTTTCCAAGCAGTTTGTTGCTGAAGTGAAAGTCTGAATATTTTTCAGAAAAGGAAAAAAAATTGTTTTCGCAATCAACTCTCAAAATCTGATAATTTTTTTTTTCCAGAGGTCAATTGTGTGTGCCAAATTAAGTGTTTGTGGTTTTGGGGGATTTTATGTTATCTTTACTACGTTAGTGGTTTTAATACCTTTACACTAATATAACCATACAGTTAAGCAATTCATAGATGTTTTCCCCACCATCTGATGTTCCTGTGGCCTTGAGTTACCTCCAGACATTTCAAATCCCCCTTCTTGCACCCCATCCAAGATATTCCCATGGTTCATTCCCTCTCCCTGTCTTTAGGTTTAAGAGAGTTTTCTTCAGCCACATCTTTCCTGATGAGTCTCCATGATATAACTCCCTCCCAGTTGTCTATACTGTTATTGCCATCATCTTATTTAAAACAAACTATATAATCTTTTTCCTGTCTGTTACAACCACTGGACTATAAACATCATGAAGACAAAGACCCAGTTACTTTTGGTCACTGAAGTATCCCCAACACGCAGCACAGTATCAGATATATTCTAGACAAGTACTGCTTCATAGAAATTCAATGTAAGTCACATAGACAATTTAAAATTTTCTAGAAGTCACATTAAAAAAGTAAAGGGAAACAGGTTAATGTAATTTTGATAATTAATTTTGATAATTAAATATAATATATTTAATAGTATTTCAACATGTAACCAGTATGAGAAGATTATTAGTGAGATGTTTTGCATTCTTTTCTTTTTTCTTACAGAGTCTTCAGAATCAGTATTTATTTTATACTTATAGCGTATCTCTTTTTTGGATAGCCAATTTTCAAATGATTAATGTCTTTATGTGGCTAGTGGTTATATGTTAGACAGTACAGTTCTAGACTATCAATAAATATCTGTTGAATGCATGGATGCTACAATATGTTGAATGTAGGTGTGTGGTTGGTGCCCCATTTATCCATCTCATTCTTCTCAGATACTTTTTATCCTCTTTGTGCACACGGCCCGAGCTTTTGTGTGCTTGCCTGCCAATAGCTATATCTCCAGCCTGTGGGTGATTGCCCTGGGTTACTGGAGTCATTTTACTGACACAGAGAACTGGAAGCATCCAGAAGTTTATATCTCCTGAACCCCCAGACAACAGGTGACCCATATAGGCTACCAGTGTCTTATGGAAGGACAAAAACCAAGCTCTTTTGCCTCCATGGAGGGCACTTTGAGGTATGATTTACACTCCAGAGCTCACCATTGGATCAGGCTGATTTGAAGAGCTTGTCTGAAGTCACCTCTTGCTTGACTTATTTCTATTCCCTATCTTGACTCCTTTACTGCCTTTCCGAGTTCTCCTGGAGACACTTTCTTAATAAAGCACTTGCTCCTAAATCCTTGGCTCAGGGTTTGCTTCTGGGAAAACTCAAAGTGCTGAAAGTGTAGGATGTTCCTAATGCATTATTGTTGGTGTTTCAATGGCTTAAGCATGAGTGTAGTTGGAGTTTGTGTACATCAGGAGTAACAATAATGTCCACTGCGTCTCTCCTGGTCTCAGATACAGCACCTTCTTGATAAAAATTCAAACTATATGAAAAATGAAGGTGAAAAATCTAAGTGTTCTACCTCCTCCTTCTCTTCTATAGTAACTGCTGTAAATTTTTTTGGTGTATCCTTGAATAAATTTCTTATGCAAATTCAACATACATGTATAAATATGTTATATTTATAAAATGTGTTTTTCCTTTTATACAATGGGGTCAGAAATATTCTTCTGCACCCTGCTCAGTCCCTCAATATTTTATAAAATATTTTTCATATTTTTATGACTGCCTATTTAACTTTATGAATGTGTTCCAATTTACCACTTTTCTTCTTTGTCTATTTTAACTCTTAATTTGCTTCTAGTCCCTGTTACAGATTCAGTATTTTTAGGTCTCTGGTATGGTTATCTATTTATACATGCCATTCTTGCTAACTGATTTCTGCCAAGCATATTCAAGTGCAAAGTGATTGTAATTTCTGAGTCCAAACATATGTCTCTTTATCCTGGGCAGAGGTTCTGGATCTGGGCTCCAGTTAGGTTCTGACCTTAAAAGTATGTGTGCTATTGTACACATGTATATATTTCTAGAGAGAGGAATCAGAGCTTTCATTAGAATCTCAAAGACATTTGTGACATTCAAGTGCTGGAATTAGATGTACGAATACACGCAGTGTGACGTACTGTGTATAAAATCTCTTGCAGGCTTATTTCACCCACCTCTTCTCATTAGATTAACATTTAGTTAATTAGCAGCTTTTCAATTAGTGCATATATTCTTCAGAGTCTGGGATCTAGCCTCACCACGTTTATATCCCCCTGCTGCCTGATTCAGTAGTACAAAGAATGCAATCATTAATGGTTTCTGGGAAATCGACGATGTTTTCTCCATTGTATTTATGCATTCTCAGTGGAACACATTTAATTTTCTTCTGCTTATGCCTTTTACCCTCCTTTGCTTTGATCCAGGAGGATTGAAATACAGAAGATCCTTTTCTGTGAAACAGCAGAAGGAAAGACCACGCTAAACATTGGAACACTTCCCAGCCTATTCCCTAATTCATGCATTTTCTTATTTCAACATAGATGTTTTGGAAGACAAAAGGTGATAAGTACATGTTAACGTTAAGTTTGGGGTTATTCAACCAAATGAATCACATCTTATTCTCTGTTTACCTGAATTCTGTAAACCTGATGAAAGTAGTAGCCATATGACCCTAAGTAGAGTCTTTCCCTTCCTCTGAATCTTAGCTACTTAATGTTTAAAATAGAAGTTGTTCCGGCTTATTGTTTCTTAAATATTGGGACATGAATCTAGGATATTTTGTCATATGTCAGGTGTGCTTTGCACACAGTATTCACCTAATAATTATTTGGAGGTTAATAGGAAGAATAGTAATGACAATAACACTACAACACTAATAATAATGATAACTAAACCTGTAAAGGAATCTTTGCACTACATACCAACTCATTTAATATAAAACCCATTTTACAGATAAGGAAACTGAGATACACACGATTAGTAAGTGAATGAGGTAATGCATAAAACTGGGACAAATGATGATGTAGGCGCTTGGTGTATATGCCCTTAATGGCATTGCATCAAGTAGAGCGGATTATATGTGGGTCTCCTTTGGTCTTTCTGACTGAAGCAAGGAGGATGTCAGCTTGTCTTGAACATCATCCAAAAAAATTGTCTTTTTTCTTTATTCTTTATTTCTTTATTCTCTTTGGAGAAATTGGTCTTCAGATTCAAAATCTTCTGTAGATGGCTGAACTTAGACTTCAGTAATATTGTTTTGCTTTTTATTGTGCTTATTTTTCCCCCTGTATATAGGGGATGGGATGCTGGTTTTCCATTTAGATTAATGATATAGTTATTTTCTTTTTAAATAAATTAATATAAGAATTAATGGATTTAAAGACCATTATTGCATAAGTAATATTATGAGTGACATGTCTAAGGCAAAAATAATGAAGGAGGTATACAAGGGCCTGAAATTTGGACAACATTTGCCACTCACCTTTGGTGTCCCTGAAACTCTCTGTGGTTGTAGAATTCTCTGTATAAGAAAGAGTTAACAGCAGAAGCCTACGAAGTGGTTAGAGAGCTCTGATCCTCACTATTGGAAACTGATTGTTTGCCAGAAAAAAAAGGAGTTATTGTGACTAGGATATGCTGCTCAGAGAAAATACAAGCTGATTCTGTTGCATGATGAAAGATGATTCTGCCTACCACGTGCAAAGCTGAACCTTGACCTGAAGACAGGACTGTAAGTGAGGGGGAGGGGGACACAGTGCATCTCTGAGGTGGTAAGCCTGGAGCCCCCCTCTGATTCTCCTCATAAGGTGAGCCAGGGGCATGTACTGCATCCGGCTCTCCTTTTCACTCCATGGTGAAGGTTCCCGGGCAGCTGCACAGCGTTCCCTAAAATCAGGTTCATAACAGTCCTCATGGGCTAGAGTTTGGTCAGTTGTCTTCAGACAAAGCAATTGCCCAGGCATGTACCTGTGCCAATCTTCCATTACTGTCACCCTCTTGAGAACATCTTCACTAATCTTGCCCTTGTGTACAGTTGGAAGAAGAGCAAAGAATAACTGAAATGCTTTTCATACCATGAGCTTGGACATATGTATATGAGGATATAACTACAGAAAGTTGGATTAGTATGAGATTTGGCAGCTAATGATAGAATCACTGATGTGTAATTATTTCAAAATTGATAATATTATTATAAGGACATTTCTAAGGTTATGCTGAATTTAAATCCCATTAATTGCTCCAACGCTAACAATCTTCTATCCTCCAAAATGATTTCTCCCAAGTAGAAAAAAAATCACACTTTAATGGAGGATATGATTCCAAAAATGTTAAAGAAAAATTAAACAAGAGGTATTGCTTGTTATGGACTGAATATGTCCTCCTCAAATTCATATTTGAAGCCCTAACCCTTGGTGTGAGTAAATTTGGAGATAGGACTATTAGGGAGATAATTAAGGTTAAATGAAGTCATAGGATAGAGCCCTACTGGTAGAACTTACAACAAGAGGAAAAGGCCCTAGAGCATTCTGTTTCTCTGCACATGCACAGAGAAAAATGCCATGTGCAGACACAACCAGAAGGTGGCCATCTGCTAACCAGGAAGGGATTCCTCACCAAAACCCAACCATGATGGCACCTTGATCTTGGACTTTTAGCCTCCAGAAGTCTGAGAGAACACATTTCTGTTGTTTAAGCCACCCGATGTGTGGCATTCTGTTATGGCACACCAAGCAGGTGAACACAGTGACATACTGAGCAAGTAATCAAAGCTTCTCCAGTAACCTATGGGAACATTTCAAGATGGAGGTAGTGAGAGTCTAAGAAGAGGGTTATGTAGGATCTGGAGGGCTGTGACCAAGGGGAAAAAGATGAAAATTAATGAACACAGGTTGCCAGGGAACAGAGTAAGACCTAGATAGAAAAGCTTTGTATGAAGAAAGGGATTAGAGTCAGGAATTAGGGACATACAGGGAAGAATATGCATCAAAGCATAAAACTGAATTACATATTAGACTGCAGGGTTCAGGCTAAGAAAGCTCCAGAAAACTATGGTTATTTCTGTTTATATCCATATATGCACATGGGGCAGGCACATCTTAGATTTGATGAGATATACTAGACGAGAGCCTGGCTCTTACCACTGTATTGTGAGCAAGAACAGTTCAAGAAAACTCATTAATAAGAAAGGATCATCAGAAATTTCTAGCACAGCACAGTGGTTCTCTAGTGGCCTTAACTTCCAGGGCATTAGGTTCTGCCCCATTGTTATCTCAATTTATAACATGTATGCCTACAGGGAGAGTCAGAAGGGGAAAAGAAATGTTGCTGGGCACTTTCTCCAGTAGGCAACCCCATGAGCTTCAAAGTGAGCTTCAACCTTGAACTCTTTGAAAGCCCTCTATTAAGACAATGATTCTCTATAAATTCTGAAATTTTTTCCCCCAATTACTTTTATTTTATTTTTTCAGTGTTCCAAGATTCATTGTTCGTGTACCACATCCAGTGCTCCATGCAATACATGCCCTTCTCAATACCCACCACCAGGCTCGCCCAATCCCCCACCCCCCTCCCCTCCAAAACCTTCAGTTTGTTGCTCAGAGTCCACAGTCTCTCATTTGAGAAGTAAGAAACAGCTGGCCCAAGAGAAGGGAAAGAACTTCTCTTAACCAGCAGTCAACAGTAGTCTCCTATTTTAAAAAAAAAATTTAACTATCTAAAATTAGTTAATTAATTAATTATTATGTTCAGTTAGCCAACATATAGTATATCATTAGTTTTTGATGTAGTGTTCAATGATTCATTAGTTGCATATAACACCCAGTACTCATCCCAACACGTGCCCTCCCCAATACCCATCACCCAGCTATCCAATCCCTCCACTTCTTCCCATCTGTAACCCTCAGTTTGTTTTCCGGAGTCCAGAGTCTTTCATGGTTTGTCTCCTTCTCTGATTTCTTCCCATTCAGATTTCCCTCCCTTCCCCTATGGTCCTCCATGCTAATGCTTATGTTCCACATATGAGTGACACCATACGGTAATTGTCTTTCTCTGCTTGATTTATTTCACTCAGCATAATTCTCTCCAGTTCCATCTGTGTCTATGCAAATGATACGTATTCATCCTTTCTGATGGCTGTGTAATATTCCATTGCATATATAAACCACATGTTCTTTATCCATTCATCTGTTGAAGGACATCTCATCTCCTTCCACAGTTTGGCTATTGTGGACATTGCTGGTATGAAAATTGGGGTGCATTTGCCCCTTCTTTTCACTACATCTATATCTTTGGGGTAAATACCTAGTAGTGCAAGCTGGGTCATAGGGTAGCTCTATTTTTGACGTCTTGAGGAATATCTATACTGTTTTCCAGAGTGGCTGTACCCTGCTTGCATTCCCACCAACAGTATAAGAGTGTTCCCCTTTCTCCACATCCTTGCCAACACTCGGTGTTTTCCGTCTTGTTATTTTTTGCCATTCTAACTGGTGTAAGGTGGTATCTCATTGTGGTTTTGATTTGTACTTGCCTGATGGCTAATGATGTTGAACATTTTTCATGTGTCTGTTAGCCACTTGTATGTCTTCTTTGGAGAAGTGTCTGTTCATGTCTTCTACCCTTTTTTTTTTTTTAACTGGATTATTTGTTCTTTGGGTATTGAGTTTGAGACGTTCTTTATAGATCTTGGATACCAGCCCTTTATCTGAAATGTCATTTGTAAATATCTTCTCCCTTCTATGGATTGCATCTTAGTTTTATTGATTGTTTCTTTACTGTGCAGTTTTTATCTTGATGAATTCCCAAAAGTCCATTTTTGCTTTTGTTTCTCTTGCCTTCAGAGGCATGTCTTGAAAAAAGTTGCTGTGGCCAGTGTCAAAGATGTTACTGCCTACACTCTCCTCTAGGATTTTGATGGATTCCTGTCTCACAGTGAGGTCATTTACCCATTTTGAGTTTATCTTTGTGTATGGTGTAAGAGAATGGTCCAGTTTCATTCTTCTGCATATGGCTGTCCAGTTTTCCCAGCACCATTTACTGAAGAGATTGTCTTTTTTCCATTGGATGTTCTTTCCTGCTTTGTCAAAGCTCAGTTGGCCATAGAATTTAGAGTCCATTTCTGGGGTCTCTATTCTGTTCCATTTATCTATGTGTCTGTTTTTGTGCCAATACCATGCTGTCTTGATTATCGCAGCGTTGCAATATAGCTGGAAGTCAGGGATTGTGTTGCTCTCAGCTTTGGTTTTCTTTTTCAACATTCCCCTGGTGATTTGGGGTCTTTTCTGGTTCCATACAAATTTTATAATTGTTTGTTTCAGTTCTGTGAAAAATGTCAATGGTATTTTGATAGTCTTCCATTTTTTTTTTTTTATGAAGAATGGTATACATATAAAAAGGTACCCATTGGTTTATAACAGACTGAAATTTCACAAACAACAAATCCATGCAGCCAGAACCCAGGCCAATAAACAGAATAGCATCAAAACAAAGTCTTATCCCTTCCATTCCTTATATTTACTGTAAAAGGGCAACTGTTACCCTGACTTCAAATAGAATTTAACTTTGTCTGCTTTTGTACTTTGCACAAATGAAATAATGCAATACACTTTTTTGTGTCTGCTTCTCTCAGCATTATGTCTATGGAGTTCATCCATTTCGATGGACATATTTTGTCTGCCTCTCTTTCCCCATGATCCTGGCATCCTTAGCATACGTAAGCATGTTAGTGGGCATGCATTCTTGCCCTACCTAGTTGTCCCCTTTCAGGTATAATTATCCCATTATGTCCAGAGGCATGCTGAGATGGACAGCCATTTGTACCATTCACCATGAGTTGTCCATAAAAGCAATTTCTCTGTGGAAAAAGTAAGCAATTTTCTCATGCAGTGAAATATATAGTGAAAGGGTGATTTAACTAGTGATAAATTTATCATATACAGTGATGATTGGGAGTGCCATAACCTTTTTGGTACCATATCCCTTTTCCAATGTGGATGTGTCTAATCACATGAAGAGAAAGGAGAGAAAGCATAAAGAGAGAACATTGTATTATTCAGGTGTCCTTTATACTAAATTATTTAATCTCTTTGATTTTTCCCATTCATTCCTTGGTCTGTAATATTTTGATGACAAGGATAGCACCTTATTATGTTTTATTCAATGTATACATTTTTAGACCATCACCGTAAGAATAGTTCATTCTATTTTGATGCCAGAAATAAGGAAATTAGGCAGTGCTAGCCCTCACGGGGCTCAGATAAACATTGGAAACTGTATCTCTTGCAATCATTTCTCCCAACTGTTCCAGCAGTGGGTTGTGGGGACACAGAAGAGGGAAGAATTAATCCTATTTCTATCTGGGGAATATTTAGAGAAGTGACACTTGTACAAATAGACATTAAATATAGAAGGAAGTTCTGTTTAGTTGAATGTCACACAGCTTTGAGATGTCCTTCCTCTTTGCCTTGTCACTGCTTCCCTAGATGGCCTTGAAGAAGTCTTGCTTTTTGCATCCCCCTTTTCTCGCTTCTTATGGGAACCATTGCTCCTCTAAGCCTTCCATCTCATAACTTGACTGCCACAGGGCATAACTATTTGCGAATATTAAAGTGTTATAATTCTTTGGAAATCAAGCCCATTGTCAGGACAGTGAACTCTTTTCCTTTCTTTCCCTGAGTGTCTTGGGAATTTTAAAGGGAGTAATAAGATAATTCAAATATCTTATGAATATACAGCAGTAAAATGACAGGTAGTAAATCAGTGTACCAAGAACAAATTTCAAATAGCAGAGTCAATGGCACACCTCCAATACTAATAACATTTGGTGAAAAGCTCAGCATTCCTAATGAGGACGAGCTTGCTGCTTGCATGGAGTTTAGTGTGACCATGCAAGGCCCATTGCATCTCCTGTTAAAAGAGAAGAGCCCAGCTATGGATTAGAAGCTGCTCTTGTATTTATTTGATTTTTATGTCATTTATTTTATTTTGTATCTACTTCTAATATGCTATTTTATTGGTCAAAACACCCTTATAAGTGATTTTTTGCCACAATATATAAATATGGCTAAATCTATCTTAACTTTAGAGATTCACTAAACATATATTTATTGAATACTTCTATGTATAAAAAGTTTCCTGCGAAGTACTAACTGGGGATTCAGAAATTAGATATGATCATTCCCCTTAAGGAGTACATTTGCTGTGAGTAAATGCATGTAGGTCTATTTTCCATGTAGCTCCATCTAAAATGGAGATCCAGCATGTCTCCTGGGAATACAGTATATATGGTACTTTAATAAAGGTCCTCCTTAATGTAGTCTTGCCAGATAAAATACAGGCTATGAATATTTCTCAAGATATACTTCTACTAAAAGTTAATCATTAATTATCCTGTAGTTTTATTTGCTAAATCTGGCAACCTTACCTGAAAAGTCTGATCAGTGAGTATTTTATCTTTAAGAAGTAGGGCTCTTCAGAGTCAGGGCAGAGGTATCCCTACACTAAAGGAAGCTTAGTCAAGGGAACTATACAAATCAACCCATGCTCAGATGGTAGCTCTGCCAATTACCATGCGTGGGTCCCTGAGCTACATAATAGGCTCTCAGCTATTTTTCATCTGTATAATGGGGGCAAAACAATCTACTTTGCAAAATTGATCGTTAGATAGCAGATGTTCAGGGAAAAGTAATCTCAGACCACTAAAAAGTAAAAGAGACAATAAGCATGTATTCTTGACTGAAATGTCATTTCCTCAGGAAGAGATGGGAGAAAAGCACCAGGTAGAATTTTTAAGCTTTTTTGGGTTGCAGTTCGATAGAAAATACCATTTTGCCAAGGGTGGTTGAGTCTGCTCTATACTTCACAGGTGACAAACTGCAGAGCTTTGGCAGAGTAAGTGAGGGTTGCACATGTGCACAAATAATATGATTTATGGTGACCAAGTCCCATTTTGGATTGGAGAGATAGTAAACAGCCAGATCTCCTCATAATTAGAATAATGTGTTCCCACAATTCTTATTTATCTCAAATCCTGTCTTGCTGCCGCAGGAGCTTTGATTTCTGGGTTCTTCTATCTTTGATTTGTCTTTGGCAATGAGTGTTACACATCTATCCTCTTTGGGTGAGGAGCCAGAAGCTGGTTCTCCACTGAAGCATCCCCATACCCACCTGTCACATGCACCACCTGTTTTCATGCATCTAGCCCACTTTGCCTGATGTACTTGCCCAAGACAGAACAGTTGTTAATTAGTATATTTCTTTTTTACTTTCTAATATACAAATAGAGCCCTAATTTAATACGTAAATCACAAAATAAAACATTTTTAGAACTGAAAATGCAATGAAATGTACTGATTTGTTATAGCAAAATATGTGAATATTTTCTTGACAAGATTCTTGCTTTCCTAATTCAATCCACAATTGACAGCTGCCAAGGAAACACACCTCCCTAACCCTCAGGTGGCCCGTTGTGTACTTTCTGAGAAATTGCTCACTTGGATGGTTTTCCATTGAGGAATGGAATCAGTAATAACAGGGAGTGCTAGATAAATTCTACTTCCTCTGGGACCCTAGAGAGAAAATACTTCTGTTCCAATGAGGAATAAAACAGAATATAGACTTGCTGTGACTATATTTATTGATTTATTGTGAGAATTTAGTAAATATCAGGTAATACCGCAAGAGAGTAAAGAGGGATGGACCGTCAGAGCCTCTGCTCTCAGAAAGCTTATGTTCTGAAGTAGACCTTACAGGGTTAAAAGAAAAAGGTCTTTAAGAAGGTGAAACTTGGAACATTAAACTTCAGAGATGTAAGTAATTATTCCCAGCCAGAGGGAATCGGTGGAAGTCTTAATGGAAGTGGCATTTAGGTACAACATGTAGAATTTGTACATGCAATTATGAGAAAGGAAGAAGAGAATATTTAAGGTGGTTACATTTCTATTAGCAGAGGCATGGATTTATACAACTGAATTTCATGTATAGGACAGTACTTGTGTATATGCAAAGGAGAGTAGAGGATTGAAAAAAAGGTTGAGATCACATTGTAGGAGTCTTAAATTCCAAGGTAAAGAGTTTGATCTTTATCTCTAGGTGATTGGCAATCACTGACGCTTTGGGAGTGAATATGAAAACTGTTCATCAACAGTTGAACAGTCTTGCTGTCTTGCTTCTTCAGAGAAGCAAGATGAATCTGATGGCATTGGTGTGGGAGAAGATGAATCTGGTGGCATTGAGAAGATGAATCTGGTGGCATTGGTGGGATGAGGTGGACAACTGGAGAAAAAGCTTAAGAGCTGGCCTGATCACTGAGGACTAGTCTCCTTTCAAATTCATGTTCAAGACTGCTTAGACTTGGAAAACCCCGCTGTGCAATTGGAGAAACATAACCTAGAACTTGCAAGAAGTGTCACTGAGTGTCAGTGCTGAATCCTGCCACTGGTGTGTCGCCATATTCTGGGAACACAAGGTCACTCACTGCACAGAATATCACCTACTGCCATCAGCTAGATTGGGAGTTGATAACGGTGGGTTATTTCATTTGAACTATCACTTTGGAATTTTCACGGTAGTGTTACCTTCCCTTATGAGAAGAAAATATTAAAAATTTAGAATTATAATGTTTATTACCTGTATAAAATAAATATTTACTTGGCTAAGTTATGTATGGGGAATGTAGGCATGTCAAAGAGCATTTTTTCCCCCTTTACCTATTTCACTCATCCCCCCACCCCCTCCCTTCCAGCAACCTCCAGTTTGTTTTCTATCTTTAAGAGTCTGCGTTTTTTTTTTTTGTATGTTTCTTTTTTCCTTTGTTTTGTTTTTTAAATTTCACACGTAAGTGAAATCATATGGCATTTGTCTTTCTCTCTCTGACTTATTTCACTTAGCATTATACCTCCTACTCATCCAAATGGCAAATTTTTATTCTTTTTAATGACTGAGTAATAGTCCATGATATATGTGTGTGTGTGTGTGTGTGTGTGATATCACATCTTCTTTATCCAAATCACCTATCAATGGACATCTGGGTTGCTACCATATCTTCACTATTGTAAATAATGCTGCAAAAACATAGTGTGTGTATATCTTTTTGAATTGGCATTTTTGTTTCCTTTGGGTAAATACCCAATAGTGTAATTATTGGATCATATGGTATTTCTGCTTTTAATTTTCTGAGGAACCTCCATACTCTTTTCCACAGTGGCTACACCAGCTTGCATTCCCACCAACAGTGCATGAGGGTTCTCTTTTCTCCATATCCTTCCCAACACTTGTTGTTGTTGTGTTTTTTTAATTTTAGCCATTCTGTCAGGTGTAAGATGATATCTCATCATAGTTTTGATTTGCATTTCCCTGATGATGACTGATGTTTAGCATCTTTTCATGTGTCTCTTGGCCATCTGTATGTTTTCTTTGGAGAAATATCTTTTCAGGTTCATTTTTTTAAATCAGGTTTTTTATTTTGGTGTTGAGTTGTATAAGTTCTTTATGTATTTTATAAATCTTTATCAAATATATATCTTTATCAAATAGTAGATATTGTTTGCAAGTATCTTTTCTTATTCAGTAGGTTTCCTCATCATTTTGTTGATGGTTTCCTTCACTGTGCAAAAGGTTTTAATTTTGGTGTAGTCTTAATAGTTTAATTTTGCTTTTGTCTCTCTTGTCTGAGGAGACATAGCTAGAAAAATTTTTCTGTGGCTGATGTCAAGGAGATTACCACCTATGTTTTCTTTTAGGAGTTCTACGGTTTCAGGTCTCACATTTAGGTCTTTAATCCATTTTGAGTTTATTTTTGTGTATGGTGTAAGAAAGCAGTTCGGTTTCAGGGCATCTGGGTAGCTCAGTCTATTAAACGTCTGCCTTTGGCTCAGGTCACAATCGCAGGGTCCTGGGATCAAGCCCCGTGTTGGGCTCCCTGCTCAGCAGAGGGTCTGCTTCTCCCTCTGCCTTTCCCCCAACTTGTGCTCTCTCTCTCTCAAATAAATAAAAATAAAATCTTAAAAAAAAAAAAAGAAAGTGATTCCGTTTCATTCTTTTGCATGTAGCTGTCCAGTTTTCCCAGGCCTATTTATTTAAGAGTTTTTCCCCCACCATGTATTCTGGCCTCCTTGTAATAGATTAATTGACCATATAAGTGTGGGTTAGTTTCTGGGACTTTTATCCCGTTCTATAGATCTACATGTCTATTTTTGTGTTGGTACCATATTTTTTCAATTATTACAGCTTTGTAATGTACTGTATTATATCTGTAGTATACTGTAGTATACCTGGAATTGTGGTACCATTCAGCTTTGTTCTTCTTTCTCAAGCCTGCTTTGGCTATTTGGGGTCTTTTGTGGCTCCATACAAATTTTAGGATTTTTTGTTTTAGTTCTGGGTAAATTGTTGTTGATATTTTCACAGGTATCGCATTAAATCTGTAGATTACTTTGGGTAGTATGGACATTTTAACAATATTAGTTCTTCCAGTCCATGAGCATGGAATATCTTTTCATTTGTTCGTGTCATCTTCAATTTGTTTCACCAATGTTTTATAGCTTTTGGAGCACAAGTTTTTCACTTCCTTGATTACCTTTATTCCCAGGTTTTTCCTTTTTTTTTTTTTTTTTTTTGGGTGTAGTTATAAATAGGATTGCTATCGTAATTCTCTTTCTGCTACTTTATAATTAATGCATAGAAATGCAACAGATTTCTGTATATTAACTTTGTATTCTGTGACCTTATTGAATTCATCATCATTTCTAGTAGTTTTTTGGTCTAGTCTTTAGAATTTTTCTATATATAGTATTATATCATCTGTAAATAGTGACAGTTTTACTACTTCCTTCACAGTTTGGATGTCTTTTATTTCTTTTTCTTGTCTGATTGCTATGGCTAGGACTTTTGGTACTATGTTAAATAAAAGTGGTGAGAGTAGGTATCCTCAACTTATTTCTGGTCTTAGCTCTCAGTTTTTCACTATTGAATATGATGTTAGCTGTAGGTTTGTCACATATAGCATTTATTATGTTGAGGTATGTTCCCTCTAAATCTACTTTGTTGAGTTTTTATCATGAATGGATGTTGTACTGTCAGATGCTTTTTCTACATCTGTTGAGATGATCATATGGTTTTTATCCTTTATCTTGTTAATGTGTTGCATTATGTTGATTGATTTATAAATATTAAATCACCCTTACATCCCTGCAATAAATCCCACTTGATCGTGGTTAATGATTTTTTAAATGTATTGTAGGATTCAGTTTGCTAATATTTTGTTGAGGACATTTGCATCTATGTTCATCAGAGATACTGGCCCATAGTTCTCTTCTTTGTAGTGCCTTTCTCTGGTTTTGATATAGGATAAAGCTGGCTTCATAGAATGAATTTGGAGGTTTTCCTTCCTTTTCTGTTTCTTGGGATAGTTTGAGAACAAGTATTAATTCTTCTTTAAATATTTGGTAGAATTCACCTGAGAAGCCATTTGGTCTTGGACTTTTGTTTGTTGGGAATGTTTTGGTTACCGATTCAGTTTCATTGCTAATAATCAGTTTGTTTAAATTTTCTATTTCTTCCTGATTCAGTTTTGGAAGGTGATATATTTCTAGGAATTTATTCATTTCTTCTATGTTGTCCAATTTACTGGTGTATACTTTTTCATAGCGTTCTCTTATAATCCTTTGTATTTCTGTGATGTCAGTAAAGAACATTTTATTTTTGTTGTTTTGTTGAGGTTCTTTTGACCTGTAAAGAACAAAAGTAAAGAGACAATCTTTACTCAGCTATTGGAGGATGTGTCAAAATGGTGATATCAAAATGTAAAATCATTACATTTAAAAATTTTTCAAGTAGCATGTGCATTGGTCATTTTTTAGCCTTACTAGCTCTAGGGCCCTTAGTGATTTTCAGAGCCTCAGCCATCATCAGATGTGATATTGATACCCATCCTGGCTTCCTACTGATTATTGTGAGGATCAAGAGGGCAATCAGGAGAACTTGCTCCATTCCCTATAAAGAACTATATAGTAAGGAATTTTTTAATGCACCTTTTCCCCCTTCTATTTTCAATTATTTATTTGGTAGAGCCATTATAGCAGTAAATGAGAATCTCAAAAGAAGACAGGTAGTGAATGGGACACTTTAAATGAAGGATCTCCTCAAGAGACAGGCTGTCCCTTCTCCTGAGCTTCCTGGGCTTGTGTGTGTTGGTTCGTCAAGAGCAGGGAAGGTATCTTATTCATGTTTCTTTCACCAGTGCCTGGTTCAATGATGGTATATGAGATACAATAAATATTGATGAGTGAATGAACTTATAAATGAAATAGTTACCTGACTTGCCAAGTAACTATTTGAAAATTAGAAAAAAAGCTTCCCTTACTCTGGGCCGACTTAGTCCTGAGTTTAGTGTCTAAATTAGTAGGCAAGTACAGGGTGGATCTTAATCCCATTTGTCTCTCTGGCTAGAGAATACAAGTGCAAGGTACAACTTTCACAACAGCATGTGAAATTGCAATAATCAGTAGAGGGAGGACTTCCTTCCATTGTTTTCCCTGAGTATAGACATATGGGGCATTTGCCATTAGCAAATAGTGTCTGCTTTCCACATCTTTGGCATAGGGCCCTGACCTTACTGGAGGCTCAATGTCTATTCATTGTCAGTACTCAGTAACTGCTCAATGCATGTGCATATCCTTTTGGGGCCTGCATCTTTATGTGATATTGCCAAAATAGGTATTGTCAAGGTTCTTTTAAGCTATACCCTCTTCCTCTCCTTTTGTTTCTCATTAACATTAAAAACAATTCATGCCAAGATTCAGTTTTAATTTGGACAACTAGACTTATGCACACTCTACTCATTTTGATAAAGAGGCCCTAGGAAGTTATTCATGTGAAACCACTATTAGCAGGTCAGGATTGTTGTCTGGCATGATCATGGTGAGGCTGGTAGGTAAAACCTTGGGTACCAATATAGCCAGATTTCTATTTTGCACATCTGGAAATCACCTCTTTTGTTTCCAGCTCCTGATGATCTAACTGGAGCGCAGAGCAGGTGCATCATTACATGCTGAGCAAGAGGTTATGATTCAAAATAGGCAGGAGACAAAGCAGTGGCCAGGCCAGAGAACATCTATTTTTGGCTAGAAGAAAGGCTGTTAAGTGGAGATTTGCTTCTCCTATTTACTGTGACACCTCTCAAGCAGAATGCCTTGAAAGCTATTCTTTGTAGCCACCAGCAGAATAATATGTAATCACAAACACAGTGGCTAAGAACCTAGATAATGACCTTTCCTTCGTGTTTATCTCTCTATAAAACAGCAGTAATGTAGTAATTCCCATTTAGGAGGTTCAAATTATGTTGTAGGCTTTCAAAATTATTTGTCTTTAACATAGTGTGAGCCTAAAAGGGTAGATTCTCTGTCCTTCACTTAAAGAATTAGCCAACTGAGTCTCAAAAACTTCTCTGGGTTCAAACCTGGATGTGTATGGCCCCCAAATATTATGTTCTCTTCACTGCACCATGCTGCCTCTTAGTGTGATAGTGGCCATCTGAATTCCATAAAGGCACTTCCCTGTCTGTATTAGCTCATTGATCTAATTAATTACTTTTCAGTAACTTAGCAGTTCTTAGACAAAGGTACAGGTGTAATTCCCTCCTTCTTAAGTGTAGGTTACACATAATGACTTTCTTCTAAAGAGTACAGTGTGGAAAGTGGAAAAAAAAAAGAGCAACTTTACAGTGGAGAAATCTGGCAAACACTATCACTGACAGGTGATCAGGATGAACATCAGTAGTGATTACCATATGCCCTTGGTAACATGGGATGAGAAAAACACTTCACCTCCATAATTTTCCTGCAAAACTTCATAGCCCAGTTCCAGTCATAAGAAAACATCAGATAAATCCCAAATGAAGGCCATGCTAAAAAAAATACCTACCTAATATTCCTCAAAACTGTCCAGTTCATCAAAAACAAGAAAAGTCTGAGGAACTGTCATAACTGAGAAAAGTCTGAGATATGACAACTAAATGTGATATGATATTCTGGATGGGATCCCAGAACAGAAAAAGGACATTAACTAGAAAATAAGAAAATATGAACACCGTATGCACTGTATCAACATTGGTTCAGTAATTGCAAAAAACATGAATGTAAGACGCTAACAATAGGGGAAACTGGGCATGAGTTAGATAGGCACTATCCACATTATCTTCACAAGTTTTCTGTAAATTATTTTAAAATAAAAAGGTTATTTTAAATATATAAGCTCATCATTTAAACTCTGCCATAGCATAGTAAAAAGGAATTGACAGCTTGGGAATGGTGCTGTATAACTGCCTATCCATATGGAGGAAAAGAAGTTAAAACTTGAAAGCTATCTACTACCATGCACAAAAAAAATCCAGATGAATTCAGGACCTACATGTGGAAAAACAAAGCTATGAAAAAATTAAAAAAAAAATCTTTTTAATGGATGATCTTATCAAAGTGTGGTCCCCAGATGAGCAATATCATCATCCTCAGGGAATCTGTTAGAAATGCAATTTCTTGGGCCGCATCCAGAGTAACTCCAGAGGTAGCCGTCCACCTGTCTTTGTTTTAAAAGCCCTCCAAGTAGCTGTTATGTATATTAAAGTGTGAGGGCCATTGCAATAGAGTAACACTTTATAAACAAGATAGGAAAGTCAAGCTGAAAAGTGAAAGATTGATAAAAATGGTAGTGATATTTAAAATGTGAAATATTTATTAAACCATTGTCTTAGAAAAAAATAACCGACTGAAGATTAGCATATGAAATATTCAGCACAGGTGAATATAGTGCAGTGCTTTTCAACTGGGGGGGGGGATGATTTTGTCTCCTGGGGAATATACAATGTCTTGAGACATTTAGATCATCAAAACTTCAGGAGGGCGGTCATTTAGTTGATCAAGGACAATGGGGATGCTGCTAAACATCCTGCAATGCCCACATTGCCCCACACAACAAAAAGTTATCTGGCTCAAAATGCAAATAGTGCTGAGTTTGAGAAAGTGTGGTGTAGAGATTTCTTCAGATCATTAAGAAAATGGTCATCAGCAAGGTAGCTTGGGCAATTCACAGGGAAAAAAAAAAACCCCAAATGACCAATATATGTATGATAAGAGGCTCAAACTCACTAGTAAGTGGGTAAATGCAAATCATCACAACCCTTATTTTGGCAAAAAATAAACAAAATGCTGAGTCCCATAACATCATATGTATTAGTTGCTTATTGCTGCTATAACAAATTACCAAAAACGTAGTGACTTAAAACAACACAAATGTATTATTTTACAGTTGAGGAGGTCAGAGACTCAAGATTAGTTTTACTAAGTGGAAATGCGGGTATTGGCAGGGCTGGTTCCTTCTGGAGATTCTAGGGGAAAATCTACTTCTTTTCTTTTTCCTGCTCCTAGATGAAGCCTGCATTTCTTGCCTCCTGGCCTCTCCCTCTCTCTTCGAGTTCAGCAGCATAGCATCTTCAAATCTCTGACTCTCTCTGATCTCTGCTTCCATCCTCACATCTCCTTCTCTGCTTCTCCCAACTCTTTATTTATAAAGGACTCCTGTGATGGCATTGGGTCCATGTGGATCACACAGGATTATCTCCCCAGTCTCTAACCTACATTTGCAAAGTACCTTTGGCAATTATAAGGTAACCTGTTCACAGGTTCCAGGGATCTGAATGTGGGCATCTTTGGAAGGCCATTATTCAGCTTACCACATCATGCAATGAGTAGAATGTGGGAAAATGGGACACTTTTACTTTGAAAGTGTAAATTGGCACCACTGCTCTGGAGGGCAATTGGGCATATTTAGTAATGTTGAAGAGCATCTTTCAATTCGACAACAGCATTTCTTAGTGGCTATCTCTGAAGATTTATACATATGAGCACAAGAAGAAATGTGCCCCAGAAGACAAGTACTAGAACATTAATTGTAGCAGGGACAGTACAAAAGTGAGAAATAACCCCAATTATCTCTTAGTTGTAAGGTCAACTCAAATCAAGATATAAATGAACTAGATGTTTTTGTATCACAATGTGTAAATCTATAAACCTAAAGTTGAGGGGGAAAAGGAAGCTAGGAAAGGATGAATGTATTAGAATACCATTTATGTAGGCTGTTATACATTTATATATACACAGAAGGATACAAACCATGCCTCAGTATGACATGTACTATCTTCCCAGTGGTAGGTAAGCCTGAGGAATGAAGGCCGGGGAAAAGATGGGAGTGTGGCTTTAGGCATTTCTTTAACTATTCATTTAAATATTTGTTTTAAGAATTAAAAAAAAAAAACACAGAGAAGTCTTAAACCAATATGGCAAAATGTTAACATTTTAAAAACTTCAGCAGTGAGTATATAGATGTGTGATAATATTTCAGTATGAATATTTTTAACTCTCAGAACACCCTGGACCCAGAGGAATTCTTTTTCCTATTGTGATAACTTCTAGAGCATTCTGGTTCTTATGGAATAGCCAGCAATTTTTTTTACCTTTTTGTCCTGAAAATCCATTTATTATGAATTTGATTCATAAGAATCATTTCCTTAGAGCTTCATCACCCGAAAAGGAGGAGCTAATCTAAATTCTGCTATAAGGTGTCTAATTTCTAAACCTCATTTATTCGCTTTGCTTTTCCCACCCACCATTCAATTATCCATCAGGGGACCCCTGCTCCAGCTTTCACCTCTTGTGATTTTATGTATGTCCCTGGACTATTCTGGGATTCAGTTTCTTCACCTATGAAATGATGGCACTGGACTAAGAACATCCTTAATGGCCTTCAAGTTTTAAAATTCTGGTCCTCTGTTGTTTCTTTGAATTTTTAATCTATGAGCATTCTTGCTAACTATGTTTGTCATCTTCTAGTATTACCTAGTAGACCTGAAAGAATTGCTCTGGAGAATACTGACCTCTTCACTGGCTCTTAAAGAACATTCAATTAATTTAAGATACTTAAAAACTTGCAACAGCACTGAAAGTACTAAACCTAAACTACAACCAGATTTCTATTGATAGAGTGCTTCAAAGATATAATTTTAAGAAATGACGTGGAATACAGTGCCCTGCTCTCTTTCTAATGTCAGTATTTTAATGTTAAAAAAGATGTTTAACGGGGTGTCTGGGTGGTTCAGTTGCTTAATTGTCTGACTTTTGATCTCAGCTTAGGTCTTGATCTCAGCGTCCTCAGTTTGAGCCCTTCATTGGGCTCCATGCTGGGTGTAGAGACTACTTTAAAAAAAAAAAAAGATATGCTTATCACTTGCTCTCTTGGTCTATTAATCAGAATATTTGAATATTTGGTATCATAGCAACATGGCACATTTGACTTCCTCTCATCTTTTCCTGTGCGATCATGTAAATTTGTGGTCGTTCTCCATTTGACATGAACATATTCCTCTTCAGCCTGGGGAAGTAAATATTGAGGTTTCTATAGCACATCATGGTTTATCAAGATTTCTTTCTTAGGAACATGTATAAATTGTATACAAAGAGCATGGTTGGTTTAACAGATGAAAACACTCTGCCAAAAACAGCGGGCTAAGGTAAGTCTCAACCATATTCTCAAAGAGTTTACATTACTTATTTCATTTTACCCTCAAAATTTTACCCTTGAAATTACTAATAGTTATAAATTACTGGGCTCATTTTACTGTTGAGAAACGATGAGAGGCTAGTTATATTACTGGGGTTTTGTAATAGGAAGAGCCAAGATTTAAACTCAAAATTCATATATTTTTCTACTCAATTAAAATACCTCCCTTCTCAGTAAATATAAGATATAATAGCAAGCAAAATCTTGACCTAAAGTGATTACAAATTGGAGCAAGACTTAAGTTTGTTGTTATTAAACAAATTTCCTATTTGGAGCTTCTTTAAGGATGTCAGAAGAGCACTCCTATGTTAATTACCTAACTAAAATGTGTTTATTTGAAGTCAGCAGCTTTACTTTACTTAACCTAATAAAAATGTACTGACAGTATGATTCTACTATGTGTTTGGTGATATATAAAATTATTCAAATACATATAAAAAGTTATTTTACATGCTGTTTAGTCATTTGCCTGAAGATTATTTACTTACATTTGAAGAAGTCAGTTGTAGTTCGAGTAAGAAACAAAGTGAAAACCAAGATTGAGGGGCACCTGGGTGGCTCAGTGGGTTAAAGCCTCTGCCTTCGGCTCAGGTTATGATCTCAGGGTCCTGAGATCAAGCCCCGCATTGGGCTCTCTGCCCAGCAGGGAGCCTGCTTCCCCCTCTCTCTCTGCCTGCCTCTCTTTTTTGCTTGTGATCTCTCTTTCTGTCGAATAAATAAATAAAATCTTAAAAAAAAAAGAAAAAAGAAAACTGAGATTGATAAGATAGAAGGGAGAGAGAGGGAAAAATGCAAACTTCAGGCAATCAGGGTACAGTTAATTTTATTTGTACTTTCTTTGGTTGTCATTTAACTGATTAATTAGCAGGTGCAGAGAGGGCAGTCTGGGCATTCTGTCCTTGAGCGGGCTGATTAGTGGATCAAAAAAGCAATTGTGGTTGTTTTATGGACTAATTTTATGGCCTCCCACTATGAAATTTTAGCTCAGACGTATGTGTAGGCAGTCTGACTCCAGTAGTGTCACCCAGAGTCTCTAGGGGCACCTGTGCCTTGGTGAAGACTCACCTGCGTGGTTCCCCTCCTGTGTAATTCTCAGTACTGCCCTGTACTCTGCTCGCTCAGGGGAACTGTGAGAGGGAGGTTCCTGGATGACCTTCCACTTAAGGAAATTTCAAATTATCTTACAAGGCTGATAGAAGGGGAAGCATGGGGTGGTAAATAGGTCACCACTTTAGGGACATGAGGAGAGTGACTTACCGATAGAGTGCTGTCTGCACAGGTGAGGGGAACACAGATAGTTGGGTGCTTTAGGGTCCTGAGGAGGCAGAACTGAAACTGCAAATGCCCCACGGATCAAACCTGGCATGGCCATGCACACCTCATCATGGGGCAGTGAGTGGCCAGCAGTGATTTTTAAGCAGGGTCTCACATGCAATTCAGGAAGTCTCCTGTGGCTGCAGGCAGGGCAGGGAGTCTGCAGTCAGAAGCCAGAGCTGAGCTGTTGCAGAAGCTCAGGAGTGGGGTGTTTTTTGTTTGCATCACGACTGTCTCATATTTCCTTCACCTTTAAACACGTACATTTGTAAGTAATTATAAAAATCATAACCTCAAACTGTAGAAATCAAAATCTTGTAAGGACAAATTATTCTCGACTGCCAAATCTTGTAAAAATTTACCCAAGTATTTCAACTTTGTTAGAATTTTTAATTCAGTATTTGAAAATTCAATTTTTTGTTTTAATGAATTATTCCTAAGCCCCTCAGAATTAATTTTTTTTCACTTAGAGAACCCTAAGGAGTATCCTAATAAGTATTTAGAAGTCTTCTGTTTGATACCAAAAGCTGCATTTCCAAAGACATAAGAAATCCTGGGGTCTCCTTTGCCACAGTGGGGTCTGCGGGGTCTCTCTCTGTGCTCACAGCTCTGTAACCACCACAGCCAGGGCCACAGACTATGTCTCATCATTCATAGGCTTTGCCCATCCCAAGCTCATACCAGTCATGCTTCCAGAAAACTGAAGGAGGAGATTTAAGTGTTACAGATTCACAGGACATCAAGCTGGCATTTTCCTTGCTCTGCCTCAATTTGGAGCTTCATTTTAGCTAAAACATTTGGGACCTCAACCTCTCAAGCTCTCTCCACATACCTCAGTGTAGTGGATGCTGGGATGGACCTTCTAGATCTCACTGCAGGATGAAAGGACTTATTTCCCCAGCTCCTAGGAGTACTACCGGCAAATAATAGTTCAGTTAACTGGAGCAGGGTTTTCCTGTCCCACCCTCTTTCCATATGCAATTACTGGCTGAGGCAAGGACATAATGGCCTGGACACCTCACCCCAACTTGGGGCACCTCTGAAGGACTATCTCAATTTCAGATCTCCCTTGCTATCAATTGAAGCCTTTGTTAAGACTGCATCATAGCCAAGTTCTTCCTCTGCTTAGTCCTGCTTCTCACCCTTCCTTTCTTTGCTGTTGCTCACAGGAATATTCCCTAGTAAACTCTCTGTGTGCTAATCTTCATCTTAGTCTGCTTTCCTGGAAACATATTCTGTGATAGCTGGTGCCAGGAATGGTCTAAGAAAGAAGATACCAAGGAGAGATTTGGAATTCAGGTCCCTTCCAACCCAGCTGGCAATGAAACCCCCACCTAGATCACAGATTATTCCTGGTATATAGCTGGGTGTTTGCTAAAACTTTTACTCTTGGTGAACTGGAATGGCATTGCAGTGGCAGGAAATACAGGAGCAGGGGCTATGCATTTGCAGAATGTGATGGGAAATAGTATACTCCATATACTATGTAGTGTATAGTGTATACTATAAGGACAGTAAAATTGGGTGGTTGTTGTTAAATATTATTGATACTTTGGAAAAATGAGAGAATTCTGAGTGAGTTAATCAGCAATTATAAGCTTAATGTGGGCTTTAGAGGGTTAGATGGTAGCACAAAAGAAGTCTCACTTCCTGTAGCTAGAGGACAAATAAAGCTGTGGACCAAACCCAGGTCTTAATCAGGAAAGTAATAGAACTCCGAAAAGCATGAAAATTTCAACCTAGACAAGTATACTTTTGTAAAATCATTGCCTCTTGGGAGGGAATGGGACGCTGACATATGGGATGAGGCATCTGAATTGATGAATCTAAGGATCTTGCACATTTAGATTTTTGTGACCCCTTTGTGCCCACTGCAGTGGCTCTTACTTCCCTGTTAAGGGGTAGTACTCCCACCTTGCCTGAAGATAATGCAGGGATCTCTCCACTTGAGGACAACCTGTGAGGACTCCATAGGATCTGTCTCTAACTCCTCTTCAGGCCACAAGGTCAATGACCAGGATTAAGTTTTTTCTTTTTTTATCCCCAATTACTTTTTTTTATTTTTTCAGTGTTCCAAGATTCATTGTTCATATACCAAACCCAGTGCTCCATGCAATACGTGCCAAACTCATCCAAAAGAAAAGAGACAGGGCCCAAATTAACAAAATTATGAATGAAAGGGGAGAGATCATGACTAATCCAAAGGAAATAGAAACAGTCCTCAGAAATGATTATCTCCTTGAGACTCCTAAACTCATGAAACAAACTGAGGGTGGTTGGGGGGTAGGGGCGGGTAGGGATAGGGTGACTGGTTTATGGACATTGGGGAGGGTATGTGCTATGGTAAGTGCTGTGAAATGTGTAAGCCTGATGAGTCACAGACA
>CM052898.1:55569387-55722373 GCA_028534135.1 Potos flavus | reverse complement strand
ATATGTTATGTGTTAATAAAAAAAAAGAAAAAGGAAATTATTATCAACAGTTATATGCCAATAAGTTAAACAACCTAGAAGAAATGGATGCATTCCTGGAAACCTATAAACTTCCAAGACTGAATCAGGAAGAAATTGACAACCTGAATAGACCAATATCTAGTAACAAGATTGAAGCAGTGATCAAAACCTCCCCAAAAACAAGAGTCCAGGACCTGACGGATTCCCTGGGGAATTCTACCAAACATTCAAGGAAGAAATAATATCTATTCTCCTGAAACTGTTTCAAAAAATCGAAACAGAAGGAAAACTTCCAGACTCTTTCTATGAAGCCAGCATTACCCTGATCCCCAAACCAGGCAAAGACCCCATCAAAAAGGAGAAGTTCAGATCAATATCCCTGATGAATATGGATGCCAAGATTCTCAACAAGATCCTAGCCAATAGGATCCAACAGCACATTAAAAAGATTATTCATCATGACCAGGTGGGATTTATCCCTGGGATGCAAGGGTGGTTCAACATTCGCAAATCAATCAATGTGACCAGGATTAAGTTTTAACAGAACCTAGCTGGTGTCATGCTAAGCCTGAGAAGGGAGCAAAGACAACATATTCCAGAGGAGTTGCAGAACCTAGCCAGTGTCTACTGGTAGGAGCCGTACATACATAAGGACTGGATTTTGAGTGTTCTCAATCACGGGGACAAGAATGGCAGAAACTTTTATATGTGTTATGTCTCCAATAGGTAGAATCCATTGGTCTATAAACCAAGAGGTAGAAGCAGAAGTGTACTACTCATTGTGAGTCCCAGTGATTCCCTTGGGGGATTTTTTTGCTTCTTACATGTAAAATTCTGGATTCTAAGGGTTTAGACATGTTAGTTGCCAGAGGTGAAACCCTTCTAACCAGACAGATATAGCAAGATTCTCACTGAACCACAAGCTATGGCTACCACCTGGATACTATAAATACCTCTGGTGCAGGGAAGAACAGGAAACAGGAAGAGTCATCTCTTGGAAGGGATATTGGTCAATGATCATCAAGAGGAGAAAGGGATTTATTATATGGGGGCAGGGAAGAATAGGTTTGGTGTACAAATATGCACTTGGGCACCTTTTGGTATACCTTTGCCCAATTTTCATGGCAAAAAGACAAAGGCAGCAGCCTGGCCTAAGAACATGGTTGTGACCAGGGACTCAGGTTCTTTAGGAATGTGATTACCAATTATGTCACAAGATAAACCACTGAGGCAGGCAGAGGTATTAGCTGAGGATGAAGGGAATCCAAAATCAACAATAAAGGGGGAGACAATCAGTATCAAGATCTTATGACTTCAAGACAAGCCGTAACAGCAGGGGCCAGGTTTTCCTCCTTTTCTAAGTTTCTCTTAGGAAGAGAGGTTTCCTGAGATCCTTCAGTAACTTCTCCCAGAATTTATTTATAATTAATTAATTAATGTAAAATTCAAGTATAATTAACAAACAGTGTTATATTAGTTTCAGGTGTACAATATAATGACTCAACAATTCATTACATTATTCAGTGCTCATCACGATGAGTGTATTCTTGATCCCCTGTACCTGTTTCACCCATCGCCTCACTTACCTTCCCTCTGGCAACCATCGGATTGTTCTCTATAGTTAAGAGTCTGCTTTTTTGGGGCACCTGGGTGGCTCAGTTGGTTAAGCATCTGCCTTTGGCTCAGGTCCTGATCCTAGGGTCCTGGAATTGAGCCCTGTATTGGGCTCCTTACTCGGTAGGGAGCCTGCTTCTCCCTCTCCCTCTGCTTGCTGCTCCTCTTGCTTGTGCTCTCTCTCTCTCTCTCTGTGTCAAATAAATAAATAAAATCTTAAAAAAAAAGAGTCTGCCTTTTTGTTTATCTTTTTTCCTTTTTTCATTTGTTTTGTTTCTTAAATTCCACATATGAGTGAAATCAAATGGTATTTCTCTTTCTCTGATTGACTTATTTCACCCTCTAGATCCATTCATATTGTTGTAAATGGCAAGACTTCATTTCTTTTTTATGACTGAATAATATTCCATCATATACACATACCACATCTTTTTAATCCATTCTTCCTGTTTCCATTAGACACTTGGGTTGCTTCCATAATTTGGCTATTGTGAATAATGCTGCAAGAAACATAGGGGTGTGTATATCTTTTTGAATTAATATTTTTGTTTTCTTTAGGTAATTACTTAGTAGTAGAATTATTGGATCATCTGGCAATTCTAGTTTTAATTTTTTGAGGAACTTCCTGTTTTCCACAATGGCTGCACAAGTTTGCATTCCCACCAACAATGCATGAGGGTTCCTTTTTCTCCACATCCTCACCAACACCTGCTTTTAATTGTGTTTTTGATCTTAGCTATTCTGCAGGTGTGAGGTGACATCTCATTGTGGTTTTGATTTGCATTTCCTTCATGATTAGTGATGTCAAATATGCTTTCATATGTCTATTGGGCATCTATACGTCTTCTTTGGAAAAATGTCTATTCATGTCTTCTGCCCACTTTAAAATGAATTACTTGGTGTTGAGTTGTGTAAGTTCTTTATATATTTTGTATATTGACCCCTTAAATTCCATTTATGAGTGGAATTACGGCATTTTCTTTCTCAGTCTGACTTATTTCACTTAGCGTAATACTCTCTAGGTCCATCCATGGTCTCAAATGGCACAAGCTTGCCCTTTTTTATGGTTGCATAATATTCTGTCATGTGTATATACCACCTTTACCTTATCCATTTGTCTGTTGATGGACACCTAATAATTTTTTTTATACTAATCTTCATCACTACCTCCTAATGAAACCAACCTACAACACCAAATCAATCTAACAGCTGGATTTTTATATTATTTCTCTGGATCTTTGTCCTTAGCTGGTATCATGTCTTGGCCTTTGAGCTTCTTGAAAAGTTGGGAATCCATATTTCTCTGGTAAGCTCCAATGTTAAAGACCTTTGTTTCTTATTTGACCACAACTGGCTGAACTTGGCCTTTTTTATCAGTCAAAAGCACATATCCTCCCACCATGCCCCATCATCCTTGAAGAGTGATTTCTCATCCTCTTTAGCTCATTGCTAGTCCTCCCAAAGCAATCCTCTTTAGGCCTCAGCCTGTTTACTTCCGGGATCTCCTTTTGTGATTCAGCCTGCTTCACCTATCTTCTGTTTCTACTTTGATCTTAGAGTCTGAGGCTTGGGTGTAAGTAGAGTGAAGACTGACTTCTTTTCTCTCACAGGCCAGATGGATTCTCGTGTCTAGGATGAGGCTGGGGAAATGTTACCACATGGAAATAAAGACAAGTCTCCCTAAGAAGTTAGCCATCTGCAGGAACCTCCACAGAAATAGCCTTTACTACATGGTGATTTGCAGACTAACAGTGGTAACTCCCAGTGGTTAGGAAACAGGAAACAACCCTTTAAACTGTAATCATCACAAAACAGGCTATAATTTTGGAAATTGACATGTGGAAAGGTGTTATATGCTAACAATTACAATCAGGAAACTGGTGGTCAGAATGCAATGAAAGCAAAAAGGATACCCTTGGAAGAAAGTCTCTTTAGACAGGATTTGGTCCTTGCAGAAAATTGCATGGCTGACACATCCAGCCAGAAAAAGCTCATTATCAATGTTTAACTTATTATGTTTAATGCCAGGATTTGTTCCCTGGTCTCCTTTGTGGTCATATTCTGAAGAGAAAGTGTCCTGTTCAGAGCACCAGTTTCACCTTCTGGGGCAGACAGATATAAGATATTATGAATATATTATAACCCTATGAAGTTGAAGTTGACTTCACAATACAAATTTTATGTACTAAACTAATGAGTAAATTTTCTTTCTTTGGACTTCATAAAAAAGTGTAATCTTCATGCTATATTTGCAGCACCTAGAAAGTACCTGTTGCACAGTAAGAACTTAACAATCATACTGCTATTAGAATCCCTTCTAAAATATGAGTTTCTCTATGAGGAACCCACTTTAAATACTTTAAAAAGTTATAAATAGGTCAAAAGTAAAAGGATGGAAAGATATACCATGTATATACTAATCATAAAAACAAAATTGCTTGGGTGGCTATGTTAACATCAGACAACATCAACTTTAGAACTTAGGAAATTTACAGAAATACAGAAATACTTTATATAGTGACAGAAGGGTCCATTCACCAAAAAGACATAAGATTTCTAAATGTGTATGCCCCGTACAAAAGTGTTTCAAAAGACATGAAGTGAAAGGCGATAGAACTGAAGGGCAAAATGGACAAATTAGGTTCACAGAGTTGAAGACTTTCATTCCATTTTCTAAATAATCACTAGAAAGAGTAGAGAGAAAGATCAGTAAAGAGGTAATAAACTTAGATCTAATTGAGATTTATAAACCACCCTACCCACCAAAAGCAGAATACACATTCTTTTCAAGTTCAAGTTCAAGAGTTACCATATTCTACATCACGGAACAAATTGTAAACATTTTTGAAGAATTGAAATCTTAAAAATTTTGTTTTCTACTTGTAATAGAACTAATCAAGAAATAACCAACTAATGGAACTAATCAAGAAATAACCAGAAAGTTAGCTGAAAAATCCCTCAATATTTGAAAAGTAAAAAGCACACAATTATTAAACCAAGGACCAAAAAGGAAGTCTCAGGGAAGATCAGAAAATATTTTGACAGAACAAAAATGAAAATAAAAAATAACTAAACTTGTGATGTGGCTAAAACAGTGCTTTACAGGGAAATTTATAGCATTAAAGGTTAATGTTTTAGTTTGTCAGGAGTACCATAACAAAGTAGTACAAACTGAGTGGCTTAGACAACATTTATTGTCTCACAGTTCTGAAGGCTAGAAGTATGGAATCAGGAAGTTGGCAAGGTTGGTTCTTTCTGAGGGCTGTGAGGGAAGAATCTTTTCTAGGCTTCTCTCCTTGGCCTATAGGTGGTCATGTTTGTGTTCACATAGTATTCTCCCTGTATACATGTGTGCATCCAAATTTCTCCTTATAAGGGCTCCATAATATTGGTTTAGGGACCCATCCTACTGCAGAATGATATTATTCTAATTTAATTATATCTGCAAAGACTTTATTTCCAAATGAAGTCACATTCTCAGGTACTGGGGGTTAGAACTTCAGTATATGAAATTAGAGGTGACACAATTCAATTCATGACAACTTACATTATAAAAGACCTTACTTTGTTTGTTTGTTTGTTTTTTAAAGGGAGAGCACACAAGTAGTGGGGAGAGGAGTAGAGGGAGACGGTGAGAGAGAATCTAAAGCAGGCTCCATGCTGAGTGAGGAGCCAAGACATGGGGCTCGTTCTCACAACCCTGAGATCATGACCTGAGCAGAAATCAAAAGTCTGACACTAACCAACTGAACCATCCAGGCACTCTGACCTTACTTCTTTTATAAGAAAGAAGTCAACAATCTAATTTTCTACCTTAAGAAAGTAGGGAAAAAAAAAAAGGAAAGGACAGCAATAATTTAGGTTAAGAGCAGAAGTCAGTTAGAATAAAAACAGATTAATAATACAGAAAATCAATGAAACCAAATCTTATTTTTGAAATGGTCAATGAAATGGTTATACCTCTAGCCAGACTCACAAACCAAAAGAGAATATGCAAGAAGAATGAGAAAGGATCTCAATAGCAAACTCACGGGTATTGAAAAGATAATAAGAAAATATTAAAATATTAAAAAGAAAGTAATAATAAGGAAATATCACAAATGTTAGACAATATTGGAATTCTAATCACACAAATTTGATGATTTCAATGAAATGGAGTAATTCCTTGGAAACTACAAACTACCCAAACTCACCAAAGATAGATAACCTGAATAGTACTATATCTATTGAAGAAATTGAATTCATAGTAAAAAAAAAATTCCCCCAAAGGAAACTCTAGGCTCAGATAATTTCATAGGCAGAGAAGAAAAGGTAAAGTCTGCAAGATTGGTAAGGATGTCCCAAAGGTAGGAGACCTCCTTTATTAATTGGTCTGCTCTCATGGTTTACCCCATCAGGCTTTGGGGCACTGGAGTCATTGGAGAAGTCCTTAAGTTTTGAACTCCTGGTGGGAGAGAAGGAGGATCTGTTCATCCAGAAAATACCCGTATATACTCAAGAGCTGTTTTCAGGGGCGCCTGGGTGGCTCAGTCATTTAAGCATCTGACTTTGGCTCAGGTCATGATCTCAGGGTCTGGGATTGAGCTCCATGTGGGGCTCCATGCTCAGTGGGGAGTCTGCCTATCCCTCTCCCTCTCATCCCGCTCATGCTCTCTGTCTCTCTGTTTCAAATCCACAAAAAGATTAATTAATTAATTAATAAAATCATTAAAAAAAGAGTTGTTTTCAGAAAGCATAGACTGAGTCGGACGGTCTTAGAAGATTCCTAGAGGAGTCCACACAGCACACAGGAAGACCTTTGCAGAACAGAAAGGAGAACAGAAAAGAGAAGAGTGAGGGGAGGGGAGGGGTGAGAGGAGGGAAGGTTGGATTCAGGTGGGGGCAGAAGCTGGGGGGCTGGCTCTCTTTTTTGCACTGCCATGTTCCAGTGGGAATTTGCAAGGAGTTTGAGCATTCTAAACTTGAACCTGAATATCATAAAGTCATAGTTTTTGGGATGGGAAGATAAAATGCATGTTATTCAAGCTTTTGTTAGCTAGATATATAGCTGCTCAATACCTGGACATATGGTAAACAGGATCGTAGTCTGAGCCCCTCAGTGTAAATACTGGGAGGGGTATTTACTGCCATACTCTAAGCACCTAGAATAATGCCACAGAACACACAGTCAATAATAATTTCAAATTAACGAATATATAAATGAATGAATGAGTTTAGTCCTCACTACATGCCTGGAAAGATTCTAGATGAGAAGAAAGTGGTCATTGACATCATAGTGGATAGTTAGAGCATGATTTGAGAAGAAAAATCCTTTATGAGATTAGACATAAGCAGTGTGTTATCCGTTCTGCTGGCCTGTGCAGAAGTGAAGTCTGAGAGCACATCTCAGATGAGCATCCTGATCTCTGATGGGCTGCCACATGCTGTTTCAAGAATGCTAGCCTTTCATTGGAACCCTTTCAATGGAACTCATTAAGTCTCCATTGTGGGTCCCAACCATGAGATGATGCAGCAGTGACTCACATGGTTTCCTCATCCTCCGGGACCTTACTCAGTATTTGTCATATTTGCCAAGGAGAGGTTGATTCTCAGGAAGCACTTTGATTCAAGAATGATTTCTGAACTTTTAAGAATTTTAGCTCTGAAATAACTGATGGTATTCTTAGAAGAAAATTAATTTGAGAACATAGCATGAGAGATTGTAGTGGTAGAACATGTTTGCCCCATACTGATAAAAATTCTCCATTTACTATTTGAATTTAATTGAAACAGCTTTTAAAAAAAATTTCCAAGCTCGTTATGTTCCTGTAACACAAAGTCATGGTTATTACTCAACTTCACGATGAATTATTTTCAGCCATTCTTTATATCAGGGAGAAAATATAGCAAACAAGCAATTCAATTACTTAAAAGAACATTGGAGCAATTAAACTTTTCCTACAAATAGTGCATGAGTAAAGCAGAAGGACAGAAAGTAATGTATTAACTGTTTGCCATTCAAATGGCTCATTGAGTCTCCAACAATCATATGCTACAAATAGGATATTTATATCACATGCAAATTTAGTGCCTAGAAAAGATTCAATAGTAAATTTTCACATGGCTCATTGGCTTATGGTCTTTAATGATTAAGCCACAAAGGAATAATTACTTCACCAATACCTCATTTATCTTCCCTGTAACTTCCTCCTTAGTTCTGTTAATTCTATTATTAAATAAATGGCAATACCCACCATTTCTTTTAAAATGTAACTAACTACTAAATAGAGAACAGTAAGGTAAAATAAAATATATTTATAAATGTGTGATTGTTTACATTGCTTTTGAGTTGAAAATCTGTCTCTAAAGTAAGACAAGGAGATACAGGATATTGAATCCTGAATAAAATAATATTTAACATTTATTTACTCTAATGTACACAGTACACAGCTATAGAATTGTTATTATTTGATTAAGGCCTTTTGTCTTGACAAGATATGTTTATAATAGAAAATTGAAAACCCATTTAGATTTCAAATGCATTCCTATAACCATCCTACCATCAACATGAAAATATGAAGAATACAATTTACTAAGTGTTAAATACAGTAGTACACTGGTACACAAGTATAGTTGCACTAAAGGTCCCTGGAGAAAAAGAAAAAATCATATAGAATTGGCATCTGATATTAAATGTGACCAGTGGCTTAATTAATGAATGAGATAATAATTTTCCTAATGAAATTATTATTCATATATTGGTCTTTAGTTCACTATGTGCCCTCTGTGTGTGTGTGTGTATGCATGTGTGCTGTTTATTGCAATGGTATTATATAAATACATTCATTACCATATCCTTAAGAGATACTAGACAGATTTAAAATTTTTTTCTCCAAGTGATAATGTTTTCCTTTATGTTCCACATCCTTATCTTTAAATTTGCCTACTGCATTTTTAATTTATATCATCATCATTTTTGTCTCCAATAGTTCTTTTTTCTCTGTAGTCTTCTTTTTATTACATCTCTTGCAATATGACAGAAGCAGTATTTTTCCTGTCATTTGAGGGTATTAATTTTTCTCATATTTCCCTCTACCCATAACATTGTCTATTGATCTTCTGTGTTCCTTAGTGTATTTTTTAAATTTTTTCTTTGACCTCCATGTTAAATGTTTTCTCAAATGGTTGGTAATTCTTGGTTCTTAGAAACACATTAAACTGATATTTGGTAACTCACTGTGTGTCTTTTGGAGGGGGTGGTGGTAGAATGGTACCATTTGCCAAGTAATACACTTCGTTATAAATTGATCAGGCAGAGGAATGTTTATTTATGGGGCAACCAAAGGTCAATCGCTGTAGGTCTTGTAGATTTTTTATTTTGAGCTCGCTAGTTTCCCCAGAGAGGAAACTTCAATCTCTTGTTTGAATATGTCACATAGAGTTGTCTTCCAGGGTTTGGGAATTGAACAGGGAAAAGAAGCCAGGGGCTCACTGTTGAAAGCAGGCCAACTGTCCCTTAATCTCTTGTTTTCAGTGTTGGGTTGTTACCCAAACCTTCCTTGTTCCTCATATTCTCAAGGCCCACGCTTTTTTCAATTAAGGTTGAGAGAGTAAATAGTGTTCTTCCAGGGAGAGGCAGGACAAGTAACTCAGCTTTGTAGGAAAGATAAGGAGATCCAGATTTCTCCTTGCTCCTTAGTCAAACTTTCAATAAAGCTTACTGTTTTACACTTCCACTTAGCTCCCCAGACTTCAGAAGTACCTAATGCAACAAATTTGTATGCATTTGTGGGTAGAATAGGCCTGTGGCTGGAGTCACCTTGCTGCTTTTTGATTTTCATACCCCAACCCCACCACCATCATCAGCAGCTCAAGTTGTATTTAGCCTTCTCTGCTCTGTCAGTCAAGGGGCTTCTTATTTATCCTCCTTTTCCTTTCCTACTCTCTCTTTCTCCCCCACCTCCCTTCGTGGATTTCTGTCTTCATAAATAATGATAGTGATATTGGTGATGGTCCACTTTCTGAAAATCTCCCAATGAAGGGAGTTAGCAGGAGTTGGAAAAAGACCACAACAAAGAAAGTGTGTTAGTCTGTTCAGGCAGCAATAATAAAATGCCACAGACTGGCTGGCTCATAGACAACAGAAAACTATTTCTCACAGTTCTGGAGGTTGGAAGTCTATGACCAGGCTGCCAGCATGGTCAGGTACCGATGAATGCCCTCTTCTGGGTTGTAGACTACAGATTTCTTGCTGTGTCCTCACCTGGTGGAAGGGCTGGGGAGCTCTGGGGAGTCTTTTTTGTAAAGGCACTGGTCCCATTCATGGGGCTCCACTCTCATGGCCTAGGCACCTCCCAGAAGTCCCACCTCCTAACACCATCACAGTAGGCATTAGAATTTCAACATACCAATTTGGGGGAGACACAAATATTCAGATCCAAGTAGAGGGGTAGTGGATTGTATGGTCTGATGGCACGTGCATTTAAAGAGATTCTCCTGTGGTCTCGGGAGAAGGGAAGAGAGATAATTCAGCAATAAGCATTAAGGATGGGATCTAACCCTCCCCCAGACCCTCTGGCACTTGTGTTATAAGAGAGTTGCCATCGGTCAGAGGGTCCCCAAAGCAACAGTCTCCTTAGAGTGATTCAAGTGCAATGAATTTCAGAGGTGAAGGAAATCTAAAAGAAGAGATTGAAGAAGCAGGGAATTTTGTTGATGTCAGATGGAGTAGTCCTGAGAGCATGAAGGAAATGTTTGAGAGCTAGGCAAGGAATGAAAATTTGTGTTAGGTTATGGATGTACAGAGCCCTGTGAGGAAAATGTCATACTCTTAATGATGACATGGGTGACTTGGATACCTAGTGGTGACTGAGATCATGAGGGGTGTTTGAATCAAAAGGTCTGGGGGTGCCTGGGTGGCTCAGTGGGTTGAAGCCTCTGCCTTCGGCTTGGTTCATGATCTCAGGGTCCTGGGATCGAGCCCCACATTGGGCTCTCTGCTCGGTGGGGAGCCTGCTTCCCCCTCTCTCTCTGCCTGCCTCTCTGCCTGCTTGTGATCTCTCTCTCTGTCAAATAAATAAATAAAATCTTAAAAACAAAAAGAATCAAAGGGTCTGGCCTGGTGGAAAGGTGAGGTGTCAGTGCTAAGTCTCATGCCTGGTCTCCTGTGCCACTGTGATTGGTAAACAGGTGACATGGCTGCAAGGACTGAACCAAGAGCAGCAGGACCCTGGCAGGTCCCTACTGACCTCCTTTATTGACTGAAGTAAGTGATGTTGTTTGTCTATGCTCACCACATTCTCTGAGGCCTCCACTCAACTGTGGCCTGGATATGCCATTAATGATGTGCATGGGCCTCATTTCCCCACATACAAAAGGAGGACATTGGCCTACTTTGGTGCTTCTCAAACTTTTCCACTACATATCTCCTAGAGAAGCCTGTAAAAGTGGTCTGAATAAAATTAGCATTTATCACATTCTAGCTTCACATTTGATGTGAAATTTAAGTGGGAAATAATACTAGCCCATGTGGTATGATCATTTCTCGACGTATTAATTGGATTTTACATTTTCTGCTGCAGGAACCATGTCAAATTAGAGCTATGTGTGTGGCATTCCCTGTATTTTCCTTCTTCTGTTTCAGGAAGTTACCAGATCCTTAATTTTTCTACCTCATTTTTTTTAGAGTATAAGTAAGACAGAAGCTGATGAATGTTAACTATCCTACCTATCAGTGAAAATCAGAAATCACGGAACAGTCTGTCCTAGGTATGGGATTAGATAATGTAGAGGGATAGAAGCATAGGCCAAGAGAGGGGGGTATTTCCTGCCAGTCTGAGAGGAGGACAGAGTTTGGGGCCTGTGTACAGTGCAGACTTGGGGCCCACTCCTGGCTGCACCCAGAAGAGTATGTAGTACACATCAAAGGCTTTACCCTTGGTCTGGGGGCTCCAGCATCAGGGACGTTTTCCCATTTTTAACTCTGTTATAGCATATTTGATGGTTTTAAAAGATCCCAAATCATTGAACAAAAATGATATCAGCAGTGACTATGAAGTAACGAAGATAAGACAATCCTTATCCCATTTAGGGAACTTCATGGGGGCGGGGACTCCAGATTCCTGATCTCAGAGGGAACCCAACTAGCTGTCACTTAGATTCACTTTTGTGTTAGTTTTGCAGACACTACTGAGTCACATTTGGCTTCCTGACCTTGGCAAACTCTCTTGGTCTCCTTTCCTTCATTGGATAACAGAGAAAGTAGGTCTGCATGATTTTCATGGGCACATCCAGCTTTAAAATAAAATGTGATCAGGCAGGCAATTCTACCCAGAAGACTCTTCCTCAAGTCTCCTCTTTGCAATCCCCTAAACCGAGGCCACACTCCGGTATAGCACAGCCAGTTTCACGAGGCCATTGCATTCTAAATGGGGGAGAAGTATATCTTTTGCCAGCTTCTTTTCATGTTCCTCTGCCCAGGAGTGTTAGAGAGTTCATTCTGAGTGTTAAAATTTGGAAATATTGAGCAATTTCTTTGTTCTTCCTCCTAGCACAGCCAACTTCAAAAGCACAACAAAATTAGCAAGAAATATGATGTAAAGAACAAACATTATTTAAGTCTATGAAGCTCAGTAGCATTTTTAAAAATGAGGAAATATTAAGCATTTATAAAGATGTAAGAAATTAAAATTAGTAAATTTTAGTAAACAGTAGATTAATATATATATATATTTTTTTTCTCAAATACCTTAAAAATTTTTTTCACTCCTTTTTTTGTGCTTTAAAGTAAATAGTTGTCCAACACTTAATACTAAATGCATTTATACCTTCAAAAAGAGTAAAAGGAGGCCAAGGGTTAACACATCCTCATCTTTTCTCCAGCTTGCTCTTTACTTCCTTTCCCCATAAATTTCCTCATAAATCTGATATACAGCAGTCACTCACCCAAAACATTAAAAATTCATGCATCCTTAAGCATGTGGAAATTCCTGCAATTATGGGTGTCTTCTGTTTACACTAGTATATGAGAAAGTTGGGGCTTAAGATTCTATCTTGACATTGACATCATAAGCATACTGTTATGTTAGATTACCAATGGCAATAAGTCAAGATTACATAGACTAAGGGTAGAGATTTTGGATACAGAAACCTGGGTTTACATTTCAGCTTTGTTACAGAGGTAAAAGAAGAAGTTAATATCATGGAGCTTTCATGAAGACATAGATCTTGCTTTCCCCCAAAACACATAGTTGAATGAACTTGGCCAAGTTCCAAAGCTTTACACTAGTGCTTCAGTGTATAGTGTGATTGGGACCTTGAGGTCTGGAGAGGGGTTGGAGTTCCTGAATTTCAACTAGGTGTCAGGTGATGTGGATGCTGCTGGTCCGCGCACCGTTCTGTGACCAGCAATGCTCTCTGCTGTACCACAAGTAAGCATGTAATACACACCGTATTAACTTTTCAAATGTGTTAAAAATAAAATGCTTTCCCCAAACAATTTCAGTTGAAATATCCATTTACTTCTTGTAATTTGCAACATGAATAATTCTGTGCTAAATAAAATCTAAATGTTATGAAGCTTTTAAGGCAAGAAAGCTCATATCTCATCTAGCAGATGGGATCAGGAGAGCATGACAGAAGAGAGGCATTCTGCGTGGAAGGGTAAGAGGACTTGGATAGGTACAAATGGAGATGCCATTACAGGAGCTGATACAATGACAGTAGCCAGGCACTATTCCAAACCGTCTACACATACGAACCCATTGTGCCCTCCAAACACCTCTGAGCAAAGTACTTCTGTTACATCATTTTAAAGATATAATTGACATCACTGGGGCACAGAGAGGTTAAATGATTATACTTTCCCAAAGTCACAAAGCTAGGAAGTAAAGAGCTGCAATTTGAATGTGGGCAGGCAGGCTTCAGAGTCTACCTTCTACAGCACTCTGCTGTACTCCTCCATAAGATGGAAAACACTGCATGCTTCTGGGGAGCAGGTCAATCCACCCAGGATAGCATGAAGGGTGCATGGAATCAGAGAGCAGGTGGGAGTGGAGCCACAGAGCAGTCAGGATGTTAGTGCAAAAAACCCAAGAAGTTTGGACTGTAGGTAAAAAAGTAGGTAAAAAAGCCATGAATGCTCAGCTCTGACATTGACTTACTTATTCAAATCTATCAGAATCCCCCAGAATGTAGTAAAGAATATTTTGAACACATTGGTGGTCTAAAGATTTTTAATATACAATCAGTCAACACAGACATTACTTTCCATAGACATATATTCTGTTCCTTCCTCTCCCATTTAGTGGTTGTCAGCCCTTAAATAAATGGAACTTTGAGGTGGCCACTAAATAGTATGAACATTTTTATCCTTTTTTGGTCTAAGGACTTTTGCAACACACACACATGGCCACAAAAACACAGATTTCCACATTTGGTGGATAGGGCATGAGAGAATTTATTTCCTGTCACTTTGAAGGCAATGCCATAGCTAGACTTCCCAGTGACACTAAGTGGCCCTCTGGCTGACACACAGGAAGTCGTGAAAGAGACTAAAGGCAGTGCCTGGCATTGAAGAAGCAATGTTTAGTGTTAATGTTAAATAACTGGCTATTTCAGCAAAGAAGAGTGGCAAATAGGGGGCCAGTGTTGGTGTGGGCCTGTTCCCACAGCCAAGGAGAAATGGGATGCCCCTGTTCACTCTGTCCCTTGTCTTTGTCCCTGACCTTTATCGCTGGCATTCTACACTGAGTTCTTTTCCTTGGCATCTCAAACTGACATCTGGCCATTTCAGCCCTTCATTAAGAAGTGTGAGTGGAGACTTGAGTCAAATAGAATATTTTAGAGGCTCTGGGTCTATTGACTCAGAGAGGCTTCTTTCCCTTTCATTTCACCCTGGGCGCATCCTCAGCCAGGAGGAATATTGATCCTCCCCGTGAGTACAAGGAGTGCACACAACAAGGGGATGCCCATAGCAACTGTTTAGAACCCCACACCAAACCTTGCCCTCACTCCAGCGTTACAAACTCTGTTCTCTGATTTTCCTTCCAACTTGTCATATCCTCATAATGCCAATGAACACTATCCAGGAATACAGTTGAAGATGCTTTAGCTGTTATGTTTCTCCTGATTGCAATCTCAGACCATTGTCTGAGCTTTCAGATGCCAATCCTTTAAGATCCCAGGACACCACTCCTGGGTTAGACTTGCATAACCTCAGCCTCTGTCCTCCACATCGCAGGGAGCCAGCTTTTGCAGGGAATAATTTCATAATAACACTACTCAACTGCGTCCTTATAATCTCAGGCACTGTGCTAACAGCTATAAAGACATTATGCTACTTAAGTCTTCAGATAAAATAACTATTATTATCTCTATTTTACAGATGAGAAAGTTTAAGCACATTGTTAAATAAGTGCTTAATAAGTGTTGTTTAATACTATTAGAAGAATACAAGATGATTTTATAACATTGTGATGCTATTTGGTCAAATATATGTAAGAAATTACATTCCAGTGTGAAATTCAGGCACATCGATGTGTAGATAAAAGTGCTTTAGAAAGGGCTGTGATGGAAAAGTACACCAGAGAGCATGGTTGTATCCCAGAAGAGGGTCTAATTCACGCGGTGTGTGCTTCGAACAGAGCGTGTGCTATGGGGGAGGGGTGTGAGTCTCAGGAGCATTTGGGAAAGTCTGGGGGCAGTTGATGTCCTCATAGTCTGGGAGGACTATTGGCATTCAGTGTATGGGGCCAGGGATGCTGCATTCCCCACAATGTTGGAGCGGTATCTCATAGTAATAATGTCTTATCCAAAATGCCATGTTGTTTAAATGTATGATATCTTTAGTGATTTTTAAATTTTTTTGGTTTGCCTTTTTTATGAATGACTGAAGGAATCTCCCTGTGTGACTGTGTGTTTGCCTATTTCTTTTGGTACTTCTGGTGATTTTTTTCCTTTCTTTTTATGTGGAGATAGGTTATTAGGTGAGTACAAATTTAGAATTGTTACATTTTTGGGGGGTGAATTGAATAATTATGTTCCTTTTGATCTCTGGTAATGCTTTTCCTTATCTGTTTTTTTTGTATTAAAATAATCACAGAAACTTTTTGTTCTTGGTTGGCTTTTGAGGGGTATGACTGCCTTTTTGTGTGTTGTCCTTTCAAGTTTTTAAAAAATAAACTTTTAATTTAATTTAATTTTTTAAAAGATTTTATTTATTTATTTGGGAGAGAGAGCATGAGAGAGAGAGAGAGAGAGCATGAGAGGGCCAGAGGGAGACGCAGACTCCCTGCTGAGCAGGCAGCCTGACACTGGGCTTGATCCTGGGACTCTGGGATCATGACCTGAGCCAAAGGCAAATGCTTAACAGACTGAACCACCCAGGTGCCCCATAAACTTTTAATTTTAGAACAGTTTTATAATTAGAGAAAAATTGCAAAGATAGTGAAGAGAGCCCCCATACATCCTATTGCCAGTTTTCTCTATGACCGACATCTTATATCAGTATGCCACGTTTCTCAGAATTAATGAACCAACATTGAGTATTATTAAACTAAAGCCCATACTTTATTTAGCTGTCCTTATTTTTTGCCTAATGTCCCCTTTCTGTTCCAAGATGACTTACGGGACACCATATTACCCTTAGTGGCCATGTCCCTTAGGCTTCTCTTGGATGTGACAGATTTTCAGACTTTTTTTTAATGACCTTGACAGTTTTGAGGAGTACTTGTCAGGTATTTTATAGAATGTCTGTCAATTGGGATTTTTCTGATGTTTTTCTTGTCATTGGATTGGGCTTATGTGTTTGGGAGAAAATATCACAGAGATAAAGTTGTCGTCTTCATTACATTATTTTAAGGGCGCATACTAGGAACATATGTAGTCACTGTTGATGTTGACCTTGATCACTTGGCTGAAGTAGTGTTTGTTAGGTCTCCTTTGTCACTGTAAAATTGCTTGCCTCCCTCCACCGCCCACTTTTTATACTGTACTCTTGAGGATGTTCCTATGCACAACCCAGGCTTAATGAGTGGGAGTTATGCCTACCTCCGCAAGGGCAGAATAGCTACATAAATTATTCATAATTATTTGTCTTCTCTTTCTCATTTAATTATTCAATCATTTGTATCTGTATGGATTTATAGATATTATTTTAGACTTTGGGTTATAATCCAATACTACTTTTTTGTTGCTCAAATTATTCTATCTATGGACGCCGTAACCTCTTCCTGTGCCTTTGAACTAGTGTTGTCATTATGGTTACATTTTTTTTTAAAGATCTATCTATTTATTTGAGAGAGAGAGAGAATGAGCATGCAGGTGAAGGGGCAGAGGGAGAAGGAGAAAGAATCCCAAGCAGACTCCGTGCTGAGCGTGGAGCCCCACTTGGGGCTGGATCTCATGACCCTGAGATCAGACTGGCGCCTAAATCAAGAGTCAGTTGCTCAACCAGCAACCATTGTGGTTACTTTTTTTTTTTTTTTAAAGAATTTCATTACTTTCTTTCACTATAAGATGCTCAATCAAGGCTGATTCTGTGTATTTCCTACCCCATTTCCAGGATCAGTCATTTCTCCATGGAGCCCTGGTTCATTTTATTGGAGATCTGGGTACTAGATGGACTTGTTGATCCAGGTCCTCTCAGTAGACAGGATTTCTATGTATGTATGTATGCTGACCTGTGTATATCCTCATACTTACAAATATTCATCCATGTATGTATCTATATGAAGTTAAACCTGAGCTTATAATATCTTATAATATCTCCAACTCTAGCTCATTACTATAAAGATTATTCTAGCCTCTTCCCCCAGCTTATCTATAAATTTCCACTCCAACAGTAAGAAACCTGATCCCACCATCCACCATCCATTTTCGTAATTGCTGAATTCCAGTATTGAAACATAGCAGCATCAGAATTGTTCCCTCATAACTTCTATAGCTTCATTTACCTTATCAACTAAAGCACAATGCTTATGTATAGTTAATTTTGCCTTTAGTGTTACAGATTCCACTCCACTTAGGTGAGTGTCTTTTCTTCTACCTCCTTCAGTAATATTATTTTTTAGATAGTTAAATCCTTTTGTCATATCCTACATTCCATCCAGGAATCTTCTAACCTACTAAATTTGCTTAAAAAATTTGCATGCATTAAGAGTCACTCTTTATAAAAAAAAAAGAAAAGAGTCACTCTTTATGTTGTAAAGTTCTGTGGGTTTTGATCAATGCATAGTGTCATGTATCCATCCTTAAACTGTCATATGGAATAGTTTCATTGCTTTAAAAGATACTCTGTGCTTCAACTATTCAACCCTACTGCCCTCCCCCAAATTCCTAGGAACCACTGATCTTTTTACCATTGCTAGAGTTTTGCCGTTTCCAGAATGTTGTATAATTAGAATGATATAGTTTATAACCTTTTCAACTAGGTTCTTTCATTTATCAATTTGCATTTAAAATTAATTCTTGTCTTTTTGTGGCTTGATTTGCTATTGTCAATGAGACTTCATTTTTTTAAAATTATGGTTGCCTAGTGTTTGCAATATACATTTTTCAAGTAATCTAAGTTGGCTTCAAATAACACTATCAGTATATTTATTCCTCCCATCTTGTATGACATCATTGCCATTCATTTCACTTACCCATATGCTGTAATTATCCAATATACTGTTCTGTTATTACTTTAAACAATTATTTTTAGATAAATTAATAATAAAATATTTTATTTTACCTTTATATGTTTCTTTTCTGAAATTCTTCCTTTCTTCATATAGATTCAAATTTCCAACAGATACAATTTTCCTTCTCTGTGAAGAATTTCTTTTAACATTTCTTGAAGGACAAATCTGTTGGTGATGAATTTCCTCAATTGTTATTGTATACAAAAGTCCCTGCATGTAGAATTCTAGGCTGGTGGGTTTTTTACTCAGTACTTTAAGTGTTTCATTTCACTGATTTCTACCTTGTGTGGTCTCTGATGAGAAGTCTCTAGTAATTCTTATCCTTGTTCTTCTATAGGTAACACTATTTCTCTCTGGCTTCTTTTAAGATTTCTTTTTGTCTTTTGTTCTCTACAGTTCTCTACAGTTGTAAGATTACATTCCTCTTTCTGTATGTGTGTATACACACACACACACACACACACACACACACACCCCAATATATATATTGGTATTTGTTCTGCTTGGTATCCTTTGAGCTTCCCGCATTTTTATTTCATACCATCATTACTTTTGAAAAGTTTTCAGCCATCATTACTTCAAATATTTTTATGCTTCATCCTTTCTTTCTTCTGGTATTCCAGTTACTCATATGCACAGTTCATCAATATTTTGTTCTAGTATTTTTTTCCATTCTTTTTCTGTCTTCAAATTTGAACTTGGGAAATTTCTGTTGACCTGTCTTCAAGCCCACTTATTCTTTCCTTGGCCATGTCTAGACTACTGGTGAGCCCATAGAAGGCATTCCCTTCTATTATAATGTTTTTGATTTCTAGTATTCATTTCCTTTTTATTTTAGTGCTTCTGTCTCTCTGCTTATATTACCTACCTGTTCTTTCAGTTCCTACCAGTTTATGTCTCCAGCACTTTCTTGGCTGTGACTATCTAAATCTACCAATCTTTCCAGATTTCAAAACGGCGGTTGGACTTGTGACTCCATTTCTCCTGGGGCCCAAGAATAGTCATTGATTTTCATGTCAGCTCTTATTGCAAGGATGGGAATGAATATGTATTTTTAGTTTCAAGTTCTCACTTTGTCTATTTTATGTTTTAGAAATTTCTTTTCTAAACATCATTATAGGTACTTTTAGTAATCTGTATGTGGTATATTTAATATAATTACTGATATGTTTGCACTTAAATCTATGATTTTATTATGCACTTTTATTTCTCTTATCCTTTCTAGGTTCTTTTTGCTCCCCTATCTTTTTTTTGAAGTATTATGCTCTTAATACATTACTGAATAAATTTGGCAATACTTTCCTAAGGGATTTTGTGCTTTATGTTCATGAGTAATAATTTTTCCCCAGTTTATCCTTGTCAAATTTTAGGATCAAGGCTGAGCACTCCTATAAAATTTGTTGGGAAATGTTCCATTTTCCTTTGTTTCTTAAAAAAGTTTAAGATTGTTTTTTACCTTAGATAATTGGTGGAACTCACTTGTGAAGCAAGGTTTTCTTATTTGGCCGTATGATTTTATTCATATGTGGAATTAAAGAAACAAAACAAAATGAGAAAAAGGAAAAAGAGAGAGAAAGAGAGAGAGAAACCAAGAAATAAAAACTCTTAATTATAGAGGGCAAACTGTTGGTTACCAGAGGGGAGGGGAGGGATGGTGAAATAGGGGGTGGGAAGTAAGGGAGTGCACTTGTCATGATGAGCAATGGGTGATATATGGAAGTGTTGAATCACTATATTGTATAGCTGAAATTAATATAACACTGTATGTTCACTAACTGGAATTAAAATAAAAACTTATGAGGTTTTCTTATTTGGAAAGTTTAATAGTATTACAATTTCAATGTTTTCAATAGACAAAGGGTTATTTTGATTGTCTATTACTTCTTTTAGTAGTTCTTATACAGTACGCTTTTCAAATAATTATCAAATATATTCATATAAAACTGCTTGTAATAACTTTTATGATACTTTTAAATCTCTTTAGGATAGTGGTGGAAACACAGATCTATAAGGACTCCCCTGAGTTTTCTATATATATAGGATAAAGTCACTTCTTTTTTAATATTTATGTCTTTTATTTATTTTCTTGACTTATTTCATGGCTATAACTTCCAGGACAATATTTTAATCTGTTCTTTTCTCTTTATTGCGCATAGTATCTTGTCTCCTCATTTTTAGTTGTTTATTGATCTTTAGCTGTTTATTGAACATTTATATTTATCAAGTTCAAAAATTAAAAACCAAGTTTTAAAATGTCAGAATGAAAAAAAAATTTAGAAACAAAACATGTTTGAAAAAGAACTAAAAAGAAAGTCTAGAAAGAAAATATAATAATTGAATTTTGGAAATAACAAAAGAAAAGGAGGATCTAATAAAATATAGATTAGAACGCAAAAGTTTTCAAGGATACAAGGAGCAAGATAATATACAAGAAACTTACATTCCAGAAGGAGAACAGAGAGAGAATATTTAAAGAGATAAGGACTGAGAATTTTCCAGATGAAAGGTATCAAGCCAAAAATTCTAGAAATATAAATTCCAAACAGGATAAGCAAAAAGCTGTTCGAACCTAAACACATCTCAGAGAAACTCTGGAATACTAAAGATAAAGAGAAAACTTTCAAACTGTGACATATCACAGCTGACTTTTTATAAGTTACAAAACAAGTCAGAGGATAGTAGGATGTTATAATCAATGTTCAAAAAAAGAATACCTGCCAACTGAGAATTCTATATTCAGAATATGTATCTTTCACAAATAAATGAAAAATAAAGACAAAAATTGTAATGCTCATCACTAGCAGTATATACTCCATAATTAAACATGTGAAGTTATTGCTTGAGCAATGAATAGAAAAAACTAATAGCCAAACTGTGGAAAGAGCCAAGATGCCCTTCAACAGATGAATGGATAAAGAAGATATGGTTTATATATACAATGGAATATTATGCCTCCATCAGAAAGGATGAATACCCAACTTTTATATCAACATGGACAGGACTGGAAGAGATTATGTTGAGTGAATTAAGTCAAGCAGAGAGAGTCAATTATCATATGGTTTCACTTACACGTGGAACATAAGGAAAATATGGAGGACATTGGGAGAAGGAAAGGAAGAGTGAATTGGGAGAAAACGGAGGGGGAGACGAAACATGAGAGACTGTGGACTCTGAGAAACAAACTGAGGGTTTTGGAGGGGAGAGGGGTGGGAGTTGGGTGAGCCTGGGGGTGGGTATTGAGGAGGGCACATATTGCATGGAGCACTGGGTGTGGTGCATGAACAATGAATCTTAGAACACTGAAAAAATAAAATAAAAATTAAAAGAACAAAAACAAAAAACAAAAACAGCAACAACAAAAGAAACTAAAAGGGGTTGACAGGTGCAGAAGAAATGGAAAAGAAGAAAGGTGGTAGATGTATGGACAATGAGCTAGGATTTTATAAAACAAGTATATTCATATGTTACCTTGTTAATATATGTAACCAAAATAAATAAATTGGGGGAGGTGGTAATGAAGTTAAGTTGTTCTAAGTTTCTTGCCTCATCTAGAAAAAGTTTAACAGTATCAGTTGGCATTAGACTTTGATAAGTCAAATATGTGTGTTGTTTTTTTCTAGGTTATTATTTGCTAGAAAGGTAGAAAAAGCATATGTGTGTATGTATATATATATATGTATATATATATATATATATATATATATGTAGCTTTCTATTAGTTTCTTTTTTTTAGTTTTCTTTTTTTTCTTTCTATTAGTTTCTATTAGTTTCTTTTTCTGGTGACTTCTTAGTAATCCCTTAATTTGTCTAGGTTTTTCTTCCCCTAAATAAATTAAGAATTACTCTTGTGAAAAATATTCCTTTAATTCTTGCATCTTCAAACATTTTTGTAGCCTTTAGTTTTAAACAAAAACATGACTTGATATAAATACTTTGTTTTCACTTTCTTTCCTTGAGAACACTGGACATTTTTGCTCCTCTGTGATCTGATTGTAGTGCTGCTGTGGTGATAACTATGTTGGTATATTTTTTTGCCCCTTCCAGATTCTCAGATCGATGCTGTAAAAATAATAGACAAATAGTTCAAGTCACCAGAATTGAGAGATTAGAAATAGACTCATATAAAGAATGTAATGTAAATAGGATACATGAAATTAGTAAGGTGGGTCATTACATAAATGATACAGGAAAAATTTAAATGCCATTTAGAAAAAAGAAATCCGCACCCTTAATACACTTCTTGAACACCCAATATATACAGTGAATGCAGGAAATCTTTCTGAGTATGACACATCATCTAGAAGTTGAGACAAGTTTTAAACATTTTTTATGATTAAAAGATATTACAACTCAAAATCAAACTACTAGATAAGAAAACATAATTGAAGTCAGCCAATGTCTTTTATATGGAAATCTTAAAATTTATTTGACAAATTTAAATAATCAAAACTAAAACTGGGCACATGATATGAATGAACAGCTCATCCCAGAAGAAGCAAACACAAGATTAATAAGTATATAAAATGAATTTTCAATATTATGCATAATTAAGGAGATACTGTTCAGAAATGAATACTTTGATAATAACAGATTCATAATCTCTTATAGGCAATTGTGAAATACAAAAAGGCCTGAAACTCAAAATTGTTTATGTAAACTTGGCACCAAGTGTTGTTTGTCAACAAAATCTTATTTGAACTACCAATAAGTGTTGGCTTATATGTCTGCATTCCTATCAGTCACCCAAACTGTTGCCTTTTTATTATTTTGTTACTTTTTTATTATTTTACTATTTGGGTTTTAATTACACTGTGAGATTGTCAAAAGGCAATATTTTTATTGCCTTTTAAGGATATTTCGTGGGTAACAATAATTTGGGGGGATAAACTCATACAAAATTTCTGGATGAAAGTTTAGTAATAGGTGCCAGACATAAGCCTACACACACACACACACACACACACACACACACACACACACACAGTTGTAGCCTGCCACCTCAACAACACTTCTGGAACTGCATCTTACACGTGGAGTTGTTTGTACCGAGGGCATGTACTGCAGCAGTGTTTGCAATAACACAGGGTAATCTAATGTTAGTCATTATGTGACCAATTATATCAGTTATGATGGTGCCATACAACTGAGTAGCAAGATGGCAGCTTTGAGAAGAGATGGCTATGTGCAATTTCCAGCCTCTTTCCATACTCATGTTTAGTCCATTAATATTAAAAGAATGACAAATTTGTTTTGTAAAGAGTATCATTTACTAACTCTAAATTTTCCAATTAAATTAAAATTATGGTATAACCATGCTCCATACATATGCAATAGTTAGAAAGTAATGGAGTAGACTGTAATAAGTTAATTGAAAAAGATCTTCAAGATACCTATCAAGTAAGAATGGGAGAAATTACTCCTTGGATGGAATTTCCCTTATGTCATCCCTGAACTTTAGACAACTTCAAAATAAAAGTCATGTCCTATGGGGAACCGAAGTAAGGGTCTGCTCAATGCATGGATATTCATGTAGGGTCCTTTCCTGTGAGTATGAGGGCAGTTGGCATCAGTATTTCCAATACAGATAGCTGTGCCCCCTGAGACAAGGATCATTCTCTTAAGTGTCCTTGGAAGCAAAGAACAGAAATATGTTGGAAAGCGAAAATTCATTGAAAAGAAAAATTAGTTGTAAAACTGTTCGGGGGGACAGGAGCTCTCAGATATGACTGATCTACATTTGATTTATATTGTGCACATTCTGTATACACACACATGAACCTATATGTGTGCATGTAAATACATTTTTATTATATATTTTATATATAGATATACAATAAATATAAATATAATATTTATATAAATTATAATCATATTATAATACAATTATATATAATATGTTATAATTAATTATATATTCAATTATATATTAAACATAATTATTAAATTTAATATATAATTAAATATATACTATATATTATATATAATATATAATTATATAAATAAATATTTAATAAAATATGTTTTATTATATATTTTAATTATATGTGTGCATACACACACACACACACTGATTATGTATTAAATGCCTACATGCATATCATTTTTGAAGATATAACCAAACTTTGTAATAGCTGGATAGATTCTAACTGACTTGCAGCTGTTAAACTAATTTAATGTAAGTTATCATCAAATATAAATGAGTTATTAAAATATCATTGTGCCTGAACTCTTTCCATGCTCATAAAGAGGTCCATTAATGTTAAAAGAATGGCAAATTTGTTTTGTAAAGAATATTATTTCCTATCTTTAGATTTACCAATTAAAAAATATAAAAATGACAATATAAGCAGGAGTCTTTCAGGAAAATCACAGGCTTTAATCCTATTTTTGTTTTGTAATTTCTCTTCTTTCTCTAAAGTCCTTGTTCTTTTTTTTTCTAAAATCCTTGTTCTTAATTGGCAGAGGCCATAGTCAGGCAGCAGACTATTTTCTTCCTTCAAGAGTGGATGCAAAGTCTTTCTCCTTATTTTAAGAAGTTGTAGGCAAGAAAAAAAAATGTTTCAAGGGTGTTAACATAATAATGTACCATGAAATTCATTCATTCCTTCTGTGCTCAACTTCTGACAAAAATTACATTCTTTTAGTTCTAATTCTTTTGACAATAACTACAAGTTCACATACTATATTGACCAGGACTAAGTGTTGCTGATTTTATCAGACACCTTGTGAGTCACTTCAAAATCCTTCATTCTTACCTTTTAGACACATGAGCCTCATGGGTTCACCCAGGTGCACACAGAGAGGCCTTGCCTCTGGTGATGCACATGCCCTGAAGCTCCTTGACTCTATAATGGGTGATGCCCAGGTCTATACTTTTGAACATGCAACCGGGAGTTCAGAGGAGTTAATGCCCAATGGGGACTGGGACCCTTCCACCCCTTGACCAATAAAGGGTGGAGCCAGTGGATAATATTTCCTCTTTCGTGTTCAGAGGTGGTACATTTAGAGAAACACTTAATCAGGTGGGACCTCAGAAGGCCCCAGCTACACTGAGTAATAGTTGTCACTTGCCAATTCCATTATGCACCTTAGTATCACCTTCTCTCTCCTTTCCTGCTCCACCTCCTATCCTGCCTTCCTGCCCCATGGGGTTCCTTCCCAACTAAACTATCTTGGAGTGCTTGCCTCAGACTCTGCTTTCAGAAATATCAAGGCAAAGAAACCAGTAAAACAGTCAATTACTGCCTCCTATAACCTGATGTTGGAAGGTTGCAGATGGCATCAGGGAGGATCTGATTCTCCCTGGTTCAGGGCTGGAAGGCTACCACTATTCTTTCTCCTTTTCTGTCTTTCATTACTCGTCTTCACTCTGTGAGAGTCATATTTGCTTTCACAGTAGAAATGTCTTCCAAGAGCAGCAGGGAAGTAAGCTTCTGGTAGTCTTTGCCTCATATACCTAAAGCTCCCCTGCCCCTTCCCAACAGAACCACATCAAGGACTTACATTAACCAGAGGCTGGGGAAACTGGGCACCCAGAACCTGGGTCTGGGGAGATAGGGAAGACTGCTTTCAGAAGTTGACTATGCCATGATATAAAAAAAAAAAAAAAGGTATTGTGAACATTGTGCCTTTATAGTATCAGACATTGAGAAATACAAGCTTTCACTGTCCTTAAATTATTTTTTCTAGACTTACTGAGATGTAATTTACAAATAGCATCATGTAAATTTAAGATGTACAATATGTTGATTTGATATGCTTTTATATTGCAAAATGACTACCACCCACAGCTTTAGCAAACACCTCCATCATGTCACATAATTGCCATTTTTTTGTGTCAAGAATATTTATGATTTACTTTCTTAGCAACTTTCAAGTATGTAATAGTATTAATTACTATAATCCTCATGTAGTACATTATACCACTAGAGTGTATTCATCTTATAACTGGAACTTTGTACTCTTTGATTTAACATCTCCCTATTTTCCTTATCTCCCAGCTCCTGGTAACCACAATTATACTCTATTTCTATGAGTTTGACTTCATATAGATTTCAGAAATAAGTGAAATCACACAGTATTTGTCTTTCTCTAACTTATTTTACTTAACATAATGCCCTCAAGATGCATCCATGTTGTTGTAAATGGCAGGATTTCCTTCCTTCTCATGGCTGAACAATATCCTTAATTTTTAGGACAACATCTGCCGTGTGTTCCTGCATGTTCCTCAGCTTGGCAGGCCTGTATCCTAGATATTCTAAGATTTTATTTATTTATTTGACATAGAGAGATCACAAGTAGGCAGAGAGGCAGGCAGAGAGAGAGGAGGAAGCAGGCTCCCCGCTGAGCAGAGAGCCCGATGCGGGGCTCGATCCCAGGACCCTGAGATCATGACCTGAGCCGAAGGCAGAGGCTTAACCCACTGAGCCACCCAGGTGCCCCTGTATCCTAGATATTCTAGCCAGAACAAACAGAAAATAATCCTTATGTGGGCTTAAGTTGGTCACAGCTTCCGTCTTCAACCTATCTGGTCAGTCAATCTTAAACTCAACTTTTGGGCTTACTCCTTACACATTTCTTAATTCCTACACTACCTCACAGTTTGATCCTGAAGTTTTCTACTGCTTTTATCATTTTGGTTTTGACTCATTTCCTCAACTGTGATTAAGATGTACTGATTTGCAATTTTGGATCACTTTATGTATATACCGTGAAAAGCCCATCGAGTTCTCCCAGACCCTGCACTGCTGACAGGTCTGCACATTGCTGCGACTGGCTCTGTGGTCTGTGGGTCAGTCCTCTGTCTTCTACCTAAGGCACAGCATAATATCAGCTGTCCCCCAAACCTTAGAATTAAAGTGGTCCTCTGAGAACCGATGTGATAAAATACAAACATAAGTAACAAAACAAGTCACTTCTGGAGACACCTAAGACATTATCCAGAAGCGTGTATGTGTGTGTGGGAAAGTGGATATTTGCAGATTTGGGAACATCCAGTCTCTACTTTGACAACTTCGGTATAACTTCAGGAAACAGGACTGGATTATAATGTTAATAATATAAAAAGTGAACTTTATGAAATTCAATGTGAATTGTATGAAAATAAAAGTCCCTGTTAATGAAAAGTGACTGGCCCACATAGTAGATACTACAGAGCATGACCTAGTGTTTAATCAGCAGTGTCCAAGGATGAGAATTTAGGGACTATTTAGATCTCAGGAATGGTCCAGGAATGTTCCAACTTGCTCATCATGAATTGAATAATCTCTCAGGACTACCCATGTCCCTAAGCTCCAAATTTATGTTCCATAGGGGACTAAAGATACCACTCAAAAGTGATTTCATCAGAAGAAGTGATCCTGCCTGAGATGCATGGAAAGTCTATTCCAGTGTTCCTATTGCTATGTTCCTAAGAAAACTTCCTTTACAACAGTGCAGCTTACTACTCTCGAGGCAGCCATGAGCAGGGCCTTACCATTCCTCCCCATTGGGTTCAGTCTTAGTTCTTGGAAGAAATGCTCTATTTTAAAAACCAAATTTTATCATAGTAAGCCTTTTTATTTAGGATTTAAGCATGACCATTGTACACAATGGCCTTACCTTAATTAAACCAATTCATTTCAGGATTCTAGTTCAATGAGATGCACCCGCTGCACACTGTAGATAGTCTAGGGCTGATGGAATTTGGAAACTAGAGAACAGATCAGTGAGACTTTGTGCTAGTTCTGAGATTTCTTTGGAACCCTATCCACACCCACACCCTGTCTGTCTCACACACATGTAAATCATGTATAGCTACAACTCTGAAGAGGTTCCTGCCATACAGTAGTGCCATTTACCTTTCCATCAAGAAAGATGATAGTTTTTATATTTCTTGGAGTTTTTATATTTCTTGGAGTTATTCATTAAGCATTATTCTCATAGTAAATTTCCCTAAGATATCTGTTGTTTTGGAGAATTTTCAAAAAGACTATTTTTGTTTCGTTTTTTTTTTTTTTGGAGAATTTTCCTGTATATGCCACTGTGTGTAGCCTTCTCCCTTTTTCATTATAAATTATTTCTCACAGGGTTGTTTGATTTGGCATGTATTTTATTGCCTTTGATGAGAAAAAAAATATTCTCTCATTTTGAAGAATCAACACTCTGCTTTGCCCTTCCCTTGACTCCAGTTGCTAAGTCAATTTTATTCATGGCACAGACAGCATTCTCTTGTGCTAGTAGGTCCCTGACTTCATATCTGACATTGGATCACTTATGATATAGGCCACTGTAATAGTTCAAATATAAAAATTGTGGTGACTGAGGCTTCCTTTAGAGCTATTTTCTGACTGTTTCTCCCCACAGATAGTCAGATTACTCAGTCACAGAGCCACGTTACTATTGCAGACAGCAGATCCTTGGAGTCTCGGCATTTCCTGTTTCCTCTGCCTCTGCACGTGGCTGGCTCATTCTCATCCTGTTGTTCTCAGCTCAGATATCACATCATCGGAGATGTCAGCTGTGCAGGTTCTACCTTCAAGTAGCCACCTACACACACCTCTGCCCCACCTCCTTCATCAATTCCCTAATGTCTAGAATGGTCAAAAATCTAAAAGCAAAAAATGTGTACTTATAATGCAGGTCAATAGAAAAAAAAAGGTTTTAACACATACAGGATCTCAAAACTATATTTAAAAAAAAAAGCCTATTGTATGAAAAAAAAACAAGAAAGGTATAAAAAACAAGAGATAAAGCACAAACTTCTAGGTATTCGAAAGAAATACATTAGGATAAAGGCATTTTTTTTTGCATTTTTGACATCAATTTTTCAAATTAATAAGATAGTAGTGAACAACTCAATAAAAAATAAGCAAGAGTCATGAAACAGAGAAAACAATGAGAAAAAATATGAAATATTTGAGCATACTAAAAATAAAAAATTCAGATTAGCATAAATTAATTAAACTTAAATTACTAATCAGGTTCAGTAAAAATTTAGTTTGATAAATTAAGATGGATGTGAAGAAACATGTATAATGAAAATTTTCAAGGGCAATTTGAAATATTTTTTGAAACTTTGATATGGTAATTTCAAAGGTAAGATTATTTTGTCCCATAAAAATATTGGAATGGGAATGGATATATAGCAACTTAACAATAGTTAGCATTAGTTGAGTACTTAACATGTGCCAGAGTCTGTTTTGAGCACTAAAAATCCCATTTAATCCAGCCCTAAACTCAATGAGCTAGGCACTATTTCTTTTACAATATTGTACATGAGAAGAGTAAGGCAGCAGAAGGGAAGAGTCTTGCTCCAGGTACTTAGCTAGTGAGTAGCATAGGCAAAATTAGAACGAGGCCACCTGGTTGGATGCAAGTCCTGGGTGGGTTCTGAACTCCTACCCCAAACTGTGGGCTGCTGGTAGCATTGCCAGTAAAAGTACAAACCCAGAAAAAATAAACATGTTCATTCATAAGAAACTAATTGAAAAACAAAGTATGGCCATGTAAACAGTGGACTACTGTAGTAGCTAAAGGAATGGAGAAGATTTACATATACTGATACATACATGTTCTACATATACTGATATGGACAGCATTCCAAGACATATTAAGGAAAAAAGTGAAAGTGAATATGTTTAGTGTAATCAATTTTATGTATACACACACGTATATATGCATATATATGCATGTTTGTGTGTATACGATATACATGTGCTGTTGCATGGACAAGCTTGGGCTCAGGACATTGAGGATTTTTTTCAAGTATGGCCATGAGCAGATTTCATTGCTTAAAATTGACCCAAACAACTATACTTGTATGTCAGTAAGAAAACACTAGATGAGTGTTCTCCAACTGCTTTCTCATTTCATAGAATCCATAGAAAAATAACAATAATAAAATAATAATATGTTTAAGGCACACTAAGAAGGAGCTGCTTGAGATCACAGGCTGTGACCTCATGGCCTTGAAGCTGGAGGAGATTGCCTCCGATGCACGGTCTCTGCCTGCAGGGATCTATAGCTGCGGGGGAAGGGTGGTGAGGGAGTGGAGGCAGAGACTGTTTCTGAATCTCAGGCATCTTGGTGCAACATCCATGCTTAAGAATAGTGGGAGATCAGCAAATATGCATGGCCTGTGTTTTCCATATCCCTGTTTGGAAAATGGGAACTAGTTTTAGTAGTAGTCATTTTTTATGGCATTTTATAGATCCAGATTCCATAATCAACACAAACAAGTCACTAGTTGTGAACAAAGAACACTCTGCTTTGCCAATGGTGACTTTTAACTATGAAGATACTTGTGGCACAGTCATTATTGGTGTATAAATTGCCCTAAAAGGTCCTTCAGCTTATAATGAAGTAGGAGCAAGCATTGATGTGCCTGAGCCTTTGTAGGCAGATTGCTAAATTAAGGCATACTCGCAGCAGGATAAGTGTGACTCTGCACACACGGGCAGACAGGATCTACCTGCTGCTAGCTTTGTGACTACGTTTTCATTCATGAGAAGTCATACTTAGAAAAAGAAATTTCTAAAAAAATGTAGAGTGCTTGCCATTCCAGGCTCTTGCAAATTTTTCTTTATATAATGCTCACAGATAATTTATTTTGGCATAAAATACTAAAAACATTTTCTCAACCAAACAATAAATGAAAACATATTTTTGAGTTAAGGGAAAAATCAGGTGGATTTAGGGCAGTTGCATGTGCTTATGTAGTTGGTGCAGTACCAAAATGCTTCTGAGGGGCAACTGAAAGCCTATGAACTCTAGCCTACTCTCTGCTTTTCAGCTATATGCATGGGTGCAGAAGAGCATCAGCCCAGCAGAAGTGGCTCAGAGACTCACAGTAGTAGCCCTGGGTGATATTCTTGCATCAAACTTCTTCCTCTAGCAAGTGTAGAAATTGTGATACATTAGAATGGACAACAAATGCTCTGCAGCCTCTCCCCTCAAGAGTTTGAGTGTACTTGACATTCCTTGAACCTGGGCTGGCCTTGTGATTTGTTTTGACAATTAGAACTCGGAGTGAGTGATATTGTGGGAGTCACAAGGCTAAAGCCCAAGAGCCTTGGAGCACTTCATTTTCCCTTCTTGGAACCCAGATGCTCTATAAAAAAGCTTGAGCTATAGCACCTATGAGTATGAAAGAGCACATGCAGAGAGAGGCCGGCTATACGCCAGCACCAACCTTCCCACATGGCAGTGAGACCATCTGGGCCCGGCTGACCCCATTTGGGCCACCAGATGGCTGTAACCACCAGCAGAGTAATCCCAGTGGAGACTAGCAGAGGAACTGCTCAGCTGAGCCCAGATAAATAGTCAACCCACAGAACTGTGAACAAATAAATATTGTCTTAAGATCCCAAGTTTTGCAATAGTTTGCCTCCTAGTACTACAAAAACCTGAAACAGATAGATAGGGTGGGATTAATCAATTAGGTTTTGTAGATTATCATCCTGATTACTTACTTTGATAAGAGTTTAATATCATTTTAACTCTCTTTTCTGTATAATTTTGATAATATCATCATCCACTACAAAGGGTGAGAATTAGAGAACATATATCTAAAGGTTACAATACTTGACATATAGAAACATTAAAGAATTCCAGTGAGTTTAGACAAACACTGATTGTGACTTTTATCCTGAACATTGAATTATATCTAACATAGTATCTTTATATCAAGCACCATTTGCAAAATAATACTAGAAGAGTAAGATAATCATTTTTGTCAAATATTAAATAAAGGGTCTTACAGGTTAGAAATGCTACTTTCTTAATTCAATTTAATATAATAGAGAACTTATAAGTATTAGGCACCAAAACACAAAGCTGTAGAAGATTATGGTTTTATTATTAATATAACTGATAATCATATAGCAAATACTGAAAACAGAATAATATGGTTAAAAAACCCTCATATCACATAGTGCTCTATGAGAATGAGCACTTTTTAATTCTAATAATACCCATCTCTATGATTCCTCAGCCTATCGAATCATTAGGTCACCTAACAACAAATCTCCCCAAACTGCTGCATTTCTAAGATTTCAAATCCAGAAGCTCAAATTCTTGCTCTTATCCTCTTTCATTCCCTTATCTTGTTGAATCTCACTTCTCAGTCCCCTGATGGGGAGTCTCATCTCTTGATTCTCCTTCCTTTCCCAGTCTATAGGCCTCCTCTACCTCATGTTAGATCTTCCTGGGCCTGGCCCAAGTACACAGCTTTTCTCTCCTTCCACGTAACTGGTTCTTAATGAGAATAGAGAAAATGTACTTGAACCCACGTCCATCTGCCTGATGCACAGCAAAGTGAATCATTGAGACCTGGGCAAGTCTCAAATCTTCCTCCTGGAAGGGAAAGAGAAGAAGTCTTTTATAATCATAAGAGTTGAGATTACATATATTGATGAAAAAGGGTGAAGAAACATGATTATTCATGAGGAAAAATGGAGCATGCACATTGAACAAGCACATATGTAGTATACATCCCCTGTTCATTTTGGGGTGGAGACGTAAGCTTGGAATGAGACAAAATTCAGCCCCTGATATTAGGAGGTTACCTTAGGACAAGGAAAAGGGGATAGAGGCATACTCTGAGAGCTGGTATAACCTGGATGGGGTCTTGGGCTCATTTTCTCAGATGACGAATGTGGGGCCTTGCTTGTTCCTAGGCTGGAACCATTTCAATTGACCTAGAGTCCAGGCTTCTGCACAGACAGCTGATGAGTTTGTTAGTGGGGTCTGAAAGGACACAATAGCTGATTAGGGAGAAACAGTTCTCTGAAAGATAAGCTTTAAACTTTTTGCTAATTTCAACCTCATTCACACTCTGGGGCATGGTTTCAAAAGCTCAGGAACTGGCCCAGGTGGGATAAAGGACAAATGGCTGGTCTTAGGCATTGAAGTCTGCAGAATCAGAATTGGCAAGGAGGTTCCAACCTAATGTAACTAAATGGGATACTAGGTTATTGAAAGGAAATATGCCGTGTTCAAAAAAACTCTCTTGGTAATGGTCCTCTGCAGTGATTGTACAAGAATGGGAGCTCCAACATGTTAATGGTCGTATTCTCAGTGTGCTCTGGACTAAGCACAGTGGGTACCAAGTAGGTACCAGAGCTGTGTCTGGGACATGGACAGCCAGCTATGCGATTTGGTGAAAGTTGCTTCCTCTCTTTCCACTCCAATTTCTTCATTAGAAGTAGGTAGTCTCCAAAGAAGGTCCCTATCAAGTCTTCCTTGCCATGGGCATGCATACTCTCTATCCAATTAGAAACAAATTCTATCCCATCTCCCCATCTCTAGAGTCTGAGCTGGCCTTATGACTTCTTTTGACCAGGACTAGATCCATAATTTGTGGGGTCCAGTGCAAAATGAAAATGTGGGGTCCCTTGCACAAAAATTATTAAAAATTTCAAGGTTGCAATAACAGAACATTAAACCAAGCTCTGAGTCTTTTTCTAAGCATGGAGCCTTGTATGATAGCAGAAGTCATTTGCCTTTAGCCAGTAGAATTAATTGAAAGTGGCAGCACATTGGCTCTAGGCCTTGCCTTTAAAAGAATCAACAGTTTGCATTGACTGTATAATGGGCTGTCATATGGGGTTAATATATGTACTAAGGGTTATTATATGTACTAGATGCATATAATTTGTGAGTTTTGTGTGCATTTAAATTTATTCAAATAACCATTTTACTTAACTGCACTTAAACCTGTCCCCTCTCCCCCCCAAAAAAGGAAAATTGGACAGCATAATAGGAGAGACAATCCCTGCTGCAATATGGATCTCAGGAAAAAAGCTACAGGAAAGAGCTTATGTGTAAGTAACAGCCTTTATAATCTTCCATTGGAGTTACTGATAATGAGATAAGGAGAATGAACAGAATACAATCCAAGGTCGTGCTCTAGGTCTCTGGAATGTACTAATTATGCTACTCTGCTAATCATGCCATACCACAAATTATCGGGTGTGAAAGATTTATGGTTTTAGAAATAAATGGAATTTAACAATTTTATTATTATGATTAATTATAGATGAGTCAAAATTGTGTAAAAGGATTTATGGAACCAATTCAGGCTAGAGTTTAAGTGGCTTGGTTCAAAATTACAAACTATCACCCTGGAAAATTTGAGTCAGGCATCAGAGTGGAGACTTTATTTTAGAAGATTTACATGAAGATGGACAAATAGGTCAGGAGACAAGTAGAATGTGCTGGTTCAATTATGCAAATTCTCTGTCTTTAAGGTCCTTCAGGTGCAGGCTGCTGTGCTTGGAACTGAGCAAACTGGACACATAAATGGAATATAGACAGAATTCCTTCATTGGACCTTTTTATAGAGTAGCAAAGGGGAATGCTGCCCAAGTTACAGTTTAATAAATCCAGGCCAAGAAAAGTGTACTTATGGAGTATCTTCTTGGTAATCAAAAAAGGCCATATAAAGGAGTATTTAAGAAAATGTTTAAGAGGATTCCTGGAAGAGAAAACCATTACCTGGGCTTTAGCAATTCACTGTGGAAATTTGTTGCTGACTTGTCATGACTGGCTTTGGGTGACATTAGGTATTTCTGGAGTTTGGATACGTGAAAAGACATAATGCAATTCCAGGGAGCAAATAGATGATGATGCCTAGAAAGATCTATGGAAAACTCTAGCATGAAAGCTAATAGAAAGGACCCCAGCAGTTCCTGGGGCTCAGAAAAATTACCTAAGTTACTTGAACACCTTGAGGAAGATCCAAGTTGAAAAGCAACTCTGAAAGAAGTGATATGCCAAGAAATCCAGACAGACGTGCTTACTTTCTTCCATCCTTTACCACCAGAGTAGGTACTGGACACCTGCCATAAAGATAGAGGTAGGATTGGAGGGATAAATAAGGATGGGGCATGATTCTTGCCTTTGAAGATCTCGTAGTCTAATAAGCGAAGAGGCAGGGGATTGTAGATTCTAAACATAGCAGCAGAAGTGATGTGCGGGAAGCCTGAAGAGAGTATGTGGGAGTTCAGAAAAGAGGGTGAATTCCTCCCATGAATTCACAGAAAATTGTGGCAATGCAACTCATTGTGGAGATATGAATCAGAGTTTGCCAGATGGGGGAAGAGAGTTGAGGCCGTGAGCACAGGGGAGAATTATGACTAGTGATGAGGAAATTAGTGTTTCATAATCAACAGGAATTTATGTCACCTCTTTTGAAAGTTAAAGTTTCAGCTAAACAAAAAAGTCTTCAATGTCCCACTTCTCTTAGCTCTTCTATAATTCCTTTTCTGTTCAAATGTGCATGTGGATCTCCTTCCAGACACATATCTTACCTTATTCACTGTGATGCCAAAATATACACTCGACTCTCTTTTCTAATATCTATTAACCACAGAACATCTGATCTTCCCAAAATTCCTGGGAAGGTGCAGAAATTGGGAGGGATGGATCTTGGATTGTAGTCATTTACAGAAGGGAACAGGAGAAACAGTAGGATGGCCTCTGGCTGCTGCTTTTGTTTCTCCTGCAGAGCTTGAATGAATGAAAAACTGCAACAGCATATTCCAAAATACCTGTGTTTGGTCTATTTTGCATAACAATTTGGTGTTGCCTTGGCAGGATCTGGAGCAACAAGGACTCTTAGTCCTCAGAGGGAAAAATACACCTCAGCACTAAGACCTACCTGAGATGTTTAATTGAATCAGGGTTTTACCCTTAATCAAGGCATGATAGACTAAGCCTCTCTGTCCTTTTAACTTCTGTGTTACCACTCCCCATAGCTTCTTTTCTGTACAAACCCATGAAAGAATTTTTCACCCCTGGACTAGATTGAGATAGGTAATCCCCAGAAAAAGATGGAAAAAGACTCCTCTGTTTATGCTAAACCATCATAGAAGCCATTGTCCATGATGATCACATGGCATGGTATTTTCATTTTACACAAGAGGAGATAATGACCCTGATGATGATGTTATTTGCCAGCATCCATGGCTGATTTTTTGATAGAGCCAACATTTAAATCCTTGTTCATATCTCTCCAATGCCCAAGCTCTTTAGGAAGATACATGCTCAGAGCATCCATATAGACAAGGAGAATAAGAGATACACTGAGAAAGATGGGGATCTACACTTCACCCTAGTCCAGAGACAACTCCTTCAAAGACTCTTTGAGATTTTTGGAGTTTTTGTTATTCCCCTGATGTTTGTTGCATTTACAAGTCCTGTCCTGCACAGTAATGACTACAGTGAACATGTTAACATGCTGCTGTTGTGTCAGGGACAACAAAATGTGGGGCAGTTTCCCGGACACTGTAGCTTGTGCTGGAGAGAAAGAAATCCTAGACTAGGTAGTGGTAACTGGAATGAAGAAAGCTTGTGGGCAAATCCTGATATGACATACACGCCCCAAATCAATGGATATTATTTTGTTTTAATAAAATTCTTGTGAACAGAAAAAAAAAAAAGAGAAAAGATAGTTTTGTCTCCTCTGAGTGGAGGGGTCTTGCCAGGATAATTGTGTTTTAATCCGGGCACCAATTCTTCCATAGTGCACTGTCAAATTGTGGCCAAACAAGGGATGAAAACTTTTGACTGTGAAAGTCTGGGAGACCATCAGGCCAGTGAATCAATAATGACTAAAAAGAACTGGGGAATGTTCATCCTGGACGGAGCCAGGAGACTCCCCTGTTTGTCCTATGGAAAAGAGAACCAGTTGATTGTCTGAGATTCATGAGGGTTGAACGCAGCCCAGGGAGATAGATTTTGGCCAGATAAAGGCGGTATTTCCTAACAGAGATATTCAAATATTAGATGTTGTGAATTCTTTTCCCTGGAAATGATAGGCAAAGACTCAAGTGTTGAATGAGGTGGTAGGCATACAATTAGGCGAACAAGTTACTGAGGTTTCATTAACCCTTGCTTCTATGGGATTGGAAAGATTTTGGTAGTCAAGAGGTCCAGCAGTTTTCTAACTATTTGTGGAGGTACTTCAGTGGTTGCTTGTGAAGGAACTGGGGGAAAAAAAGGTGTTTGGGCAAAACTCTCGGCTTCTTATCTCTTCTTCCCCCAGATCCAGGTTTTCATATGCTTTTCATATTTTGTTTTTATACAAGAATTTAATTAAATAAAAGATCCCATGACTTTAAAAATTATAAAAATACTTGTCTGTAACAATTCATAAAATTTGATTGTATGTCAGTTTGTTGTATTACTGTGCCCCTTAGTGCCTAGGAATTCTCATCACAGTAGCGAATCTTTCATTCACTCATCCACTCAACAAGTATTTATTGAGTATCTGCTGTATGCTAAGTACTCTTTTTAGAGACTGGACATACAAGTTTGAAAAAAAAGTGAACAGGGTCCCTGATCTCATGAAACATAAATTATAATGGGATGAATAACAACAAATAAGCTAGACAGTCTTAGTGTTAAGTACAACAAAGGAAATGAAACTATTATTTGAAGCCAGCCCACATGTATAACTGATATTTAGGTCACTGAGCTCATGGTCAATTAATTTTCCTTTTGAATAACAAATGATGAAGCTAATTGAGGCCATCTCTAATTACATCTACGATCTGAACAATGATATAATTTCAGAGCCAGATGAACTTGTGCTGACCCCACTCACTCTTGGATAAAAAGACTGGCCCAAAGTGGCTCAGAGATATGCTCAAGTTCCCTTGGCAAATGGTGGTTGAGCTGAGTTAAATACTTGCCTTCTGGTTTTCTACCATTGGAAAATCCGTCTATCAACAAAAGGGGAATTAGGGCAAAGGCCCAATGACAACGATAATAGGAAAACCAAGAAAAATGTTTGATTTAGGATTAGCCTCAGTAAATCTTATTGGAATATCCTCAGAATACATAAACTCTTAGGTATTTCCATAATGGGTCATTCAGTATGCTGAATAGATCAGAAACCTCCTGTGACCTTAATTTAATATTGCATGCTGATGACTTGATATTCCAAGAATGAATTTATAACAGGATTTTCTGACTTACTTTTCCCTCACCATCCATTTTCAACATGGCGCCAGGGTAAACTTTTCATAGGAGAAATCAGATATAACTCTTCCACTTAAAATCCTCCAAATGCTTTTTAACATGTTCAGAAGTTGGTCTAAAACTTCTTGCTAGGGTCTAGAGGTTCATACATGATCTGGCTCCATCAAATTTCCTATCTTTTGCTATGCTCCTTCTCATGGCATTCTCCCCACACTTGTTCTCTTGTTGCTTTTGGAACATGGTAAGCATGTTCCCACCCCCATATCTATACATGGTCAAATATTTAATATATTTAATACTTAACCCAAATATACCTCTCCTTAGGAGATTTCCACCAATCACAATATCTGAAATGGCTAAGCACCCAAATACCTTCTTGTATTTTCGTAATAGAACTTGCCACCACCTAAAATGAAAATATTTAGTTGTTTACTATATATTGCCTTTATCTATACTAGAAGGTAAGATCCACAAGGGTGAGCTATTCTGCTGTATCTTTAGCCCCAGAGTAAGTGCCTGACACAAAGGAGTGACTCAGTCACATGTGCTGAAGGAATATCAGGCAGCATGAAAAATGGACTCATCAGGGATAGAGTTGTCCTGGGTCCCAAGTCCCCAACTAGATGTGTGTAGAGAAAATCGCACTTGGCATCATGCAGCCTCGAGCTGTGCACTCTGCTGTATTTCACAGAGGGAGATACATGACTGAATATCTGAGCCCATTGGATAGGGAGTATTGTTTAACAAGAATTTGTTCTAATGACCTTAAAAATAGTGTGCTTTCTCATTTGTAGTTCATCACATTTAGCTGCCTTCACTCCTTTCAAGTCCCTCGCAAAATAGTTAAATTAAAAGTAAAGTAAAATGAATAAATGCATATAATATTTTTTCCCCAAAGAGAGTGGCTCAATGACCACTGGGGGGCTTCTTTCCTCAGAAGACAGTCATCAGATACTTAAGACTTGTGGAATTCTCAATAGGCTTCCAAAGATACACTTCATGGAGACAAAAACCCACGCAATGGAAGCATACTAAAACGAGACGGCCAGAGTCTGAGCCTGCTTCAATATATTCCTTAAAAATCACAGGTGGAAGTCAGTTTCATTTCTATGCTACCTCAGAGCTTTCCTGGCTGAATCAACATTTTAATTTTGGCCCTATATCAGTGGCATGCCCTCAGCTCATTACCTCACTGTCATGGGCATTCATCCCATCTATGCTTGATGAGGGGCTGTCCAATGTCATAATCAGGGTGGTACGAATATGTGTGTTGGGGAATAATGTGTGTGAGTCTGGGGAGAGAAGGATGGGAAGGGAAGGAGGGAGGAGGAAAGGATGGAAACTTGAATATAATTTCTTTCATTGATAATAAAATCTATACATCCATTGAAGATTTTCCTGAAGTCTTACATGCTAAATTATAAACTTTGCTGTTTACTTGCCTTTGACTATGGACAGCACTGTCTTTCAGGGGTGTACACTAGCTTTAGTGAGTTGTGTGCCAAGGCAAGAAGCAGGGGAGCCTTTATGGACAGGTGAGAAACAGGTTTTTGTGTGTATCAGGCATTGTCAACCCCTCCTTGGGGGGGGAGCAATCTTGTTCAGGTCTGTGGCTTTTCATGTCAGCCTATACATCTCTCCCTGGGATCATATTGGCTCAAAAACACCCTGATCTGCGACATTCCTGGGCTTTGATTGTGCTACTCCCCACCTGAAATGCTTCCCGGTGCCATTCTATATATGGAACTCATTTCCTTCTCTTAATGGCTGGGCTGTCTGACCCAGACCCCAAGGCTTATGCCTTCCAGGAACAGTACTTACTATTATTACTACCTCTCCATGGTGCTTAGTCTAAGTGTGCAAGATTAGATGATTTAGAAGTCAGTACCTGGATTCAAAAGCTGGCCCACCCATGTATGTAACCCAGTGCCAGCTATTTATTCTCTCTAGAACTCAGTTTGCAAACCTGTAAAATGGAGTTTATAATTAGGTATTCACTGAGTTAATAAGTGAAATCTACACAGTAAAATCCTTTACATAATGTCTGGCCCATAACGAATGCTTCATGTGAATTCATCAAACAAAGGAAAGGCTGTGTTTGAATTAACACTTGAATTTGTAAACTTCATTGGATAGCCTATAAATATATAAGCCATTACAGGCTGGCACAGATTATTATGTACAATATAATGGGCTACTCAGCATGCTGAGTGCAGGGGAACTCCCAGTGACCCCAATTTAATCCTATTCTTGCTGATCGCTTGACATTTCCAAGAATAGCTTTAATTAACCTTACCCTAGTGGGTAACTTTAATGCTGCTCTGCATATCTCTGTAGAGTTTCTGCTGTGTATCACATTAGTCCTGGCTAATGTTAAGAGAGTTCACCATTGTTTAGTAGCTTACTAATTGGGCGACATCTGCATATATGCATGTACGAATAGAAAAAAAAAATATGTTTACATATATAACGCACATGCACGTCATGAGTCATCACTTAAGTAAACCCACATGTAATGTGAATATACTGACAGAAGCAACAAGACTCTTCTATGAAACTAAATTGGTATTCTCTGGTGAGTAGCAAAACTTTCTTAATATAAAACCAAAAGATGTATATGTTTGGATTTTCCTGGATCTCTCTCTCTCTCTCTCTCTCTCTCTCTCTCTCTCGCTCACACACACACACACACACACACACACACAAACACACACATACACACTCATGCACACATATATGTGCTGTTGGAATTTTTCGTATTTATGTATAGGTATCATTTTCTTACATAGACTAAGGTGGCATTGTAAAAAGAACACAGGAAAAAGATAAAGTATAAATTAAACTATTTCTGCAACTTATAAACAGAGGAGGTTTATACAATAAGATTCTATTTGTATAAGAGAAGGATAATTATGGATGACTCACAAGGACTTGCTAAGTAATTATGTATCAAGAATTATGCTCAGGTCACTGTGAGTATTAAATGAGATAAATATGTACAAGTTTGACAGACTGAGAGGTAGTATGTGAATATTACATATTATAATCTTCATTATAAGCATGTATAAAGTTATATGGGTAAATAAGTTAGATTTATTTTCTAAAGAAAATATGAGTACATGATCAGATTAAGGTAGTAACAGAAAAGAAATTATAAACAAAAATGTACTGTTTAATGAACATGTGCTATGATCCAGGCATTGTGCAATGTATTTCCATGTGTTACTTTGTATTTCTGAGAGTATGGTCTCAAGAAGTAGATTATCTGTGTTTTTATACACTTAATTACATTTAAGCTTCTACTTGAACAGTCTGTTGAAAAAAACCTCAGAGTTTCCCTAGGTGGTCTGCCCCAATTATGAAAAAATCCTCCCCTTTTCTAAAGCAGAATTCCATCTCTCTGTAACTCAGTTGTCCTAATTCAGAGCAAAGGTAGCTTGTCTGACTTCCCCATGCAAGCCCTCAATGGTTCCTATGTCACGTGTCTCACCTGCGCACCTTCATTTCCTGAAGCTGTTCTCCATATGACCTGATTTCTATTCTGGAAAATCTCTTTTTGGTGACCTCTCTCTCTTTTTCTCAACATCCCACTTAAGGCATCACACCCAGAATTAAATGCAATCAAGTGTACCAAGGGCCTGTGGATTCATCCTATATATGCTTGGGGGATGCTGTGTTGCAGATACCTCCTTTCTGCTGTATATGACTATGACCTATCTATATTTAGGTATCAATGTATTTATCTATCTAGCTGTCTAAACATATATATGGTGACTTGAGGTTTATTTTCCATGTGGCAAAAATAGAAAGGCATCACTGTGTGTATGAATCTTACCCACTTTGTTTCTTTAAATAATATGTAACAATATAATGACTTTCATGGTCATAGTCAATCTTTTACTGATCTTAGAGAGTAAGGTGTAGAAATCTCCATAGAAAGATGACTTTGTCTGAAAAATCCTTTTTATTATTATTTCTTTGCTGAGAAAGGAGTATTTGTTACTGTCTTTATCAAATTCAATTTCATAAACCAATTCAATAAACAGTTATTTCTCTAGGCAAAAAGGGCTAAAAATATTCCCTAGTTAGTCTCTTCATGAAATCCTTTTGATTTTAATAAACTCAGACAGTAAGAACCAAGAAAAAAAAAGCTATTATGCATTTCATCATCTGAGTTTTGCTCACAGTCAACAACTTAGACTAAATATCTGCCACCTGATGGTTCTTATGAGAACAGGTATTACTGGAGCCACTACAGGGTTCAAAATTCATTCATTCATTCATTCATTCACTCATTCAACAAATATACAAAAGTTCACACACTTGAGTGGAATAGATGACTACTTCATTATTTCGGAATAAAGCATTTCTATAATGAAGTTGGCTGTATCTAAGTATCTCCATAGGCAGTGAATACAATGTAATTTTGACAAGAGATCCTTGCAGTAGATATCAAGTCATAATAAATGACCAACTTTGGTAGAATTGTTTTAGATCTCAGTATTTTCAGTCATAAATTTTCATCTGCCTGGGTAGTTGGTTGCTGCCCGGCATTCTTCCCTCTTGCCACCCCTTTGTTTTTAGAAGTTGGACCTATTTGACCTTCCCCTCATTTGTACTTTCGCTCTACTGGATATATGTATATATATTTGTTCCTCATAATATTTCTTATTTAAAATTTTTTTTAAAGATTTTATTTATTCATTTGTCAGAGAGAAAGAGAGAGTGTGTGCAGAAGCAGGGGGAGTGGCAGGCAGAGGGTGAGGGAGAAGCGGGCTCCCCGTTGAGCAAGGAGCCCGATGTGGGTATCAATCCCAGGACCCTGGGATCATGACCTGAGATGAAGGCAGCTGCTTAACCGACTGAGCCACCCAGGCATCGCATTTCTTCATAATATTTCTAATGTTTCATTGCATTAATATATGAAAATTCTTGCTCCGCTAGACTCTAAGCCTCTTCCAGATAGTACCACACTTTTGGCCTTGTAACTCTGAGCCCCTAACCCCTAACTTAGTTTAAGATGATTAATATGCTCAAGAATGCTCAATTGAATAACTAAAACCCCAACTATAAATATATGTGTAAAAATGTTTTTTGCTGAACCATACAGGACAAAGGAACTTCCTGCATGAAATAGAATTCAGGAGATCTGTGAATTTAGATAGGAAAAAAAAACATATCTTCATTTTCACTATGTTCTAACTGATATTTGACATTTCTTTCATTTATGAATATGAGTAACAAACCATAGTAGTAGTAGCAGTTCCAGTGACTTTGTCACCAATAGAAATGACAGCTATTTCCATATATTATTGCTGTTGTTAAAGATGTGTCAATGTATTATTTATGCTCAACATAAACATATTTGTAATTATGTTACTTATTAGATCTGCCAGTGCATCTTATTATTTAACTCATCAATAAAAGGCAACTATACTACTTCATCATTTTTTTCAGTATTCTGATAACTACATTTCAGTGTAATTGTTCTCCTTGGTAATCCTATGTATTGTATTTTATGTATTTAAAAACTTTATTCTGAGAAAGGGGTCAATAGGTTTAAATAGACTGGGAAATTTTTCTATGGTACAAAAATATTAAGTACATCTGTGCCATACTACTTTAATGAACATTTAATGAGAAAGAAAATCATGATGTTAGTAAAACATAGCTTTGACATCTATATTCTCTCTTTTCTATATCTTAGGATCTATGCTTTGCCTTTTATGAGGTGATTTATATTAATTATATTTATCTATCATCCCCAAAGAATGGGGATGAGTCTGATCTCAGTCATTAATCCTCGATGTTATATTGGTTATTCTTTAATGTATATGAATTCCAATGTTACTCTTCCCTGGAGATGCTTTTCCCTTTTATTACAGAGTAAAAGGTGCTGGCACTATTTACGATGATTTTTTTTTTTTAAAGCTCAATATTTTAGGGTTAGGGAAATATTTGTTTGTAGTAAGGCTGAAGATAAAAATACATTTCAAGGACTCAGGATCTTACCCTATAATATTCAAACTGGGAATTATTCTTTTATTTCTAAAATTACAAATATTTTTAAGGCTAAAACAACTGTTTTTACTACCACAGTACAGGAAGACATTTTGTGGTGATCATTGAGTGCACACTATTGAAAGTGATTCTTCCAGGTATCAGCATTGTCTAAATCTATGGAATGGCAACTAGGAACAAAATGGTACAATAGCATTTTGGGAGAAAACATTTCACTCTAAAGACTAAATTAACAAATTCAGATATAAAAATTGATAGTTGATTGTGACTGTCAGCTATGATACAGGAGAGTGAAATTTCAACATGGATAAGCATGAGATAAAGGAAATATGTACTACACAGTGATGTAGAATGATATCCTGGCATAGGGAAGACCAGAATGTGAAAGATGGAGATGGTCAATAAATCCTAGGAGATATCATAAAGGGAATTTCCTGCTAAGTCTGAAATGAACACAGAGCATCATTGGAGCTACCATTGATGTAAAGGGTTTTGGTAAGACACTGCTATTGGAATGTAATGCAACTTTAGAATCTGAATGATAGAAGATAATCAAGAAGAAAAAGGAAGGCTCAAATTTTTAGGGGCACCTGGATGGCTCAGTCAGCTAAGGGTCTGCCTTCGGCTTGGGTCCTGATTCCAGGGTCTTGGGATCAAGCCCTGCGTTGGGCTCCTTGCTCAGCGGGGAATCTGCTTCTCCCTCTCTGGCACCCCCTGCTTGTGCTCTCTCTCTCTCTCAAAGAAATAAAATCTTTAAAATAATTTTTTTTAGTGATGTTACTTGGAGTTCACCAAAACATACTTTTTAAAAGAGATATTTCATTCCCTCTTTGCTCACTCTGGGCACTAGACTCTTGACTTTAGTGTCCAGTTAGGAACCCCATAGCCAAGATTGTCAATACAATAATAATTTTAACATGAGAATTTATGGAAGAAAACAATAAGACATGTTAATAATAGTTTTCTTTTTTTTGTTTTTTTAATAATAGTTTTCTATTTCAGTTATGAACACATAGAGTTTGCTATGCATACACATATAACAAACTATAACAATTATTACAGTAGGTTAATTGCCTGTTATTACTTACACAGAGATTTTAAATATTAAATATTCTCTTGAAAGGAGTAATGATTATGTCATTCTAGACTAGATCTTAGCCTAGACTAGGCTTAGGCCAAGTCTAGAACTTAGCTTAGATCTTGCCAAAGCCAGGAGATCAAGGGGTGTCCCCTATGCAGCATCCACAAAGACTGGGTCATGTTAGATGTGCACACAAGCTCCTTTAGGCAGAGCAAGAGCATGAGGATGGTGCCTACTGGCATCCATGACCTTTGGAGAGTAAGTTAGCTCCTAGATATGTATTAGGTAAGATGTCTGCTCCTCAGGCTGAAACTTTTAAGATAAGCAAATAAGCTTCTTCCCTAGAAAGACCGAGTGTGTTTCAGTTAGCTGCCCCTGTGTTGGGCCCGGGGGTATAGCCAAGTGAGTCTGCACAAGCCCCTGAAGTGCCATTTTTCAGTTCACTCACTGTACCCTGTGGGTCTTATGGACACAGGCCCCATTGGCTTTCAAAGCTAGATGTTTTGGGGGCCTGTCTCCTAAGTGTAGGTCTTAAAGCTAATGTGCCAGACATGGGGTTCAAACCATTTGCTCCTCAGAAGCTCTGAGCTGCGAGTTCTCTCTTGAGTGTGGGTCACCACACCACGTGTAGGGTTTATGGTGAGATCGTGTATCAGCTTTTCCTACCTACTTGATGTGGAATTTTTCTCATTTGTCCTATATATAGAAGTCACTCAGCTAGTTTCTGGATCTCTTTCAGAAGAAATTGTTCTATAGTAGCTGTAAATTCAGTCTCCATGGGAAGAGGTGAGTTCAGGAAACTTCTACATTGCCCTCTTGAGCTGGAACCTCAGCCTGGAACTTCTGAGCACTTTCCTGCCCTCTATATCTGTTCTTGCTTATAGGCTTGCACAAAATGTAGGTTTTTTGTATAGTTCCCTACCTTTTTTTCTCCCCTTAGTTGTTAGGGGCTTGTGAGGACCTAAGTAGAACACAGGTAGACTTCAAGTCATAATACTGCTAGTGGTGTGGAGAGTATAGTCATATTCCCAATGTTGACCATAAACTAGCCTTCAAAGGAAAATAACCCTCAAGAGTTAAATGGCTGCCTGTGTGAACAGTGATCTCTTAAGTCTTTCTCCTCAAGGTTTAAGTGTCCAAGGACAATTTCTTTTGGCTATTCAAAGACCAGAATAATCAAGCCATTCCCCACTGACTGCCTTCAAATGGTTTTTTTTTTCTTCCATCCATTCCTCCAGTTCAAATTCTAGCTGCAGCCAAAATGCAGAGGCGAGCAAGTTTCCAGGATTGAGAGGTGGGAGGTAAGAGAGACCACACCTTGTTTGTGTTGGGGATAAAGAACCCGACCCTGGGACATACATTCCAAAGCTCTGCTGCCAAAAGAATTGGAAGAAGAAGTTACACCTTGAGTGTGTGCTATGGAAGTGTTTGCTAGTCAGCTACAACTGTAGCAGGAAGTGTGTTCTAGAGAGTTGAAAACAAGGACCTGAGGTAGAAAGGAGGGAGCCTGTCAGAGTTGGAAATGGCAGAGAGAAACTCATCCTTCCCCCGGGAAATGCCAAAATCTATTGGGTATGGACATTTAGCATCAGCATCTGCTTCTGCCCCTTTTAAAAATAACAACTATGTTAAGTTCTAATTGACTTACAGTAAACTATTATATTTAAAATACAGTGTTATAATGTTTTGAAATATACATACACCTGTAAAACCATCAGCCCCCAAAAAGGATCCTCATGACCATGTGTAACCTCTTTCTCCTGACTTTAGTTGTCACCCCCACTGTAGTTCCAGGCAATCACTAATCCATTTTCTGTCACTACAGTTAGTTAGTTTTCATTTTCTAGAATTTTCTATAAATGAAATCATGTATGTTCACCGTTTGGTCTGTTTTTTTTTTTATTCAACATAATTATTCTGAGATTCATACAACTTTTTGCATGTATCAGTAGTTCATTTTTAAAATTGATGAATACTCTTGCATGTCATATTGCAATTTGTTTATCCATTCAGTGATTGATGGATATTTGCTTTGTTTCCAGTTCTTATTTGTTACAAATAAGGTTTCTATGAACATTTGTACACAAGTCTTTGTGTGGATATATGATTTCACTTCTCTTGGGTAAATGCCCAGAAAATTATAAATCATAGAGTTGTAGGTTTTATTTTTTAAGAAACGCTCAAATTGTTTTTCCAAAGTGGTTGCAAAAGGGCTGTAGTTCCCTGAATCCTCACTAACACCTGGTATGATAAGTCTATAATTTTAACCATTTTATTGGGATGTTGGTTTCTTACTGTGGTTTTAATTCTCATTTCTCTGATGATTAATGCTGACTAAATTTTGATGTGCTTATTCGTGATCTGTGTATCTTTGGTGGCCAAGTTTCTGTTCAAACTTCTGGCCTATTTTTATAGGTGTTTACATTTTTTTGTTTCTTTATCTTCTCATTATTGAGTTTTGAGAATTATTTGTATATTATGTATACAAATCCTTGATGGAGGTGTATAATTTTTAATACTTTCTTCCAGTCTGTGGCTTATCTTTTCATTCTCTCTCCAGATCTCTCTGTGCTCCATTCTGCAAACTAGAGCAACCTTGTTAACCCCAGACTCTCAGCTCCAGAAATCCACCGTGCTCAGCCTTGGGTCCCCCTCTGCACCATGGCTGAGAAGTTCTTTCAAAGCAGTAAGTTAGGTAATTGTAGGGCCCATCTCAATTGTTTTTCATTTCTCAGGGGTTACCATATTTTTCTGCCTGATGTCCAGTGTCTTGAAAATTATTTTCCTTTTTTTTTTTTTACTTTTCAGGCAAGAGGATAAATCTGGACCCCACTATTTTACATTAGCCAGAATCTGAATCCTTGAATGTGACATCTGTTACTCCTGGGAATGGATATTGGAGGCTTTTTGAAGCCTTTTGGCAGCTGTCCTTTACCCCCATTATTGATAAATGGGAATAATTTTTAAAAAGGCTTAGCCTGCACAGCCTGTCTATATGGTAGCTGAAACTGAAAAGTGATTCGCTTCTTGCACTATACAACAGAGTTGCCTGTATAACACAGAGTTGCCTGTAAACGTGATTCACTTTTTGCATTATATAGTTTGCTGTATAGCAAAACTGTAGCCAATGAATTAATTATAGTCTGGAAGTGTGGGAAGGATATGAGACACCTAATAGAAGAGACTTTTCTTTGCTCAGGGTTTTGAGGATTTATAAACTGATCAATTTTATTAGGAGTCTTGGAAAGTTTTGTGTATGGAGAATAGGTAGCTACAGGAAACAATAATGGCATCATATAAGTGCAATGAAGAAATCTCAGACTAAAAGATAAGTTTAATTCCAAGATACACTAAACAGTTGAAGATATCAAGTCCATGAAAAATAGATACCACACTAAAAAAGAGGACATTATTTTTCAATGAGTAGAATTAGTATAATAAAAATAAGATTTAAAATATATCCTTGGAATGATTAAAAGAGAATAAATTATCCATAAATAAAAATAATTCAATAAAATATTAAAAGTGAAAATATGATTCTTAAATATGTATGAGTTCAGTAGATGGCAAAAGAGAATATTGTGAATATAATTATCATAAGAAGTGAATTATGAATTTGGATTATCAAGCCAAAAAAATGATCAAATGGGGCAAAGATGAAAGAAAGAAATAATGCGAAAAGAAAGAAAATATAGAAGATAGATTTATGGGTCCCTGTGTCCATGTGGTAAGAGTTTATACAAAAGAGAGATAATGGGGAGATTAGGATATTCAAATAAATAATTAAAGGCATGAAAAGCATGTGGAGAATTAAGAGATAATCAAAATGAAAGATTAAGGAATAAAAGACATACTCCTATATGTATTTAGGTGAAAATTTAGATCAGGAAAGAAATTGAAAGCTTCCAGAAATTTAGGAAAAGAAAAAAAAGAAATTCTGATCAATAGATTAAGGATCACACTGACACTGGACATACATCCACTCTTATTGTGGGGAAAAAAAGAGCAATATGATCAAATATTTTGAAGTACAATTATTTTGAACAAATAATACAAACAACACACATATATGTGTACAGCTTAAGTTTAGATACTCCCAGACCCTTTTGTTTCCACTCAGGGCCAAAATGCCTGTAAAAAAGTTTATAGTCTCCCGACAAGACATGGGAAGGGTCTTCCACTAGGAATCCAACCTGACCAAAAGAAAATATTCCAGGTTACTAAAAACATGGTTTCCCATCAAAATGACCCAACCAGGTGATACTACAGTGAAGCCCATGAGGAACAAGCCCTATCCACTAGCACAGAGCTTCCAACCATTTTACAAAGGCATCAAAGCCAGTAAGGTACAGAACAAAAACACCACCAAGGCAAATCTCCTGACTCCAAGGCTGATGCTCTTTCCTGCTGTAATAGCATTATACTTCTTATCCCCTAAGTCTGGTGATCAAGTTGAATGGGATATATGGAAGAACCAATAGAGCTTGACATGCTGAGTCATATACAAATCATTTAGGAAGGATTTTTTGTAAAGGATTCAAAATGCAAAAGAGAAAATGGACTGTATTTTATTCTGGGCAAAATATTGGTCAAGTGTGCCTGTAGCTATCTTGAAGTGGTTAACTATTTCCCAAACACCTATCAACCTCTCTCTCTAGAAATCCTTCCTCCCTACCCCAAGAAGTTGAGTAGTCCCTTAAGAACTGATTGACAGTGCAGATTACATAAATGTCCAAATTTTCTTGCATTTATTGTAGAGTTTTATAATCTCTGGCTTCTTCCTTTTTCCTCTCTCTCATATAATGATGAGGGATTCTTTTTGTCCAGAAGGAAAACAAGATAGCATTTAATTGTTTTGTACTGTGTTCCAGGTCACAAGTTTAGCAAAAGAGCTTTCACTAAATCTCAATCCCAGTCTAATATCCCTATCCTCCTTCTAATTGAAATTCAAAATGAAGTGAGCTTTCAGAATGTTTATGAGCTTAATATTATGGACTAACAAGTAATATTTGTTTACCTGCAATAATTTAGGATAATTTTGCCTATAAAAGTACAATGTAGAACTTCCCATAACATGGTACATTATGCAAAAGAGGAAGAGCTTCCTCAGTTCCAAAAACAAAAGAATGGTGACACTACCCATTCTTCTTCAGGATCATTGCAGTGTTTTCCAAATTAAATCACTTTTATAATTGGAGAGTGCTGGAGAGGGAGCTTTCTGGCACTGATTCTTACATTTGAAAACTGGTTTGGAATGTTTGAAATACATTACTTGTTCATCCACAAATAGCTGAGCAGACATAAAGAGTGTTCTTTGATAATTCTTCCATTTCTACTATTGTGTTTGTACATTGAAGAGTTTTTAACTCTTCCAAGGTTAATTAATAATATGGTGATATGCAGAGTTTCAAGCATATATACAAATAGAATAATGAAATAAATCCCCATTACCCACCATCCAGATTTATCAATTATCAAATTTTTTTCACACTTGCTTCATGTATTCGTTTATACAATGTATCTTGGAGACTGTGGTTGTCCTGAAAATATCGTAATTGCATTTAAAAGAAGGACAGATATTATGTTATATGACTTTGGCTATTTAAAGATCTCTTTCTTTATGTTAAATGCATGTTCCAAGGATGTGTATCAAAAATAGCTATAAAGATTTCATGCATTTAAATATGAAATCCAAAATGCATAGCATTCAGCCTTTCTTACCCACACTCTGTTTTCTTGTCATGGGGTTCTCCCTCAATGAAGATGAATATTTGGATAATGGTTGGGGGATGGAAGAGGTAATGTCATTAAATTGTCATTCCTTTCACCTTTTATAAAGTATTTGATTTTACAACATCCTAACATTAGCTACAGTCCCTTTTTAACACCTCCTCTATTACTGTAGATATGCTTAAGACAAGGAAAGGGTTTGGGGTGACTTGACTAATACTACAGAAGGCTTCCACTTTGCCTGGAGATTTTGTTTTTTTTTTTTCTCTCTGGGATAATGCACCACAGGAAGTAGTGGGATGGCTGAAAGGGAGAAATTTTTTCGTAAAGTGGAAGGAAGGTAGGTTCTTAGGCAGATCAGTTTTAGAAAAAAGAAGATGGGGATGTTGAAGAGCTATAAATTGATTCCTTTAGACTATTCCTGCTCCTATAGCCCTTGGGATAATTTCATGCGCTCACATTGGTATCCACATTTGAAGAAAACTGCTCTCTCTAAGGCAAAGATAGAGCAATGGAAATTTGCATGGTATAAGTACATTCTTACTCTTCTTGGTCAGTACTCATGAGACACAAAGTCTGGAGCTCTGAATTGGAAGCTGGAAAATCAGGCTCTACCCCTCCCTAGCAGTGGGATCTTCAACTAAACACTGTTCCTTGAGACTACATTTCCATCTCTGGAATAAAAGCACTTGAGTCTTTTCCAGCTGAATGCTCAGTGGCTCTGGGTGGATTGGTAGCATGCAGCTCAAGATTGGGAGGTGGCAGCTGGGTAGGTCAGGGAGATCCTTGAAAGTCAGAGAAAGATTCTAGTCTTCTTCTTTTTTTTTTTAAATTTTTTATTATTTTATTATTTTTTAATTAACACATAATGTATTATTTGCCCCAGGGTACATGTCTGTGGATCCTCAGGCTTACACATTTCACAGCACTTACCATAGCACATACCCTCCTCAGTGTCCATAACCCAGCCACCCTATCCCTACCCACCCCTACCCCCCAGCCACCATCGGTTTGTTTCATGAGTTTAGGAGTCTCTTATGGTTTGTCTCCTTCCTGATCCCCTCTTGTTTCATTTCCCTCTCCCACTCCCCACAACCCACCACCCTGCCTCTTGAATTCTTCATATCAGAGAGATCATATGATAATTGTCTTTCTCTGATGGACTTACTTCGCTTAGCATAATACCCTCCAGTTCTATCCACGTCATTGCAAATGGCAAGATTTCATTTCTCTTGATGGCTGCATAGTATTCTATTGTAAAGAAGACGTGGTATATATATAAGATTCTAGTCTTCTGATGGGAATCATTGTCAGTGATGAAAAATGGTGTAAATGTATACAACCACAAGACTCAAAAACAATAGAAGGGGTTGGAAGATTATAGGTCAGTTTCTGTTATGTAGGCTTTGGTTCTATCCACTAATGTGAGTAATTGGAATGAGATAATAATGACTAATATTTGTGCTATGGGATCTATATTATTTAATATTTATCCAATAATTTAAAAACAAGTGAGTCAATTAGTTTCATTTTACAGATTAGAAAACAGATTAGAGAGGAGTGAAGTATGTTGTCCATCCAAGGTCACGGAATAACTAAATGGAAACATTAGGACTCCAACTCAGGGGTATGTCTTACCCTAAAACTCTACATTACAACTATCAACAAGTATTTTGTCTTGTGAGTATGGTTACATGAATTTGAACAGGTCTTTGCTTTTTATTAAATTCCTTTATGTTATCTTTCAGCTTTAAAATCTATACTTTAGATTTTAACCCCGTGGCATTATAAATAAGGTCTGGAAAATGTGCCTGCAATAAGCTCCAGGAAGGAAAATAAAAGGAAATAACTGGTAAGTTGCTCCCATATGAAACAGACTAAGAGAAGATAAATACAAGAATGGTTATGTACCAAATCATTATCAGTCTTTTTCTCTTCTGTAAGAGACAATACAAACAGCCTGTATTCGACAATCTTGCACCTAACTTTAAGCATTCGCAAACAGATTTCTTATTTTACTGTTTCCATGACAACACATGACATTTTGCATATGTTTTTCAAGGAAGAAAAGGTGAGAATTACTCTGAATGTTAAATTGAATTTTTCTCCTTCTCCTCACCTATTTTATTCATAGAGACTTAGAAGGTAGAACAATTTCATGTTCCTTTCAAAATTTCAGTGCCATTTTTCTACATTAGATGCAGAATTAAGTGAATTCAACTTCAGCTCCATTTTCTAAGTCCACTATTTTTATAGAGAGAAAGTTTCCTTAAGTTTGCTTTATTCAACAAGCAATGATCATTACAGTAGGGATAGTTCCACAAAATTATATTCATTTGTGTAACTTTTAAATTGTAATCTGTCAATATTTTAGACTCTCACCATTGCTAAATTTGGGCATGGCTCTCCATTTCCCTCCTAGGAGCTTTTTTTTTCCCCATTATGTTTACTGGTAGATAGTCAAATGAAGAGTCAATAAATATTTGGGAAGGAATGAACGATTAAATACAGAAACATTTTGGAACTAATTTTTATTTGGAAAACAAAAAGATTCTTTTAGAGTGAAACATTGTGATGGTTAAAGTATATTTCATTTTGGGATTAAAAAAATCTTGATATTTATTGAGCATTAGTAGTGGTATTAGTGAGGGCTCCTTAGAGAGTCAATAGGATGTGTATGTACAGAGAGAGAGGTTTTGTTTTTAAGTTTTTATTTGAATTCTGGTTAGTTAACATACAGTGTTATAATATTAGTTTCAGGTGTACAATATAGTGATTTATCACTTACATACAATATTAGGTGCTCATCACAACAAGTGTACTCCTTAATCGCCATTACCTATTTAATCTATCCCCCCTACTCACCTCCCCTCTGGTAACCATTCGTTCATTCTCTACAGTTAAGGGTCTGTTTCTTGGTTTGCCAAGAGAGGTTTATTTTAAGGAGTTGGTTCATGTGATTGCTCAGGCTTGGTAAGTCCAAAATCTGCAGGGGAGGCTAGTGGGCTGCAGACCCATGGAAGAGTTGCAGTTTGATTCCAAAAGCAGTCTGCTGGCAGAATTCCTTCATGCTCAAGGGAGGCCAGTCTTTGTTCCTTTAAAGCCTTCAAGTGATTGGGTGAGGCTCACCCACTTTATGGAAGATAATCTGCTTTACTCAGAGTCTGTTGATTTAAATATTAATATCATCCACAAACACCTTCAGAGAAACATTTGGCCAAATATCTAGGCACTGTGTCCCAGCCAAGGCGACACATAATATCAGCCATCACAGACACTGTGCTAGGGGCTGGTGTTTTAAAGAGTTTGAGGCACCAACACAATATGATAGAATCTTTTGGCCTCCACTTGCCATCATGTGTCCAGGCATATTTCTTATTTGGTGAATGCCTGGGCTATGCCAGACATGGTTCTTGCCTGTGAAGATTAGTCTAATGGAGAGTTATTATATTCTTGAGAACTACTGTGAATTGTTTTATACTTATAGAGGTTGACCCTTTGCACAGCATCAAGTGGCTCATTGACAACAGAGAAAATATTGCTTCAAAAACAACACTTTATATGAGACTTCATAGTTTCCCAAGCACTTTATTATGTAATGTAGGTGTCACAACGATCTTTGACATAGCAGGGATGATACTTCATTCTCAATCGACAAAAGGGAAACATGAGGCAATATCCCCCCGAGGAAGCAGTGACACCACAATCGCTCACTTCTTGACTCCAACTGAAGTTCTTGAAGTGGGCGTCGTTTCCCCAGGGCCATACCAATTATGAATGATGAAGCTAAGGCTTGGATTTATTTCTGTCAAACTCTAGAGTGTGTGTTCTGTCAGTTTCTGTTATTTTCACTGTGTGTGTGTGTGTGTGTGTGTGTGTGCGTGAATATTGTGGGTATGGAGTGTTTAGGGACACACTTGGAGCTCATACCCTCCCCACACCATTCACTGTGGGCTTCCCTAATAGCTGCCCTATTAGCAACTTTCATGGATTACTTCCTACTGGGTAGTTTCTAAATGTATATTTACTGGAAACAAAGATTTTCATCCTGCTTCTCAGATCCATAATAGTATTTCAAAGCATGAAAAGAAAGGAATGAACAACTGGGTGATTAAGAGACTTAAAGTGGATGGTAAGAAAACTAAGGTGGTTGATGAAACAAAACCAGAATAGAACTTTTACTTATACTTTTGGTTCTTTCCAATGATCACTTCTAGCCCTGCTAGTGCCCACACACCTGGCATGTTCCCAGCAAGGGGGATGTTCCCGAAGCTGATTTAACCTGCTCTCTTCTCTGGAAGTGGCACATCTTTATACAGACGAAGGACAATGTGGTGGAAAGAGTAGACATTCTGCAGTTAGGAAGACTGCCATTTATTGCATGTATGATTACTGGAAAGTTGCTCAACCACTCAGAACCTTGGTTTCTTTATCTGTAAAATAGGATGATAATCATTTGTCCCCAGTATTCTTGTTAAAGGATTAAATGAAGTGACAACTTTCTGTGTGCCTGCAGCAAGTAGTGCTCAGTGGCCTTAGCCCCCTTTCACTTAATAAGAAAAATAAAGCAAATTATCATAAACTTTTAAAGACCCTAAAGAAGGAAGGGAAGAATTTGGAACCAGGGCTTTATTTGTGGAAGGGACCTGTTGACCATCCTTCCCCATCACGGGCTTCACTGACCTACTTCCAGGACTGGCTCTAGCCCATCGCTATGCTAAATGAGTGCACCCATTAACACAAGGCAAAGATAAGGCTTCCTCAATTATTACTGCCAGAGACTACTTTGGTTTAATCTAGCGTTTATCTCAATGGAAATACTAAGCACCAGGAACTCTTACAAGTCTGAACAAAACAGCTGCTTTTTAAGGAATTTCCAGTTTTCTTATGAAGTTACAGATTTGAAGACTGAGTTTTGAAGTTTCAGATATGCTCCTTACCTTCAGTAGAGTTTTAAGTCACCCTTTTGGTCATAGCTAGTCTGCAAAGGGTTATGTTATTTTGGTAACAAAGAAATGTTACTTTCTACTTTTTCTGCTTTCACACTACCAAGTTGTTCCCATTTCAAAGCCACTTACTTTTTCTTCTTTCACAGGGAACTATCTCCTTTCAAGTGGAGGAAAAGTTTTCTTTGTTTGTGATACAATTTCAAAGCGACAGAAAAATTGCAAGATAGTATAAGGAAATCATGTGCCCTTTATGCAGCTTCAGAAATTGTTCACATTTTTTCCCCTCTCTCATCAGTTTTCTGAAACGTTTGAAATTGAGTTGTAAACATGGCTGTTGTTATGCCTAAATATTGCAGTGTAGCTTCTCAAATCACAAGGGCTTTGTCTTATATAACCTATATATATTATCTTATATAGTATCGTGATCAAAATAAGGAAATTTAACATTGATACAATACTAGTATTTAATCCACAGTCTGTAATCAAACTTTATCAGTGATAGTAACAATATCTTTTATAGCTCCCCCCGCCCCAACCCCGGATCAGGATCAAGTTCAGGATCACACATTTTATTAAATACCCAAGTCTCTTTCATGTTCCTTAATCCGGAGATTCATCAGCCTTTCTTTGTTCTTGACCTTGATGTCTTTGTCTGCCCCCTACATTTAGTTTGGCTGGTGTTTCCTCATGATTGGGTTTAGACTATGCCTTTTTGGCAGGAATATCCCAGATGTGATATTCTTACTTCTTGGTGCATCACACCAAACTGTCCATCATGTGGATTTGTCCCAATATTGGCCATATCAATTGTGGTCCTTTGGTTGAGGTCATATTTGCCAAGTTTCTCCATTGTAAAGTTACTCTTTTTCCCTTTGGCATCAATTTATGGGGAGTCATTTCATCTTTGACAGTATGTAAATATTTTGTTTGTCATCAAATGTTCACCTACTAGATTTCCACCCATTTATGCTTTTCTAACTCCATCATTCCATCCATATTTGTTAGCTAACAGTCTGTTGAAAAAGAATTTTCCCTTCCTATCTATGTATCTATCTAATCAATATGGACTCATGGATTCTTGTCCTATAGAATGGGTTATAATCCATCGCTATCATTACTTATTTTGATACTCAAATTATTCCAGATTTAGCTAATAGGAAACCCTTCATTCTAGCTCCTGCATCTTTTTGGTATGTTTCCATTATTTTATAGCATGTGTTGGCCCATATATCCCAGGCTTATCTTTTACTTTCCCTACCCCAGCCTTGGAATCATATTTTTAACCCAAGAGCCCTGGCACTATGTATACTCATTGTTAATAGTGTAACATTCCTTCTAGAGCCACTCAGCAACAGAGCTAGTAAATAACTATATCAATTATAAAACTTGTGTTCATGCTGATTACTTTAATCCCAAATCAGTACTGCCATAAGATATATCCTAGTCCCTCCCCTTTCCTTATCTGTAACTCCCTTCACCACCACGGAGAAACCAGGGTCTCACTACCCCAAATATGTGTACTCATTTGCCCAAGGCTGAATGTATCAAAGGTAGCAGGAAGGGCAGCAAAATGCCTTTAACATCTGGGAGATCTTTAATATCTGGAGGTCATGGCTGCACCTCAATCAAATTATTGAAGCCAAGAGGAAAATGATATCTAAATCTCTTTCATAGCCTGTTCCTCCTCTCAAAGAGAGATCATAGGGTGTGAAATGCTGTGGCAATCAATTTGACAGTCCCTATTACCACTTCACCACTGGTTGGTCACCTCTAGGGCCACGAGTAGACATGGCATTTATCACATTTCCAGCCAGAGCTACAAACTTGAATGACATTTTGAAAGTGAGAAAGAGAAGCCTTACCCTTAGATGCACTGGTAAAAACTTTAGGAACATTTGGATGGAGTTCATCAGAGAGTCAAGAGTCTGGTGCCATGCATTTCAATGAAAATTTTCTTAGGTACCAGACCATATTTCAGGAAAGGATGTGTCATATCATAGTGTATATCTCTATCGAATCTGGATCTTATCCACGGGGCTAATGTAGTAAGACAGCCTTCTTTCCCACCAAGGAGTTGAGCTGAGACTGATGCTCCCAAAGGCTGTGTTAGAATTAACAGGGTGTTTACCCAAAGTAAACAGGGAATTCTGAAGCACAGCAAGAAAATGGTAGAGAAGGTCAAAAGATCATGTAAAGATTCTGGTTTGAAAAGCAAGGCAAAATCAGGAACGGGACGATAAGAAGTGAAGTCAGACATAATACTATGGAGGAAACCCTTGAAGTTCAGAGAGGCAGAGAAGGGGCAAACTGCAGGGGAACATTGTGGGGAAGCAGCTTTGGGGGCTGCTGGCTGTGTGACACAGTCTTAAAGAATGGGCAGATCACATATACCTTAACCACATCACTTCCCTCCAAGTTGTAAACCCTACAGATCAATCACTTTTACTGCAGCATCCCTTTTTCTAGTCATTCCAAGCAAGGGTTTTATAAAAAGCATACACAGAGAGACCAGCAGTAAATCCCTTTGAAGTGGGGAGTCACCATTCTGCCTCCTCCTGCTGCCTTGTTTTATGTAAATCATTTGTCATGTACAGTGTTAAATAAAAAAAAAAATTAAAGCAAGTCTCTAAAATACTTTCCTTTGGAGCCTGATAGCTTTGTTCGAATATTTACTTGGTTATTTGCTGTGTGTGTGTGTGTGTGTGTGTGTGTGTGTGTGTGTGTGTGTTTTATCTAATCTTATTGTGCCTCAGTTTCCTCATCTGTAAAATGGGGTTTATAGAACCTGGTCAACAGTATGTTTTGAAGATTATAAAAACACTTACCATGACTGGTACATAATAAAGGCTTCATAATAACTAGTTATTATTTTAGTTTGGTTGTCATTGTTTTTATACTTTTTATAAACATTATATGATTTCCATATCCCAATATGCTTATGAGACTGATAAGTAGATTATTACTACAAGTTTATATGAACAGTTTGAGGATTGGGGAAAATAAAACTTTCTCAGGAATATGTATTTGGTGAGTGGTGAAGATGGAATGGCGGGCTGTGAATTCCAGGGCCAACGTGCATTAGCCGAGATCATCCCATCTCCATACTGCCTTCCCACTGCCCCACTTTGCTGTTACATCAAAATCTCCTTTGTAGGGTGGGCCAAATAATGTCCTCTTGGGACTAGAGGAAGTGGAATAATTTTGACTTTGGAAGGGTCTGAAATGAAAGACCTATATGTTAACCACTTCTTGCGCCTCCCTTTTTGCTCTAGCCATTCCTGCTGCAACCAGCTATCTGAAGGTGAAGGTGAGATCTGACGGCACCTTGGCTCACATGCGTCAAGTACTTCTGCCTTTCTATCTGAGGGTTTCTCTGAGATAGTGAAGGTTCCCATGTTGGTAAACAAAATTTGGGAATTTTGGAATTCTGAGGGTGTTTACATACCATGAAGTAAACTTGTCAGAAAGCAATGAGAGTAAGTGGATCCACTGGATCCATCCCCAGGTGGTCCATTTGGAAGTGTATTCAGTGGGTTCCTCAAGGGTGTTGGCAGGTTGAACTCCAACTGCCCACTCAAGAGGCAAGACCAATTCAAGAGTTTTCTATTCCCTCTCTCACTCTCCTTTGTCTCCCGTCTCACTTCCTTGAGAACACTTTCCAATGTAAAGAAGCTTCATGTGAGTCCTTAGCATAGGCTCTGCTCTTCAAGGGGAGCAAGGATCCAGCATCCCTAACTCCACTCATGTAAGGATGATCTTCTCTCATTGGGAACTGAACTACTCTTTTGACTTGGAGGACTTGAGGCATTCTAATCCAATATTCGTATTAGCTTTCCTGCTGCTCCAACAGTAGTGTTGATCTTGTGTTCTGGGGTTGAGTTTCTGCCTTGTGAGCCATTTGCTCAGCCATTTAGTAAACATTTGTCATGCTATATCTACCATGGGCTTGATCTGGGGATTGAGAAAAGATACAATTATCTGTTCATGTAGACTAGAGGAAGGAGTGAAGGGATATATGTGCAGATAAGTTGTTTTCCGAAATCAGAAATCACATATTCTTCCATATATAGTCTTGCTATATAATTGTGGAAGGATTTTCTTCCTCTAGCTGAGGTCCTCAAGGCAGTGTCTCTTCATAGGTCTTCAGGTAAACTACCTGTTCCTCTAAGACAGTGGTTCTCCAGAATCACCCGGAGGGCTTGTTAAACTAGATTCCCTGGTACACCCTCAGAATTTCTGATTCAGTAGTTGAGGGTTAGGGCACATGAATTTTCACTTTTAACAAGTTCCCAGGTGATGCCAATACTGCTGTTCTTGGACCACACTTTGAGATCCAACCTGTGATGGTCATTGAATGCTCTTGTCTCAAAGCATCCAAGAGGAATTCTTACATCAGTGTTGTGTTTAGAATTCTGAAAAGACTGAGGGAGGCCATAAACTTTGTTCCCCTGATTCTTACAAGAAAACACCCTTGAGACCCATGAATATTACCATCTTGAAGTATTTGCCCACACCTCATTCTCATTCCTATAGCCAGAGTTCATGTGCCTCATTCTCACATTGACCTGGAAAAATTCCATTCACAATACCAGTCAACATCAAATATACCTAGAAGCCTTTCTCAGAATTCTTCCAACTCTAGGGAAGTTAAAGTACATAATCTCTATGACCACCACTCTCTCCTATGCCTCACCTCTGTCAGGAAATTTGTGGAAAACTCTGAAATTGGCAAGAAAACATTACTGTGTGTCCTGTCTAACTTACTATCAGTTATCTCTCTCTTTCATTATTTTGGAGGTATTTTACGACTCTGGAAAATGTGGAAAGCTGCAAATAATGCAAATAATTCTTGCCCATAGAAATGCAAATTAATTATATCTGGTGGAATGCACTTGATTATGGCTCTGTGGATAGACCTATTGTTTATTTGCGAATTTATTTCAGATATATATATATACGTGTGTGTGTGTATTTGTATACACACAGGCATATATATATCTTTTTAAAAATTTTTATTATTTTTTAATGTACATATCTTTGAATTCTCTTTTGAATCATCTATAACATCTTGCTGGTTCTGTCATTCATTAATGAGTTAAATATAATTTTTAAATCTTTGGTGCATGTTCTTTTTCTATATGTATGAACATCATGATTATACTCTTTTCTTTTTTACTTTTTTTTTCCCAAATACTTTTATTTTATTTTTTCAGTGTTACAAGATTCATTGTTTATGTACCACACCCAGTGCTCCACGCAATACGTGCCCTCCTCAATACCCACCACTAGGCTCACACATCCCCCCATCCCCTCCCCTCCAAAACTCTCAGTCCCTTGTTCTGAGTTCACAGTCTCTCATGGTTCTTCACCCCTCCGATTTTTTTTTTTTAAAGATTTTATTTATTTATCTGACAGAGAGGAGAGAGATCACAAGTAGGTGGAGAGGCAGGCAGAGAGAGGGGGAAGCATGCTCCCTGCTGAGCAGAGAGCCTGATGCGGGGCTTGATCCCAGGACCCTGAGATCATGACCTGAGCCGAAAGCAGAGGCTTTAACCCACTGAGCCACCCAGGCACCCCATGATTATATTTTCTTTTAAAAGTAATCCTTTAAGGGGCGCCTGGGTGGTTCAACTCAAGATCAGACGCTGGCCCCCTTGTGTTCAATTTGGTTCTACATTATGTTCTACAAGATCCAACCAAGTCCATATTTAAGAACTCTTGTTTTCAGGGGCACCTGGGTGGCTCAGTGGGTTGGGGCCTCTGCCTTCGGCTCGGGTCATGGTCTCAGAGTCCTGGGATCGAGCCCCGCATTGGGCTCTCTGCTCAGCAGGGAGCCTGCTTCCCCCTCTCTCTCTGCCTGCCTCTCTGCCTGCTTGTGATCTCTTTCTCTCTGTCAAATAAATAAATAAAATCTTAAAAAAAAAGAACTCTTGTTTTCAAAATGTGATTAACAATGTTGAACTAAGTTCATAATAGGGATGCAGTGTGAATCAAATGAAATAACTAGATACCAAATTGTACTTAAATCTATTAAGTTCTATACGAGTTTAAGGTCTTACTGTTGAGAATAGCATTTAAAAACCTGATGCAAAGACAGTAATTTAAGTGGTGCTTGGTATATTGACTGAAAGTGTGCATCTGAAAGAGAATAAAATGAAGCAGGATGAAAAGTCACTATTTTTCCTTCTGGAAGAGAAAAATAGCTGAATTAGATTGGTTGCTAAAAATTATCTTGGCAATTTTTACTTCTATTATAGTTTTATCTCCTCAGTGAATTCTATTATTTTGCTATTATGAGCAAAGATGGCAAAGTAAGAGCAAAATTTCTCCAAATGCATTTAAAACTTACAAATTTTCTTTTTTCTATATCACATCATCCTTATACATAAGACTGAAAATTAACATTTTCAATGACATGATAATGCTTTATATGGGCACTACTCTAAATTTTGTAATCATGTAAAAGATGCAAAATAACTATCTGTTCATAAGTACCATATCAGTGCATTTCTCCTTAAAATAAGGCTTACTTTATTTTTCATCCCTGAAATTGGGTTTTCTGAAGCTTGAGTTATACTCTTAAAATGGGTACATAGTACTTCAAAAAAGCTGATATAAAAAAAATAAGATTTTTTTTTACATCGGTAAAATAGTAAGATATCTTCTGGGAAATATTTCACTAAACTTCGGTTTGTCTTGCTAAGTTACTGAAATCAATAAAACTACATTTCTGAAGAATTCATATTTCATGCTGTTCAGGTAACACAACTATAATTTTTTTTGGTTGAAATCAATTAAGAAAAAAAAGTTCCACATGTAAGCCTGAGGATCCGCAGACATGTACCCTGGGGCAAATAATACATTATGTGTTAATTAAAAAAATAAAAAAAAAAAGTTCCACAAATTTGCCCTACTGGCAGAGTTTATTGAGGAGAGGAAAGATAAGGGGCCGACTTGTGACTAATATAGACTTTGGTGATAAAAGAGGAAGAGAGAGACAAAGAATAGAAATATGAATTTTTCCTGGGCTAGGATAATAACTGGCAAATTTCTATTTAATATGAATAGAAAATCAACATAAATTTACATGTTTCATGTAATCAGTGAAAACAGAGAACTTAAGCTGTAGACAGGAATATTAAAAATAAAGAAACAGCCAGCCATGTCTGGATCAGACTTGCCATTATTCAAAATGAATTTTATTCTTGTGAAGATGGTTTAGTTTTTTCTTCTATTTGGCAGGGGCGGGGGATGGAGAGGAGGTATTGTTGGAAATGAGCAAAGATAACAAAAAGTGTCTATAATTTAATAGTGGTAACTGTAGAGATGACAAAGCTTCATTTTTTGGAAGTTTTTTTTTTCTAACGGTACCAGAAAGGCAAGCTAAGACACAATTATTATGGCTACATTTTGCTGATTCAGAGACTGAAGCAGAAAATAAAAATTTCATCTCTATGTACTGCTTGAATTTACGATTTGTGAAATTCAAGGTTCTCTTATAACTTCTAAGGGATTTACAAAGCACCCCTACCTATTTTCTCATACTTTACTGTTGTTGATTTGAACTTGAACTCTACACATTACTGAATATGACCAGGCATTGAGGAAATACACTAAAATAATCTTATATTTTGAGAGTTTGAATTTGGTGTTCTAAATTGTTCCTTTTCTAATTCAGTTTTGCCTAGGCTTTGAAAAGTTAGCTTAGTTATTATTTTGTTTGCTCTCTGTCAAATAGGAAACAATGTATAAGGTCTCTTATATATCTGGAATAATAGAGGTAAAAGTCTTTCAGTTCATTTACCTTGTTGAATTCAGTTATCTGTTATGGGTTGAAAATCCATGTACTATGTAAAGAGTAGGAGATTTGCAAAAAGAGAACATTGTATTCCCTCCCTCTCAAATAATGATCTTAAATCACTACTCCAGATAGCTACATATCCTGAAATGAATAAATATACTAACAGTGGTCTGTAGTACCCTTCCATTTTTAGCAGTTCTACTTTAGTAGATGTTACAAAAAAAAAAGTTAGATGGAAATAATTTTATTTTCTCTTAAAATGACTAACGGTCACAGAAAATAGTTTCCCAGACGGCAGTCTACAAGCCAGGAAGAGAAACCTCACTGGAGCTCAACCAGCTGTGTTGCCAACATTTTGCAGAAGAGGAACTCACATTTAGAGTCCAAGTAGTACTTACCAGAAATATATTTAAATCTATTACCAAATCTTTTAGTGCTGAATATATATGAGTCTGTGTCCACCTCTGCTCTTTTAATATATTAAGTTGTGCTTCTGGACTTTTGAAGAAGATATATTTACAGTTCTACATAGACACAGAGCACCATTTCTCTAACGGAAGAAAATAAGATCTCTACTCATATTTAAGTACCATTTTTTCCTTAGAGATCATAAAATTCTGTCTATCATGTAGTAAAAGGGCCCATCCTTGATAATTATATATTTTAAAATGGGCCTTACCGAAGGACATAAGGTAGGATTATACTGAAAGAAACATTTTAGGTTCATGTAGCATACAAAAAAATCTATAAAAATAAATATTATATTTCTCTGCTTTGATTTTGAAGAAAAACACATCTTCACATCCTTACACACTGAATATTTAAATGACTTCTATATTTATTGTGTTTTTCTTTTCTTTATAAAATATTTTATTCAGCACCTAATTGAAATGGGTAGATATACTAGGGAATTTACCAATATTCAAAGAGAAGTAAGTAAATAGTCAAAATGCTTTCCTTCTGAGAGTTTACAAACTAATAAAAGTAATGCAATTAAATAAATGTTAATTAACCACACTATTCATTAATCACAAGACTCTGTGAGAGGTACTAATGACTAAAAATTTTTTTTTAAAGATTCAGAATTAAGTGAACCATTTCTTTCCTTGGTACCCTGGGCTGATTTCTTTCATAGCACAAGATTGAGACGGCCTGTTGCCCTCTTTGTTAGTTTAGGTTGTTGCATCTAAGTGTAATAGGCTAGTGATTGCAAATGGCAGAAATTTATATCTCACAGTTTTGGAGGCTGGAAGTCCAAGATCAATGTGCCAGCATGGTTGAGTTCTGACAACCTGTGCCAGGTTGCAGATTAACCTACTTCTTGCTTTGTCCCCACATAGTAGTGGAAGGGGTGAGGGGAGGGAGCTCTCTGTAGTCCCTTTTATAATGACTCTAATCTCCCTCAGGAGCTCTCTCCCCTCAGAATAACCTCGTCACCTCCTCAGGGCCCTACTTCCTAATACCATCACCTTGGAGTTAAGGTGTCGCATATGAATTTTGGAGGCACACAAACATTCAATCTATAACACCTGTTTCCTCTATTATACAAATAGCCCATCACAAGGTAAAGCCTAGTACTTTCTCATTACAGTTGGTACATCATCACAAGGGTTAAATTGGCAAGACAGACTTAAGTGATTTACATCCTTATCCAACAAAATGTTTCCAGCTATAGAAAGAACAAAGCGAAAAAGCAGCATAAACACATTCTTCTCTAGAACGATGTAAAACCATCAGACATAGCTTCTAAATAATATTTCTTTCCTTGGGTAAGGATTGGCTTTGAAGTATCATCAACAATATGTATAAAACATTGTTCTCAGAGAATCTGTCTGAGATTGGGGCTTCTCAGTATTTATTCTCTCTCAGTCACACACAGAGAAAAAAATCTCCCTGATTACTTCCTGTTTTCCAACCAACCATAGCCCACAACTCTATAAATTCTAAGTTTATTTATTATAAGAAATCTGGATGCCCAAGTACCTACTACTAAAACATTTTAAAGATATGTTTCCCTGTTACTGAGCCAATTAGACTTGTAGACTGCTTACCAGAGGGTCTGGTCAGAGGTCAAACATTACAGGAACTGTAAAATATTTCCTTCCCAGGAGGTATTATGATTGATTTTTTTTTTAAAGAAGGTCCTCTGTAAATAGATATTGATTCTTGTTTGACTTTTCCTTTATTTTTTTTTTTTCTTGCTATTTCTGCTATGACTATTTCTTTGCAAAAGTCTCAATGCCCCCATTTTCTCCTGGTTGCTATGTGGAACAGAAACATTTATTAACAGTTATTTTCCTTGGTTTACTTTAGAATCTATGTTACTTGAGAGATAAGAGTAGAGATGTTTCTCTGCTATTTGTACTGGTCTATGAATTCCTTATACTGCATAACTATATCCCTCAGATCTAAGTGGCTTCCAAAACTTTCTTTCTTGCTCTCATTGTCTGATAAGTGATGGTCAGCTGGGACTCTAAAGAGTTTGGAAGTTCTTGGGCAGTTTGCCGTACTATATACCTCTTCTTATTTTCAAGTCCAGGCTGAAGAACTTGCCACTCTCTGGGACATCTGTACTCATGGTAGAAAGTAAGTACAAGAGGTTCCCAGACAAGCCATATAACGTATTTAAACTTTCTGCTTGGATATGACAAATGTGTCTCCTCACATCTGTGTGGACAAGACCAAAGTCAAGGTGACAAGGAAGCAAGTTAAAGACAGGGAAGTGAAGAAATAATTATAAATAACTATGGTCTAATAAATACTAGAGTTTCCAACCCTTAGGATCTCATATAACTTAACTTTGCTTATTTCATTTCACATGGCAATTTATCCTTACACCCCTTCCTAAATTTTGAGCCCTACTTTTGAAGATATAATACTTATTAATGTATATTTGTGAGTCAAGAGATTATTGGTGGCAGAGGCTTTGAATTATTTCAGTATTTGTTTATCTTCTTGTAGAGAAGGTAGTAGTATAGATATGCATTTTGCACCTCTTTTAGGAGGTATAAAGAACTATAATTTTGGTTTTAATAGTTTCTTTCCTCTATTCCTCTCATAACATATATGTATAATTTTAAAATTTTGGTAAAAAAATAATATACATACAGCAGTAAACACAAAAATGTACAACTCAATGGAATTTTGTAAATTGAGCATAAGCATGCAATCACAGTGTAGATCAAGAAATAGAACATTACCAGCATGCTAGAGCTCACTCTTTCCCTGGGGACCATGAAGAATCGTCATCCCGATGGCTAATGCCCCAGAACAGTTCTCCTCACTTTCAATTTTGTATAAACAGAATTACACCATACACAGTTACACAGTGGCTTCTCTCACTATCAGGTTGTGAGATTCATTCATTCATTCTCATTGTTGATTTATCGTGCATTGTTTGAACACACTAAACTTATTTATCCATTCTACTGTTGATGAATGCTTGTCTTTTTTATGGTTGCTTGGTTATCAAAATGGTGCTTTTATGAACATTATTATATATTATTTTCTTGAACATATGCATGTTATTCTGTTGTTTTCACCTAAGAGGGGAATTGCTGGGTCAAAAGATATGCTTGTGTTCAGTTTAATAGACAAGCCAATTACTTTTAGAGAGTGTTTAGGCCAGTTTACACTATCTCCAATAAGATATGAAAGTTCTAATTTCTCCACATACTTATCACACATTCTTTTACCTTTTACATTTTAGCAATTCTGGTGTGTATGTTGTGGTATCACTTTGTGGTTTTAATTGCATTGCCCTGAAGACAACTTGAATAACCTTTTTGTATGTTTATTGGACTTTTGGATATTGTTTTCCTTTCTATGTGAACAAGCTATGTCAGTCATTTGCTCATTTTTAAAGAAAGATTTATTGAGCATGGTTCATATACAGTACACTGAACATATCTAAGTGTACAATTTTATAGGTTTTCACATACGTGTACATGCATGAAAGCACCACCACAATTGAATCAACATTTCCATCGCCCCCCAAAATGTCATTTCTCCCTTAAAGACCCCTCCCTCCTTCCCTTCCTTCTCCTGACCCCTCTCCCTGTCACTGTCTCATTGCCCCATCCTCAGCTTCAGCTTCTGTGCATCTCTTGGATTTAAAATATCTTCCTGGTTGATCCTTGGATATCCTTGCTCCTAGTTCTTGTTTCTTCAGTCTATTTCTATTCACGGTCCAGAACTTCTGTATTAATTTAATGTGAATGTTGAGAAATTGTATTTATGACTCCAGTGGGATCAGAAATTATGTAAACCAACTAAGCAAACCTGAGATAAAATCACTAATTGGGCTGTTCCGCATTACCAGATCTAGCAATATCCTGGGATGTGTTAGTACAATATTTTTAGTTCAAAAGTATCCAAGGTGGTGCCATTCAATTCCTTGTATGCAGTGGTCAGGGCATCCTCAAAGGGCCAGCCTATCCCTGAAACCCTTGGGAATAATCACAGCTCATATTAAAAAGTAGGTTTTTAATAATACAGTTAAAAGTTGTGTTATTTTGGGCAAATTACTTCACATCTGAGGGCCCCTATTTTCTCAATTAAAATAATAGGAGAATCATGACAGCTTTAACAACCTCACAGAGTAATTTTCAAGCATAGAGTAAGCAGTAAATCCTTATAAAATATGACATTTTTATTAACTCACTCTATTTTGAAAATATGCATTTTTTACTATATCAACCATATAATTCATCCTGAATAGGTATATAGCTGAACATTGTTATTATTCTAGTTCTTTTCTATATGTGTGTATATATATACATATACATATATGTATATTTCAATATATATCTTATAAATTTTTCATCTTGGAGATTACCACCACAACCCTTTGCAGGTGTTGCCTGTTGATTAAGTGATATATTGGAAATACTCATTTCTCTCTGATAAAGAATATCAGGAAATACTTTGTAAATAGGTCTATTAGGTTACTTATGAATCCACACAGATATCTGAAAGTCATATTCTCTAGATTTGACTTTCTAATGTCCATGGAAGGATATTCAGATTGGCACAAAAGGATGACAACTCCACTTAACTATTATTTTAAAATTCTGAAAATAAAACTTATTAATCCATTCATATATTTTAAGTATAATTCTCACATCAAAATTAGGTTGGTAGAGAAAAAAATTTCCTGGCTTTATAAGGATTAAATGAAATAATATATACAAAGCCCAATGACTTGCATATAGTAAGTGTTCAATAAATGGTATCTCTTTTATCCTTGGGAATAACTACATATAATTATCAAATTTCTCACATCTGCTAAGATGGCCTTTCTTCCGAAAATCAGGTTAAATTGTTTTTAACCTCATTCCACATATCATGAGAGCCAATCAAGTCTCTTTAGTGGCAGGGCAGTTTATCTTATGATGGCTATGATTATAAAAGGATGCAAAACCATACTTTTCCAGAACGTACTGTGATGCACTGTGTGATAGTAATTGAAATAAGGAGTTTTGTTGTCCCACTTCAAGTTAGATGAGCACCCTTTATAGGTGAATTCTTACTTGTCTATCTATCCATGCAAAATGTACGGTTATTTGGTTATATATTCATTTTGCATCTCAGAGAAGGTATCATATAAGACCAATCACTGCAAAAATGTTGGAGTATGGGTCTGGGGACACTGTGGCATAGCACACTTTGATTATTACGTGAGGAGGTTTTATGTGAGGTGGCACTCATAGACTTTGTTTATATTTTGTATCTGGATGACAATTTGTGATGTTCACATTGGTTCAGAATAAGAAAACTATGAGTTTTATTTCATAACTCATATCGTTGGTGTCATGTACTTCTTTTCTTCTTTTTCCCAGACTGATAACATTTCCAATGGTTACATGTTTTCTCTCTGGAATATCAAGATATTAAATTGGGACATTGTAAAAAGGGCCTTTTTATATCCTTGAAATTGGTTATCTTGATTTCTACTTTATTTCTGACTTCATAGAGCACTTAATCCTTTGTTGGTGATAGGTAGGTCCTGCAAGACATAAAAAGAATAAGGCCAGTATATTAGTTTGCCACACCGAGTTCCACAAACTATGCGACTTAAACAGTAGAAATGTATGGTCTCATACTTCTGAAATGACACAGATCTGGGTGACACCAAGGTCAAGGTGTCATTGAGGCAGCATTCTCTGAGGACTATGAAAGACAGTTCATTACATATCTCTCACCTAGCTTCTGGTGGTTTGCTGGCCATCTTTGGCATTTCTTAGCTTGTAGAACTATGACTTCAATCTCTGTCTTCATCTTAGCAGGGCATTTTCCTTATGTGCACGTCTGTCTCCAAATTTTCCCTTTTTATAAGGACACCGGTCATATTGGATAAGAGCTCGACCTTAGTGTAAGTTGAGATGTATATGTATATACATATATATATATCATTATTTATGGTGCCATATTCTGAGGTACTGGGTGTTAGGACATATGAATTTGGTGAAAGGGGGACATAATTCAACTATAACTAGTCACATAGTTCAAATTTTCAAAGCACATAATTATAGACTAACATAATTCATAATTATAGTCTAGCATGAAAGGGCAAATAGACTCTCTCCTTGTCTAGGTGTATAGGAATGGGGATGGAAAGAGCTCATTATGCAATTAGGATCCCAGGATTTCTAAGCAGGATTTATATTGAGATTACAGGAAGGCAACATGCTATTTATTAAATACTAGAAATGATCAGTCCAACTGTGCCAGGAACATGCTAAAATAATTTTGGTACCAAAGGATATGTAATCCTCTGTTGACTTTTATTTTTGCCATTACTTAAAATTTTTTAAAAAAAATTTCTCTTCTTGTTTTCTTTTCTCCTTTCACTTTTTATTTTTCTGTCTGTCTTGATTACCTAAAATCATTATAACAATGTGGCCAGTATCAATATAAACATGCTGATTTCTTCCATTTAAATTACTTTGAGGAATAATAAGCAAATGGAGATTGGATATAAATGTCATTTGGGGAGAAATTCCTGGGTACAGCAAAGAAAACAAACATACAGAACAAACAAAGCAAAAAAATCCAGCAAACAGCCTAATATTGCATCTGTGAAAAATCTCACTATCCTCCTCAGTTTGTGGGTTTGTGAGAAGTGGGAAGAAAAGGAGGAAGGGGAGATGACATCTCTGTTTGTGTCTCTCTAGGTGTTTGCTGTTAGTTTGTGACTCATTGCTTCATGCTTTCTTAGCAGCGTCCATTTCACACTTTTCTGGATGGATATCCGCTGAGCTGTGGGGTTAGTTATTGTAATCCTGTTTGTGCCAAGTGTTACCTTAACAAGCAATCCAATCAGAATTATTGTTTTCTGAGGGAAAAAACTTTATTTAGAGAAATCATTTCTGATGCTGGTTCTGTCTGAGAAAAAACAGATGCCAACTAAGCCATGAATTACAGCGGAACACACACCTCCCTCCTCCTTCCCATCTTATCTTTAAATATGCAGTCTTAGCATTGAACGCAACCTCAGAATGCACCTTAGATTCTGTCTCTGGTAATAAAGCAGCAACACTTTTAATAACCATGACAATCAAGATGAACTGCCTTTGTCACTGCAGTCATTTGACTGGCCATTTTGCGTATGTACAGTTCAGATGAGCCTGGTCTCTTAAGCTCCTGCATAGGGGAGAATTGCTCTGGAAGTATGGCAGTCTCATATTTGATGATAATGCAGTGGGGTATAGCATATAGTCAAGGATACATGCATGGAGGAAGGAGACTCCTCCCATTCAAGGTGCCTGGTATTGTTAGATGTTTGGACAGAAAGAAAGAGAAATAGAGACAGAGAGATTGCTATGAAGAGAATGGGGGAATGTCTCATAGAAGCTCTTAGAAATAACAAGCTCTGGCATAATATATCTCTTTTTAAATTTGAAAAGTATAGCTGGGTTTTGCTATGCTGAGATATTTATAGATATCTATATATGTCTCATATATTTCAAAATATGTATAAAAATAAGAAAAGAGTGTTTAATGAAGTATAAAATGTTCGCCCAAACTTGCAAAAACAATCAGATAAGGATGCCTGGGTGACTCAGTTGGTTAAATGTCTGCCTTCAGGTCAGGTCACGATCCTGGGGTCCTGGGATTGAGCCCTGCATCAGGCTCCTTCCTCAGTGGGGAGCCTGCTTCTCCCTCTGCATGCTCTGCCTGTTCTCCTCCCTGCTTTGGGCTCTCTTTCTCTCTCACTGAGAAAGAAAGAGAGAAGAAAGAAAGAGAGAGAGAGAGGGAAAGAAAAAGAAAGAAAGAAAGAAGACAGAGAGAGAGAGAGAGGGAAAGAAAAAGAAAGAAAAGAAAGAAAGAAAGAAAGAAAGGAAGAAAGAAAGAGAAAGAAAGAAGAAAGGAAGAAAGAAAGAGAAAGAAAGAAGAAAGAAAGAAAGAAAGAAAGAAAGAAAGAAAGAAAGAAAGAAAGAAAGAAAGAAAGAAAGAAAGAAAATCTTATTTAAAAAAACACAACAAACTGAAGGTTTTGGAGGGGAGGGGTTGGGGGTTGGGTGAGCCTGGTGGTGGGTATTGAGGAGGGCACGTATTGCATGGAGCACTGGGTGTGGTGCATGAACAAAGAATCTTGCCATACTGAAAAAATAAAAGTATTTGGGAAAAAACAAACAAACAAAGAAAACACAATCAGATAACACTGGTTAGGACAACAAGGGGGAAATCTATCCACCTTGGATTGGGAATTAATTAATAAATAGGTTACCCCAGGGAACAATTATGGAGGGTCAAGGCAACCTTTGTTAACTGTGTAATCAGCAGCTACCCAGGTAGTTTTAGAGTAGATGCCAATGGACTGGGATTTCTGCCTATAAATGTGAGAATTTTTTTTAATTAAAAATAAATTTACAGAGTAGTAGTAATTCCTGTTATATAGAAATAAAACTAATGAACAATCAAATGTATAAAAATCTAAAAGAATCCAGTAGAACAGGGTTTCTTAATTTCACAAGAATACTTCGGGGGCCCACAGAGGTATTTAAGTTTTATGAAACTTCTGGAATTGCCTGAAATATTATGTACATTTATATATATGACCCCACACCTACTACCACCTCCAATCATACTCCAAACAACATGTAGCCAACAAGAAGTCTTGGAGAGGATGCAGAGAAAAAGGAATACTTGTTCACTGTTGGTGGGAATGCAAACTGGTGCAGCCACTGTAGAAAACAGTATGGGGACTCCTCAAAAAGTTAAACTAGAACCATTTTATGATTCAGCAATCACACTACTAGATATTTACCCAAAGAATTCAAAAATACCAATTCAAAGGGATACATGTGCCCCGATGTTTATAGTGGCATTCTTTATAATAACCAATATATGGAAGCAACCTAAGTGCCCATCAACAGATGAATGGATAAAAAAGACGTGGTATATATATACACAGTGGAATAGTTCTCAGCCATAAAAAGAAGGAAATCTTGCCATTTGTAACAACATGGATGGAGCTAGAGAGTATTACATTAAGTGAAATAAATCAGTCAGAGAAAGACAAATACCATATGACTTCACTCAGATGTAGAATTTAAGAAATGAAACAAATGAACAAAGGGGAAAGGGAGAGAAAGAGAGAGAGAGAGACCAAGAAATAGACTTAACTGTAGAGAACAAACTGATGGTTACCAGAAGGGAAGGTTGGTCGAATGGGTGAAATAGGTGATGGGGATTAAGGAGTGCCCTGCTGTGATTGAGCCGGGTGATGTTTGGAAGTGTCGAATCACTATATTGCGCACTTGAAACTAGTATGACATGTTGACTAACTGGAATTAAAAGAAAAACGTAAAAAGCCAAAGTTCTACATTTCAAACAACAACGACAAAACAACCATGTAGACAAAATTGGGAAGAAGTTTAGCACTTAGTTTGAGAAATCCATATGTTATGATATAGCCTTTGGGGTGATATAACCATACTTAAACCAAAGCGTATTGTGAATGAATGAATAGAAATGATTCATAATGAACTCAGTTATACAGAGATGTTTTAAAGAGGAGAAAAACCTTTGGCTACTTCCATTCTTCCCTTTCTCATCACAAAAAATACGGATTCGATTTTACAGGGTTTCTGTTCCTGATTTATCACACGTAGGTTTGTCGGTCTATTGTTCAATGTGTATGAGGGGAGGTTTTTAAACCTAAATCATTTCCTTTTTTAAAATTCTATTTTATTTTATATTATTTATTTTTTGTATTATGTTCAGTTAGCCAACATAGTACATAATTAGTTTTTGATGTAGTGTTCAAGGATTCATTAGTTGCGTATGATATCCAATGCTCATCACCACACGTGCCCTCCTTAATACCCTTTTATATATCCTCTGTCATTGATGCATTCATTGGCTTGGCCCTTACTTCTTCCAGCTAGCTGAGATACTCTTGGATGCCCTATTAGTATGGAAGAGTATTTTTGTAGTCTAAGGAGGCTATGCGAAATTATTCAGAGACACATTGGAAACTTTCAAAGTAGGAGCTAAATGCCACTCAGAGTATTGCTCAAAAAGGAAATCGAGTTGTTACCCGTAGGCCATCCCATCACCAGTGTAGTATGCTGCAGACATTCAGGGCACTAACTGAATTTTATTTTTTTTCCTCACAACATTGAACTTCTCCCAGTGGGGCCTTGTAGGAAGTCTGACTCTATCTCAGCTTAGGCAAGAATTCTAGTTTTCTTGCCCAATATTACTTCCTGACCTTTAGGTCATAGCAGCTGTTTTCTGATACCTAAAAAAAGGTGAAAGAATGGCATCTGGTTGATTATCCTGGGAGCTTTAAACAGTTCTAGTTTACTGGAAATTCTTGTTCTCTGAGGAACCATGGCTGGAAAGGTGGACCAAGGTCCCTGCTAATGAAGCCCCAGTGACTGATAATTCTACTCTATAGTAGTGAGCTGACACCTGCAAAGATAATGTGCTTTAAGATGCCATCTTGTCCTCTTTCAACTAATTTCCTAGTAGGTTGGCTTAATGGGAAAATAAATAAATAAATAAATCTAATCTCTCATCTCCCTTCTTTTCTAACTGAAATAAATAGTCTTACTTAAAAATAGTTAAAATATTTTCAACTCTCGTGTGCTAAAATGGTTTGCTCTTTGGGCTTGCTGGCAACTGTAAGAACTGTGATGTGCAAGAAGCCAGCACTCAACTGGCAGATCTGCCCACTGGATCATTTTCAATCTAGCTTTTTGGACCATTATGGCTCTGTCTCATCTTTTCTTGCAGAATGTAGATTCCTTAAATAGAGATCCCAAACAACAACCCATTTATGTTGCCCCCAACTTGGGTCATTGTGGGTACGTTAGATATATAGGACATGTCTGTTAAGGTAGTAGTTCAAAGTGAAGCCAGAGATAGTTGTAATTTGTATTTCCCTCCCATCTCCTGCCTGCCCAGTCCTTTCCCAGTTCTCCATAATGATGTCTGTCATCTCCCAGACCTCTCCCGGTGCTTGGATAAATAATAAAATACCATGTATATCATGTGGCCTCTTAAAATATTGAGCATGGAGTGATCCAAAGGTGGTTATTCCAGTGTGGCTATCTAACACTTCACCTAGCAAAAAGGGCATTGAGATCCACATATTTGTACTTAACTAAGATCTGTTTTATCTTCAGACTCCAAGCAGAAAAAGACTCTTCCCACCAAATGCACTTTAAAACATCATCTCATTGGTCAGTGAGCCTCAGTATACTGACTAATCATAGGCCAGAGTGATGGCAGCCTTGAAGAGTCTGAAGAGTGTGGTCTGGTTCCAGAGGGCCATCAGTGTGTAATCCTGAAATAGGCAAGGTCTAAGATGTCTCTATGCTAAGACATTGGAACATGAAGCCAAATTCAGACATGCTGGCATGAGCCAAAAAGAGAAGGGCAAACACTCTCAGGTAGATAGAACCTTCACAGAAGAAAGACTTTTCATTTTCAGGCTAGGAGCAGTTTCTGAGTAAGCACGAGACTGCAGAACCTGTAACAGGTCTCATGTCCTCCAATGTTAACTATGTATGTTAAATTCTATGCTTTTATTCCAAAGTGAGGGCTCGAATGCTCTGAATAAATCTGCCATCAGCTTAAGTCTCAAATTATACCCACATACTCTCAGCAGATTTCTGAAATAGACAGTTCCTCCTTGACAATTAAAATCAAACATTTTATACTTACAGGAGGCAAAACCATATAAGCTGCCATTAGATATGGTCACATTAAGGAGATTTATTTTGGCTCTGTATTTCATTTGTCACATTTGCCTAATGCCATTGTCTCAACCTGGCTGTGCATTCACCTGTGTAGTCTTTCAAACACACATGGTCCAGGGCAAATCTATAGGATGAGACCCAAGCATTATTATTAATATTTTTAAAAACTACAAATAATAACAAAAACCCTTCCCAGATAAAGGATGGGTTTGATATGCACTATGTAAAACATAGTGCTAAATGTTTTACAAAGCCCTTTCGTACACTTCATGCACAAACCATTATATATCATTATTATTTGTGTCATTTCTAATGTTACTAACGATAAAGTGTTTCCTGATACTTTCACTTTTTCCTGGTAACCATCTCAAACTTTCCTTCCCCAAATAGTTGAATAGGATCTCAAAATCTAGGTGTTTTAGAAACAGTGAATTTCAGATTTTTGGATCGCGAGTCACAATAAGATATTATTTTTACATTGTAATTCAGGATACATATTGATATCTAAAGTAGTTTCAGGAAATTTTAGGAAACAGTACTTTATGATTTGGTTATCTGTTTTATTTTGTTCTCTTCTACTGCACCCCACTCCATTCCACTCCATTCTTTCTTTTTTTTTTTTTTGAAAAATCACTAACTTTGAAAAATCACTAACTTGCAGTGACTTGCAATTTTAAAATCATTGACCTTTTTCTCCTCCCAGTATCGTTCTCACTTCTATACACATATTAAGCTGTACTAAGTGGAGGAATGAGGGAGAGCATAGTTTTAAATCATGACACAAATAAAAACTCAAGCCTGGCAAATAATACCTTCTCTGGACTTATAAATGTGTTGGTGAACTAAATGTTTCCTTTTAACACTTCAGTAAATTTTAGATTTCCCTTTGGGCTATAATGACCAGACAGTAATAAACTCTATGGTAAATGTGAATGGTCATTATCTCCCCAGCTGGGAAGGAGAATACATTTGGCTACTCTTTGAGGATATAATATTTAATCTTTAGGATTATCATTGTGATTTATGTTCACCAGTTGAGAATGATGGGGTATGAGAGCCTGACTAAACAGTGAGATGATGGATTGTCTTATCTGCTCAAGGACATGGTAAAAGCGATTCTCTTAATGCTTTGATTTAGTCTGTTACATAGGTCTCTTGTGTCTCTCTGCCTCAGATCTGTTTTTCCAGGGTGTATACACATCAGTAAAAAGAGAAGTACATTGCACCAAGCTAAGGTATATGGACAATTAATTTCAAATTGAAACTCAGTATTGGACAGTGACTGGGCAATGGGGCTTGATGTTAACACCAACTCAGATCATGAGGAAAATCATTAAGTAGGAGAAAATATCACTCTATTGTATTCTAATTGTTCCTCATTAATAATGTGGAAGAAGATGGAAAAGAGATTTTATATCAGGCCACCCCTTACTCCTCCTGTATAGCCTTTGGATCATGATGTTCTATTCATTTTATAGTTGATAATCCTCTCAAAATCATTCTAACACTACTTAAAATCTTTTGTGGAGTGACATTAGGGAAAATGACAGAGTAAGAAGCACTAGGAATCTGTCTCTACACCTAGAAAACAATTGTTCTGGGAGAAATTGTCTGAAGTAACAATTGTGGATATCTGGAGTCTATTTGAATGCCTGCAGCTTTTGGGAGGAGACTTGACTAGTAAATTTCAGCTCATTATGGCCAATTTCAGCCTTTTGTGTGGTAGCAGTGATACCCATCCCCCAACCCCCAGCCTCATGGCAAGCAGCCATGCTATTCCTAGAGTGGCTTGCCGGAGCCAAGATGGGCAATAAGCGCCTTGTCCAAATTTTGAAGACTGATTGCTGTTTTTGACCACTTGGGTTTGGGCACACAGGTTGGCTGGCATTGTCTCAAATCCCGCTGGCTGAAGTATCCTCCAGGGGATTTAAAAGAACATTTTTTTTTGTTAATTTGTCCTATTTTCTCCTTTTGGGAGTCTGACAGTTAAACATTAGGACTTTTCAAAGCAATCACATATATGAGGGCATTTAGAAAGCTACTATGCATGTCCATGGAAGGAAGCAGACCCAGAAAAGACCTGGACTTAATATTAATCCTGGACTTTCACCTCAGACTAATCCCCAGTGCGGAGATACCCTTCAACTATCAAAGAGACAGCAACCCTAGAGAAGGGGGAAAAGCTGATTTCCAGAGTTAGCACATTACAAGATTAAAATGCCTAGTTATCAATGAAAAGAAAAATCACAAAGTATACATAGAAACAGGAACCTCTGACCCATTCAAAGGAACGAATTGACAGAAAACATCTCAAAGGAAGTCCAGATGTCAGGCTGTACACAAAGACTTTGAAATGACTATTTTAAAGATTAAAAAGTTAACTGAAGGTATGAATGAAGACAGGAAAATCATGCTCCGGGCTCATCTTATATATTTTTTGCCCCAGGCCTAGAATCAGTCCTTTCTCCAAGGAACATTAGTCCTTTAGGGAATAATTAGAAACCAAATTCTTTGTGCTCAGTGTGCTATTTGCTGCTGGGGTGTTGATTTTTTTTAGGTTGGCTTGGTTGGCAGAACAAAAACTAAATGTGTTTATATTCACTTGTGTATATTCTTTATAAGAATATAAACATGAGTTCATATAGATGTCTCCAACTTCAATTACTGAAGAGATGATTCTATACTCTTCTCCTTGCTTAGCTGTAAAGTCCCACTCCAATAATAAGAAATCTGGCCCCTACCTTTTGTCACCCATCTACTTAATTGTTCCATTTTAGAATACATGTTAAGCAGAATCTGAATGGCTAATCTTCACCCCCCTGGGAAACAACCACATCAACTGGAGGATAGTACTAATGTGTAGTTCCTTTTGCTTTTAGTCTTATAGACTCCATTTATTTCCAAAGTTACTTAGGTCAGCATATTTTCTCCCATTCCTTTTCACTGAGTTTGTTGAATACTTTTTAAGACAGTTAGAATCTCTTTTTTTTTGTCACAGTCTGCATTTTTTGCTGGGCTCTCCCAACCTTCAAAACTATTATGCATTTTTTTCAAAATTATTATATTTTATTTGTTTATATTAAGGTTTGTTCTTTGTGCTGTAAAATTCCATGGATTTCATCTTGTACCCACCATTGCAATATCATAAAGAATAATTTTATTGCCCTAAAAATCCCCTGTGCTTCACTTATTTACCTTTGCCTTCCCCTGAATTCCTGGAAACCACTTATTATTTTATTGTCTCTATGGCATTACCTTTTCCGGAATGTCATATAATTGGAATAATATAATTTGCAACACTTTCAATGCCTTCTTTCACTTAGCAGTATGCATCCATGTTTTTTCCTGGTATGATAGCTCATTTCTTTTTATTGCAGAATAATATTCTGTTGCATGCATGTATCATCATTTATTTAGTCATTAATCTATTAAAGAACATCTTGTTTCAGGTTTTTGGTGAGTATGGATAATGCTGTTATAAATATTCATGTGTAAATTTTTATGTAGACACGAATTTTCAAACTGATTTTATAAATACTGAGGAGACTGATTGCTGGATCACATGATAAAATTATATTTCACTTTGTAAGACCTTCCAAATTGTCTTCCAAAGTGGCTGTCCAGTTTAATTTGCAGTATAAATGCCCTAGAGTTCCTCTTGTTCCATATTCTCACCAACATGTGCTATTGCCAGTTTTTCATATTTTAGCCATTCTAATACTTATGTGGTGGTATCTCATTATTTTAATTTGCAATTTCCTGATGATAAATGATGATGAGGGTCTTTTCATATGCTTATTTGCCATCCGTATATCTTCTTCAGTGATGCTTTTGTTCACATATTTTGCCAATTTAAAAATTTTGTTTTATGTTCTCTTGTTGAAGTTTAAGATTTTTTGTATATTTTGAATGCAAGTAATTTTTTAGATATATGTTTTTCAAATATTTTCTCCTTTCCTATGGCTTATTTTTTCATTCTCTTAAAAATATATTTCACAGAGCAAGGGGTTTTTATTTTAATAAAGTCTACCTTATCAATTTTTTCTTTCTTGGATCATGCTTTTGGTGTTATATCTAAAAACTAATTGTCAAATCTTAGGCCACCTTGGTTTTCTTCTATGTCTTCTTCTATAAGTTTTATAGTTTTGCATTTAATATTTAAGTCTAAGATCTATTTTGAGTTGATTTTTGTGTTCTTTGCCTAGATTTTTTTTTTTTTTTTTTGCATAGGGATATCCAGTTATTCCAGCAACATTTATTGAGAATGCTATTTTTTCTCCATTGAATTGGCTTTTGCTCCTTTATCAAAGATCAGATGACTATATCTGTGTGGGTCTATTTCTGGAATCTCTATTTTCATCCATTGTTTGACGTGTCTATTCTTTTGTGAATACCATGCTGTCTTGTTCATATTAAGTCTTGAAGTCAGGTGGTGTCAGTCCTCCACCACCTTTGTTCTTCTTCAAAATTATTTTGGCTGTTATGGGACTTTCATCTTTCTCTATAAACATTTGTAACAGTTTGTTGATATTCACAAAGTAGTTTGCCAGGATTTTGATGAGGATTGCATTGACTTTATTGAACAAGTTGGTAGAATTGATATCTTAATATTATTGGGTCTTCCAATCTATGAGGGATAGTTCTTCATTTATATGACTTTTTTTCATTAGAGTTTTTAGTTTTATGCATATAGATTCTGTACTTATTTTGTTAGATTGATACCTGGTGGGGTTATTTTTGGTAAAACCCATGAAACTGTTTAAGTGGGTAAGTGGTTAAGTTGTAAGGTGGAGAAGTAGGGAAAGCATCCTATCATCCTACGATTAAGTCTCAGTATTTTATTTCATCTTTATCCCTGGGCTGTGGCCTTTGCAAGTACTTCTCAGTTCTCCACACTCCCCTTGACTTAAGTGAAACAGAAAGGCTAGAGAGGGCTGGCATTGGGTAATTTCTCTTCTTCCACATCAGGTAAGACTCTTATTCCCAGTGGAGTGCTCATGCCCTTGTTATGAAGAGTGCTCGGGCATATTTCAAAATGGTTACTTTTCCCCTCCCCCTGCCAAAAAAACAGAAGTTTTTCTTTCCTTTTCATTATGAGAACCTTTAGGCAAAACATATGAACATGTGATTTGACCATTTCAACATGAAAGTGTAGACTGTAGTTTCTAGAATTTTCTACCTTTACAGTAGTCTAATCATAATCTCCAGCCATTTGTCAACACTCCTTTAGTGTTCCTACCAATTTATGACTCCACTGACTTCTGCATCCAGTTGGTTGATATTAGCTTTGGTTCTCTGTTTTTATCTATCTCTTCAGATTTGACTGGGTGGGCAGGGAGAGGCAGTTGGTATGCTCTGTGACTCAGTTCTACAACAATTCCAAGAAAAGTCATAGATACTCAGTTTGGTCAGTTTTTTTGAGCATTAAGAGCAAGAATGACAACTGATAAGTCCTTTATATGTGGTAGATAAAGTCAGGATAGTAGTTTTATTTTTAAGGAACCATTAATGTCAAATTCAATTTGTTTAAGAAAGATATTGCTATGTAGATTTTATATATCATGTTATGTTAATTTTGATAAAATTTTTCAAAGAATTTGCATTTCCTGTAAGTTGTGAAATTTGATGACCTACGTTTTTCATCATATCTTCTATTATTTTTATAATATCTGTAGCATCTGCAATAATATTCCTTCTTTTATTCCACATGTTGGTAATTTTTAATTTTTTAATTTTCGTTTCCTTAAACACTGATTTGTCAGTGTAATTAACCTCTTAAAGCATTTGTTTCCTCTTTGTTGTTCAGTTCAGTCACTTTCTCCATTATTTGCGTTAAGTCTTTGGTCATATTTTGACAGCCATTTGAAAGTCCTGATCTGTTAATTGTAATTTCTCTGTCATCCTTAGGTCTTCTATTTAGTACTTTTTCTCCTTTTGGTTATGGATCACATTTTCCATCTCTTCCTATGTGCAGTAGTTATTTATTGTATACTTGACATTGTCAATGCTTCATTGTTCAGAATCTCATTTTGTTTATCTCCTTTATTTTTTTTTAAGATTTTATTTATTTATTTGACAGAGAGAGAGAGATCACAAGTAGGCAGAGAGACAGGCAGAGAGAGAGGGGGAAGCAGGTTCCCCGCTGAGTAGAGAGCCTGATGCGGGGCTCGATCCCAGGATCCTGAGATCATGACCTGAGCCAAGGCAGAGGCTTTAACCCACTGAGCCACCCAGGCGCCCCTGTTTATCTCCTTTAAAGAATATTGAATTTCAGTCTAGAAGACAGTAGTTTTACTGGTGACTTACCTTGATCTTGTCAAGGCTTGATTTGAGGTTATATAAGAGCAAGTCTAGAGTATTCCTTATCTTTATTTTTGGACCAGAGTAGCTCTTCTCTTAAAGAATAGACTTTCTGGGATCTTAACTATATGCTCATTTAGATGTCTTCACTATACCTGGATTGTAACTCCAAAGTATATGGCCCTGTGTTCTTTGGGAATTTCACTTACTTCTCCTGCAGAAGACCTTCTTCCTAGGCTTCACAGAATCCTGCTTTGCACACAGATAAATATTTCGTCAACATCTCAAGGATGTCCCTATCAGATTTATGATGCTCTTTCTCTGTACTACTTTATTATCTTGTATCCTGTCCCAGAAACTCTAGCCACCACTTCAGCCCCTAAGTCAGATCTCTGTTTCCTATACTACCAATATAGGAAATATGCATTCAAACAGTTGCACCATACATTCTGTACATTTTATAATAGTTTACAGTTTGAGGGGGAATGGTAAGACCAATAATTTACCATGACCAGAACCAGAATAAAAAGTTGATATTTACTTTTCAAAGAAAACTTTTTAAATGAATTTCATGTAATGTCTTAAATATATATTTATTTAAATATGTTATAGATTTTACTATTACTATTTAGATATTTACATTTATGTATGGTGCGACCTGAGATATAATTTCATATTTTACCATATGAATAGTTATCTTTGTACCATGAATTCAGTATCTTTTCTTTCATCCATTCTTGTCCATCCCTTACATAGTCACTGTACATCCAGGCCAGAAGGAGGAAAATTCAGGCTTTCTAAATACACATATTAAGAAAGGAAAAATTTGGTACAAAAAATACCAAATACCACTAAATATTACTCTTGCAGCTTTAAAAAGAAGAACTAAAAATGAGTGGAAAATGAGAATGCTTATTTCCTTCAAGTTAATAAACTGGAGGCATGATCCAAAGAATGTCACACTTAGCATTTCATTTCCTCTGGGCTTTTAAAATGATGTTTAATTGCAGATGGTGACCTTCCAGATAAGACACTGTTTGCAAGTGTTAAATTTCAAGTAGGCGGCTTTCATGGTTTTTCATAATATCTCTCTAGGGAGTGGTGTATGAAATTTGTAAATCAAGAAAAAAATTCCAGATACTTCTGTGTTACTTGATTGCTCACCTATCTATTCCCAAGGTTGCCACCAGATTTGAAATTCAAATTTTTTCAGGATAAAATTTTATTCTCAGTTAGTGGTGTCTGATATTTATTTTATTTTTAGAGATAATAGATAGGTATACAACACTTTGGTCTACTAATAAATTTTAGGTTTTTGAGTTGATACTGATACATGAATTCCAATTTAAATACTATATGGCCTTAACAGAAATGAGTATTTGGCCTAATATGACTCTTTGGGATTCTACAGTCAGCTCTCTTGCCCTGTTTTGTGGAAGAATGGTTTATATACCTGTCCACAATTTTTTTGCATAAATAGTTGGCATGTATCCAGAACATGTTAGATTTTACCTCAAAAGTCATACTTTTCTGTGCTAGAAATCATGACGATGGCTGCAGAAGCATGAGATGTTAGAGTCATATTATCCACTTTGTAATAGCCAATGTCCATGCTTCTAGCACTTTCTCTGGAATATCAACAATCATGTGTTACCTCTAGCTATTCATTTCTGTCCACAACTATTCTGAGCATATCAGTAGATTATCAAGAGAATCAAGGGAGAGGTAGAAGTACTGGAGACACCTGGAGAGTACTTTTCTCAACTATCATGGCTGCTTTTGTTTATGGGGCAGATGCCTTCTAGCAAGGATAGTGGAAATGTTAAGGAGGTAGTTGCAGAAATGGGTTAGGAGCCGACAGTGATAGATTCTCTAGTTGTTTCTCTCCTGCCCACTACCAGCCTGCCTCCTTCTACTCATGCTTACAAATAGCAGGACCTACATTCTCAAGCTACTGCAGTAGGACTAGCGGAAGACACAAGGAGATTCTGACTTTCTCATTAGGAATTTCTGTTCTCAAAGTAGAGGAGAATCTGCAGGAATCTGTGACTATATGCACACCTTAAACTTGATCCATCTTTTGTGATTAAGCTTCATGAGGCCCTCAGTCAAAGAACCAAGGTTAAATTCATGGTGTCTACTGAGACCACACGTTTTCGTCTTTTCAGACCCCCAGCTTATCTAAGTGAACATTTTTATGGTTTTCTATAGTTACATGGAACTCTAGTTTAAAAAGAGAAATGTGCAGAGTTTATCATGCCACTTACACCTGCAAAGGCTGAGTACCATAACCCTTGAAAGAGAGAGCGGATGTAATAGGGAAGTTGAAGATTCTGTCATTACAAAGGGGCTTGAGAAAATGAAACAAAAGCCAGAAGCTGAATATCTGCCTTTTGCTAATAAGACCACACATCCTTCCATCCTTCCATCTCAGTGAACTCTTATTCACTGTGTTCAAAGACAAAGACATTAATTTCCTTGTTTTCCTGAGACATGATCAGGATAAATGCATTCAGTAGAACAACGCTAATGAGACACTTTGAAGCTAGCTAAAAAAATATGGTGAAATGTATGGATATAGTCTTTTGCCTGCCTGGGTAAATGACATTTTGGGGAAAAAGTAATTTTCTTTAATTTTTCTATTTTAATTATAATATAGTTAACATACATTTTTGTATTAATTTCCAGTGTACAAACAGTGATTCAATAATTCTGTACATTACTCAGTGCTCATCCATGACAAGTATGCTCTTAATCCCCATCACCTATTTCACATATCCATCTACCAACCTCCCCTCTGATAACTTTTGGATTGTTCTGTATACTTAAGAGTCTGTTCTTTGAGTAGTCTCTTTTTCACTTTGTTTGTTTTGTTTTGTTTTGTTTGTTTTGTTTCTTAAATTCCACATAGGTGAAATCATACGGTATTTGTCTTTCTCTGACTGACTTATTTCCCTTACCATTATACTATCTTGCTTCCATAATTTGGCTGTTGTAAATAATGCTGCCAAAACATAGGGGTACATATATCTTTTTGAATTAAGTATTTTCATTTTCTTTGGGTAAATACCTAGTAGTAGAATTACTGGATGGAATGGTAATTCTATTTTTGATTTTTTGAGGAAACTCCATACTGTCTTCCACAGTGGCTTCACCAGTTTGCATTCCAACCAACAGTGCATGAGGGTTCTTTTTTCTTCATTCCTCACCAACACTTGGTTTTTTTTTCGTGTGTGTGTGTGTTGTTGATTTTAGCCATTCTGACAGACGAGAGAGGATATCTCACTGTGATTTTGATTTGCATTTTCCTAATGATGAATGATGTTGAACATCTTTTCATGGGTTTGTTTGCCATCTGAATGTCTTCTTTAGTGAAATGTCTGTTAATGTCTTCTGCCCATTTTTAACTGGATTATTTGTTTTTCGGGTGTTGAGTTGTATGAGTTCTTCATATATTTTGGATACTAACACTTTCTCAGATATGTCATTTGCAAATATCCTCTCCCATTCAGAAGGTTGTCTTTTAGTTTTATTGATTGTTTATTTTGCTGTGCAGAAGATTTTATTTTGATTAGAATCAATAGTTTATTTTTGCTTTTGTTTCCCTTGCCTTAGGAGACATATCTAGAAAAAAATTGCTACAACCAATGTTACAGAAGTTACTGTCTTGTTCTCATCTAGGATTTTTACGATTTCAAGTGTCACACTTAGGTCTTTAACCCATTTTGGGTTTATTATTGGGTATGGTGTAGGAAAGTGGTCCAGTTTCATTCTTTGCATTCTTTAAATTTTTTGATAAAATCAAAGGTTTGTATATAAAGCAAAATGGTGGTGAATCAACTACAGAAATTGATTAAATATTGGTGTAGTCTTGTCAGATAAGTGTGAAAAGTAGTCTGAGTTACTCTGATTTAGTACTTTCTATATAGAAACAATAAGGATCACAGAGATAGAATATTTTATTGGTCAAGAAAATACAAACAAAATTCCTATGAAGTTCATTATTAGCACAAAAAAACACATGCCATTTTAAGCATATAGCAAAATGATATAAGACATGGTAACAGTTTTCTGAACATGTAAAAAAATCTGTTAAATTTTAATTAAAATAACATGACAGCATTCAGGAAAAATGTATAATTGAAATGTCTGAACTATAAATGTGAAAATGCAAATTTGAGGATAACAGCTTTATTGAAATATAATTCACACAACATACAATTCAGACATTTAAAGTATACAATTCAATGGTTTTTAGTATATTTATAGATATGTATAATCATCACTACAGTCAATTGTAGTACACTTTTATTGCCTCAAAAAGAAACTCCAAAAACTTAAGTATCATCACCCAGCCCTCACTTTCTTTCCTCCTGCCCTATCCCTAAAAAAGCACTAATCTACTTTTGTCTCTATACTTTTCTCTGTTCTGGACATTTTCATATGAATGGAATCATATAATACACGGTCTTTTTGTGACTGACTTCTTTCACTGAGCATAATGCTTTCATGATTTTCAATGTTGTAGCATATATCGGTACTTCATTCCTTTTTGTAGGTGAATAATATTCCGTTGTATGGATATACCATAATTGCTTATACATTCTTCATTTGATAGACTTTTGGGTTGTTTCTCCTTTTGGCTATTATAAATAATGATGCTATAAACACTTATGTACAGTTTTTTATGTAGGTGTATATTTTCAATTCCAACAAGTATAATTACTGGGTCAAATGATAATGCTGTTTAACTTTTTGAAGAATTTACAGATTATTTTCCATAGTGTCTGTATCATTTTACATTCCTACTGCAGTGAGGGTGAGAATTTGTCCTGATGTATAATGTGAGGAATCAGTTCTACCTTGTTTTTCAATATTGCTATTCAGTTGTCTTAACAACACTTATAAAATAATCCATCATTTCAGGCTATGAGATTTCCAGGTTCTGTGCATCTTACCAACACTTGTTATTATTTGACTTTTTGATTATAGCTATCCTAGTGGGTATAAAGTGTTGTCTTATTGTGGTTTTGTTTCTCTGATGACAAATGATGTTGAGTATCTTTTCATGTGCTTGTTCACCATTTGTGTATCTTCTTCAGAAAATATCAACTTAGAGCCTATGCTCATTGTATAATTGGGTTATCTTTTATTGAGCTGTAAAGGTTCTTTATATATGCTAGATAAAAGTCCTTTATCAGATATATAATTTTCAGATGTTCCTCCATTCTATTTTCCCCAAATTTTATTCTTTGGGCTATTACATTTTGGTATTGGCTTCATTTATAGTTAATGTTGGTGTGATGTGAGGAAACTTCATATACCAACTTCATTCATATTTGTGTGACATCTGGCCATACCAGCACCATTTGTTGAAAACAATATTTTTACCTCATTATATTTTCCTGACACCCTTGTCAAAAATCAATTGGCCAGAAATGCATGGGTTTCTGTCCTAGAGTTTCAATTCTGTTTCAAATCTAAATAGATTTACAGTGGAATTCTAATAGTTATTTAAAAATCAAGTAATCATATTGTTTCTCAAAATATTCCAAAATATAGTAGTAGAAGGAATACTTGCAAACTTATTTTATAAAGGAAACATAAATTTAATTAAATTAGGCACCAAAATATTTAACTACAGTCCAATATAATTCTTGAATTTCAATGCAGAAATCTTGGCTATTGTGGACATTGCTGCTATAAACATTGGGGTGCAGGTTCCCCTTCGAATCACTGTGTATCCTTTTGAAGTGGATGGGGGAGAAGGTAACTGGGTGACAGTCATTAAGGAGGGCACTTGATGTAATGAGCACTGGGTGTTATATGCAATTGTTGAGTCACTAAACACAACCTCTGAAACAAACAACAAAAACATAGATGCTCTCAATGCAGAAATCTTAAATAAAATGTAAGAAACTTAATTTAACAACACATTAAAAATAATGGATAAGGCTCAGTGGAGTTTATTCTAGAAATGAAGAGTTGTTTTTAATAGTTAGCCATACTAATAGTACAGGAGAAAAATTATATAATCAATTCCAAAAATGCAGCAGGTTATTTATAAAAATTCCATACTCATTTATGTCAAGCACACTCACACAAAATAGGAATAATGAATACTGTATTAACATGGTCATACATTTATGATTATATATTATATAAATACACTTCCCCCTTATCTAAAAACTAAATGTTTCCTATTAAAATTGAGAAGATGTGTTAAAGTCATAAAAATTAGAGAGCATAAGATAAAAGTATTTCTTTTTGGAGATGATATGATTATATATGTAGAAACCTTAAAGAATTCATTTAAAAACAAGAACAAAATAAAGAATAAAAATAAGAATAATTTAAAATAGAATATTTTCTATTTTAAAATATTCTATTTTAAATTAACCTACATCAAATTTCCATAATAAATGAAAACAAACAAAAATCACATAGAGGATAAAATGTAATAGAAGAGGAAATTAATGATAGAAAAATTGCCAAAGTGTAAATTTAATAAGAAATTTACATGGCTAAACCTAATGAAAAGTACAAAATACTTATGTATAGCATAAAATTAAACTTGAATATATGGTAAGAAAAAATACTCTAAGAGAAAAAGATTCAATGCCGTAATGTATCAGTTCTCTATATTTGAATTTAGAAATATAATTCAACAGCAATGAGATATTATCAGATTTTTTAAAAGATTTTATTTATTTATTTGACAGATATTTGACAGATTCAGAGAGAGAGATCACAAGTAGGCAGAGAGGCAGGCAGAGAGAGAGGGGGAAGCAGGCTCCCTGCTGAGCAGAGAGGCTGATGCGGGCCTCCATCCCAGGACCCTGAGATCATGACCTGAAATGAAGGCAGAGGCTTTAACACACTGAGCCACCCAGGCGTCCCTTTTGTTTTCTTTTCTGAAGCTAAGTAGCTTGATATTAAAATTCAGTTGAGAAGAGCCAGAAAAATCCTGAAAAAAGAAAAATGATAAGAGAAATGAGATATATCTTATCAGATATTAAAATATTTTAAACAATTTCTATATATAAAATAGTTAAACACTGACTCATGAATGGAGTCCAAAGAACAGAATAGAATATCCAGACATAGATCATATGGCGTAGAAAAATTTTGTACAAATTAAAGGCAGTGTTCTCAATCTGGGGGTGAAATGATGGATTTTCTGTAAGTGTTGTTAGGATAACCGAATAACAATATTGAAAAACAAAGTGGAACTGATTCCTCATATCATATGTCAGGACGAACTCTAATTTAATCAGAAATTTAAACATTGAAAAAATAAATTATGCAAATACTAGACACACATCTAAGTAAATTGTTATATAACTTTAATTATGGCTCAAAATTCAGAAGCATTAGGTGAAAGATTGATAAACTTCATTAAATAAATATTAAAATTTTGCATGCCAGAGAACATCAAAAGTGACTAGGGAAGATAAATAACAAACTGCAGAAAATATTTGTGACTGTTAAAGATGGGAAGGCAGACTATGCAAGGTGGGTCATGATGATAGGGGTAGGTACCAGTGCAATAAGGTCTTGCAGTGAGGAAGAGATTGAACTCAACTTTGAAAGAACATTAGGTGGTGGGGATTGATAGCCAAGTAGCAAGTTGGAGGGCAATGGATAGAAAATTACTAAAAGCAAACATTAAATATTACTAAAAGGTAAGGAGAGTCTGTCTCAACCCACCTAACAGGATTCTTGCTGAAGGCAAGTCAGGATGATCAGACATCATCTGGGGGGTAGTGGAGGTTGAGGAACCCTATTAGAACCCAATTAAATATAAAGGGTGGTCAGATATGAATGATGGGGAAACTGACTTATCAAGGTTCTTACTAAAATTGGGACAATGCAGAAAGGAACACAGAAGTGGGCCTACTTGAAAAGTTCAGGGGAATCAGTAGAGTTTGGTCAAAGAGAGAATCTTTGCCATTATATTACAGAAAAACTGCTGCTATTTTAAACATAAAATTGTTAAACTAGGTAGCCAAGCAATTTAAAAGTAGAGCTTCATAGAGTAAAGATGAAAATATTTACAACCTTGTAGAAAGACAGGGTAGAATCATGAAAAGACAACCCATGCATACAACCCATGCATACAATCATGAAAAGACAACCCATGCATATAAGAATAAACATTCTTAACTATATGAAAAGATGTTCAACCTCACTTTCAATAAAACAAACACAAGTTAAAACTGCACTGGAATACTATTACTCACCTATCAGGTTAGAGGAGTCCAAAAGTTTGACAATGCACTCTCTTGTCAATAAAAAGGGGAAAAAAAAAATTAAAAAAAAATTAAAAAAAGAAAAAGGGAAAATATACACTTTCGTGGATTGCTGATGATAAAGCAAGATGGTATAATAATTGTGGGGGATATTTGACAATATCTAGCAAAATTTCATATGAATTTAGCCTATGATAAACCAAATACCACTTTAAGGAATCTAAAGCAGATGTATATTTGGAAAAAATGCAAGAAGTTTTATGCACAAGGTTATTCTTTGTATCACTGTTTGTAATATAAGGCAGACACAATCTAAATTTCTATCATTGGAGAATCAGTGGAATAACTATGTTACATCTATACAGTGTAATACTAAGCCTTTATGAAATAGAATGAAGAAGAACTCTTGTCAAGACTGCAGGAAAGCAAAATTTGCCACCCCCAAATATGTCACTTTGGCATAATAATTATTTTAGTCTGATTATTTTTTTTTATTTTTATTATTTTTTTTTATTTTAGTCTGATTATATTTAAGAAACTGCAAACACAGGAGAAGCTCTGGAAAGAAGTTACTCTTTCGTAAGAGGCATTTACATTTATAAGGGAAATTCCTATTTGTAAGGATGTCTCTCTCAGTACCAGTAAGAGTGGGATGACTAAATCTCTTGAAACTGTTATCAGTGGAAAAGGCATAGACCTAAAACTGCATAGCAACCTTACTCTTGCTTACTGTGCTTTTCCTGGTACCTCCCAATACTGACCTCTCTGCCCCCAGCATCTTTTGGCTTTAGCTGAAGACGGTATTTAAGGTGATGGTTTTGGCCATTTCAGGGAGTAACTCAGTTTTCCTGGGTCTTTTCCATGTACACAGGAAGAATACATGTTATTAAACTTTTGTTTGATTTTATCTTTTCAATCTGTCTCATATCCATTTAATTTTTAGACCAGCCAGAAGAATCTTGAAGTGTAGATAAAGAAGTTTACTCCCCAACAGGACCCACTCAGACCTTTAGAATTAGTAACCAGATTATTTTAAGTGAAAGTAGTTGAGCTAAGGAAGATGCAGAAAGAAATCTTATGTGAACTTTCTTTATCTGAGAAAAGCAGAGCCTCCAAACAGCTGCCGTCAACTTCCACCTGAGGGAGTTTCCTGTGATTTCCACTGCCCTGGATATAGACTGCCCATTTCCATTAGCATCAAACAGCCCAGTAGACCTTCCATATCTTCCCATTGAAACCCTAAACCACCCTTTTCCCTTTTGTTAAGTTTGGTAATCTTAGGTGTACCCTTAAAGCAACCTTGTCTTTTCTCCTCTGAACTGTCCATTAATCAGTTAACTTGTAGTCTCCAAAGCACTGGAACAAGTTAGAAAAAGAAAAGTTTTCCTCTTAATCATTCTTTCTATAATATGGTAGGAATTATATGATATAATGTGATAGCATAAAGATGGAGAAAATTGTGTATTTTGCTATTGATTATCTGAGAAAAAGAATATAAGTATGCATGCATATTTTCCTGTGTAAAATATAAAAAGATAAAACATAAAACTGAAAAAAGATGAAGGCTTTCTATGGGGGAGAAATGGGTTTAATGGGATAGGCATAGAAGCAAAATTTCTTTGCATATAAGTCATTGTACGGTTTAAACTTTGGAACAAAGCAAAATACTTACATAATTATAAGCAAAATTAAGTAAAAAATAAATCTTTATATATTGAGTAAACTGAAACAAACTTGAAGTTTTAGTTGGTGGAATAGTCATAAAGAGAAACTTTAAAGCATAATTTGCCTGACCATTTTAATGGGCTATAGAATCTATGCTGTCAAGGGGGAAAACTTTTCCTTTATTTTCTTAGGGAGGACAATTGGGAACCTGTGAATTAAACTTACAAAGGATAGATTAATAAGACAGAAGACAAAAATTAATCATATACATATGAGCCTTCACAAAAATATGACTCAAGTAGGTGATTAGAATTTGGGGCTTATATACCATCTTACTAGGGCAAGGGAAAGTGAAGAAGGATATTTATAGGAAACGAATGACTTCTTTATTTTTTTTTAATTTTATTTTTTCAGTGTTCCAAGATTCATTGTATAGGAAATGAATGACTTCTTAAGAGAGAAAGGAGTGGAAGGAAGAAAGGTCACTTATGGGAAAACAAATAAGTTTTAAGAAACAGTAGTCCTTAGGAGAATAGATAGTATACATGATAGTTTGTGATAATGTCTATTTAGGCCACTGCCACCACAGCCACTGCCTGTGCCCACGCCCACACTGGAGAGGACCCAGCTTGGACCTATGCCTGCAGACCTGGGGGCTGGCTACCTCCGCCGCCACCACCAGGGCCTGGGACAACTCAGACTGGGATCACTTTCAGTTTTGGAGGCACAAGGGGCAGAGTCAAGCGGGGTCCTGGGTCAACCTCTGAGAGGATCGCTGGGGGCGTGCACCGCCTGTGGGAGGCTGCAGTTTTCAGCCCCATTCACAGAGGGGAGACTGTGTGTTCTGGAGGGTTCAGAGAGGAGCAGACTGTGGCTTCTCTCCTCTGGGGTGGAGGTCCGGGTGCGGACATTCTATGCTCCAACCCTCCAAAAAGGCACAAAAAGCCACCAGAGAACAAAAGCCACCAGAGAACAAAAGCCCAAAAAATCTATTTCCACAGAGCCCAGCCCCTTCTTAGGGGGCAGGGCAATTCTGCCAAAGCAGAGTTGCCTAAAAAACAATGTGGCAGGCCCCTCCCCCAGAAGACAAGCTGGAAGAACAAGAGGACAACAACCACAGGGTCCCCATAAAACTGCAAAACCCCAACACCAGGGAAAAATAGTATATTAAGCTCCTGGTGTTGCCTCATGGCCTGTGTATTTCTTAGATACAACTTTTCTCTCTCTTTTTTAAATTCATTCTCATGTTTTTCTTTTTTTTTTACCTACTTATCATTTCAACTAGATGTTTAATACAACATATTCCATAGTAACTTTTTAACTTGAACTTTTTCACACATATTCTTTTTTCTTTTTCTTTATATATAGATATATAGATAAATAGAAATAAGCTTCAATGTAGTCCCTTTTTTCCCTATTTAATACTACCTTTATATATATATATACCAGTTATAATTTCCCTGTATCTCTGGGAAGTAGTGTTCTCTAACAAAGAGAACAAAATACACCCAAGAAGAACTGAAACACCCTACCTTGCCTGCATTGAGGGATTATAGAGACCTTCCCTTCACCCCCTCCCCTTTTTTTGTAGGTTTGTTGTTGTTGTTTGTTTGTTTTTGGTTTTGTACTTTGTAAATCTTATTCTTGGGTTTCATTTGGCTGTTTTTTTTGTTTTTTGTTTTGGTGGTGACTTCCAATTGCTCTGAACCTTCCCAGAGTGCACCTTGCCTGGATTGTTGTTGATATTTTGGACTGTACATCCCCTCAACCACAACTCAACAGAATGACTAGGAAGAGGAATTCCCAACAAAGAAAAGACTCAGAGACAGTGGCCTCTCCTGGAGGAGAGATCCTAATGGATATGGATCTAAGCAAGATGTCAGAGATAGACTTCAGGGTAACAGTTATGAAGACAATAGTTAGGCTGGAGAAAACCATTAATGGCAACATAGATTCTCTAAGGGCAGACATGAGAGCTGATCATGCCAAACTTAAGAATGCTACAAATGAGATACAGTGTAAATTAGATACTCTAACAGCTAGGGTAAATGAGGCAGAAGAAAGAATTAGTGATCTAGAAGACAAACTGATAAAAAGGAAAGAACAGGAGGAGGCCTGGAACAAGCACCTTAAAATCCATGAAAACAGAATTAGAGAAATAAATGACACCATGAAACATTTCAATGTCAGAATTATTGAGATCCCTGAGGGGGTGAAGACAGAGAGGACTAAAGGATATATTTGAGCAAATCATACCTGACAACTGCCCCAATCTAGGGAGCAAAACAAGCATTTGCGTCCTAGAGGCAGAGAGGATCCCTCCCAAGATCAAGGAGAACAGACCAATGCCCTAGCATGTAATAGTAAAACTTGCAAATCTCAGAACTGGGGAAACCATCTTAAGGACAGTTAGGGGGAAGAGATTCCTTACGTATGGAGGGAGGAACATCAGAATAATGTCAGACCTGTCCACAGAGACCTGGCAAGCCAGAAAGGCAAGGCAAGACATATTCACGGTACTAAATGAGAAGAATATGCAGCCAAGAATACTTTATCTGTCAAGGCTGTCATTCAGAACTGATGAAGAGATAAGGAGCTTCCAGGACCAGCAAAGACTGAAAGAATATGTGACCACTAAGCCGGCCCTGCAAGAAATAACTTATAACAATTGAGTTCTTTTAGGAAGCTCCACTTTTAGGCAGACAAGGGAGTTCAGGAAAAAAGCTTAAAATGCCTTCGGCTCAAAATTAATGTTTGTGACACAGTGGCATATTCTGGACCCCTTTAAACCAAAGGGAAATAAAATTGCAAATAATTTGTTTTTGCTAATTAATTACTAGTGTCAAAATGGGATTATTATTCTGAGACTGTAATGCATGTATTGAAAAATAAAACAAATAAATAATGAAGGTTGTTTTGTTGTAAATGAGGATTGCTACTTTGGAAAAGAGATAGTTGGGTATCTATGAGGTTAAATAAAAATTGTATAGTTCTGAATTTGAATTTAAAGTATCAATATGAATAATTTTAATGCATATAGACACATATGTATACACACACAAACACACTTATTTCCGAAATCTGTATACTGAAACAATAAACACACAAATATGAGATGCATCTATGTGGTTAGGAAAATCTCTTTAGCCCTGATTCATAATTGGCAGTATCATTATGAATCTCTTTAATATTTCATATATATACAAACACATATATACATCTTTCTTAGCTCTAGCCACTGAAACAGGGATCAAACTCCAGCAGACCCCAGTTCTTTGGCATGAAATATACAAGTAGGTTCAGAACATAGTTTAAGTAGGTAGGAAAAAAGCTCTCAAAGATTCTCTAAAGGTCTTAGCATCACAATGAAGAGGCTTCCCCTCAACAAAGATGGGCAATAAGGAATATGACTGCAGTGGATTGAAACATACCAAATATTTTTAAACTCCTAGGTTCATAATGATATTTCACACATAAAATAAACATTGGCCAATTTTAGAAGTTGCTAGGAAACAGTATATGAAAAATTCATAAAGGGAAAGAATCAACATTCATTCTGCCTCTTCTTTATGAACTATACTTCTAGGTAACCAAATAGTTAATGAGGGAATGTTCTCCCTTTAGAAGTATAAGGGAGGAAAAGTTTTCCTTGACCCTTTTGGGATCCCTGGCTGAGTCTGAAAATTAAACTGACAAAGACAGATTAACAGGAGAAAAGCATATGCATTTATTTAGTATAAGTTTTATGTGACACAGAAGCCTTCATTAGGAAATGAAGGCCAGAAGAAATAGGTAGCTCTAAGTATTTTTACACTAGGTTTGATGAGAATGGACAGTCCTGTAGAAATATGATAGGTTATGTGAGGTAAAGGTAAGAAAATGGGGGAAACTTCAGCAAGGTCTGTTCATTAGGATTTTTCTGGGAATCCTTTTTTTCTTCAGAGATAAGGATGCTCCTTTCCTCTGAGTATAGAGAAGGCACCTCTCACAGAATTTTCTGACCTATTTCAGGAGAAATGGTGGGTGAAAGGAGTGATCTTTCTAATTCTGCCGTTTGTCTTAAACTCAAATATGCCGAGGTGCCATATTCAATACACCAAAGTGCTATGTTTTGGGTTAGCATATCTTGATCTCCATCAGAAGTGATCCAGCTAATAAATGAAGAGAAAATGATAAAGTTAGAGTAGCCACATTAGCGATCTATAATTCATAAGGGATCCTAGCAAAAAGACTGCTAAAACCTCCTAAGAAAATACATGATACCATCAATAAAGCAGTTTTTTTAAAGCTCAAATCTAATTCTAGTGAAAATTCTAACTTGAGCCGTAATTTATAGGTAAGGTGTTACATGATACCACAGTGATACAATCAGTGAAATCCTGACTATGGTATGTTCTGTAGGACATCAAGCTATTTTCTTCAATATATGTTGAAAGAAACAAGAAAAATATGGAGGAAACTGTAGATTGAAAAAGATATTGGAAACATATCAACCAATCACAGCGCATGTCCTAATTTAGGCAAACAAACTGTTCTAATTAATTAATTATACAATTGTGGAAATTTAAACATAGACTGGATATTTGTTTATACTGAGAACTTTTTGTGCCATAGGTCTTATGATTTGAGAAATGAGAACTAAAAGACAAAACTAATTTGCTGTTACTCAAGATTAGAATAGAACCCAGGGGGGCGCCTGGGTGGCTCAGTGGGTTAAGCCTCTGCCTCAGGTCATGATCTCAGAGTCCTGGGATCCAGCCCCGCATTGGGCTCTCTGCTCAGCAGGGAGCCTGCTTCCTCCTCTCTCTGCCTGCCTCTCTGCCTACTTGTGATCTCTCTCTGTCAAATAAATAAAATGTTAAAAAAAAAAAAAGAATAGAACTCAGGGGTTGGAATATGAGTTAGGCCTGTGTTCCAATGATACAGGTTTTAGACTTACTCTCTATGTGGTTTTTAGTAACCGACTTTGTTTTTAGTCTTTATTTCTTATTCTGCATGTATCTTTACATATGATTGTTTTATTTATTTTTAACATCTTAATTTAATTTTATTTTTTTTCAGTGTTCCAAGATTCATTGTTTGTTTTAAATTGATTGTATTATTGTAACAGTGTTTTGCAAGGTGAACTATTTCAAAAATAACAAAATCCTTTTACTTAGGAAAAGGCAGCACCTTTCTCTTTTTCTGACTCTATCCCCCAGGTTTAATTGTTTGCATTAAGCTTTTTACCTCCTCTTATGACTTCCTGTGGAAATATAGATCAACATCTTTTTAGAGGAGAAAAAAAGGTGAGAAAACACTCTTTTTCAGAGCACAATTTTAACTAAGATAAATACAGCATGGGTTGTTATCAAATACTATAGAAAGCAGTTAAGGGAGAATTTGCCACAAACAAGAACTGAGAATAACAGGGTAGATTTAGCTTAATAATGTTAATGTATTCTCCGTGTCTGCTTAGGTTTCTATAAATAACACACACAGGCACAAGGCACATCCTTCATGATTAGTTTCTCCCTCTTGACTTAGTTCGTCAATTGGTGCCATCAGGCTTTTTTGAAAGTCATTGCTCCTGATTAAGAGAAATGAGCTGGTTCTCTCTCAGAGGGCTTACTGAGCTGGCAATAAGATGTGAAGGGCCAACTTTGCCAGGCTCCTGAGTGTTTGCAGAGCAGGTGGGGTGTTCCCTATGAGATAAATAGAGACCCAGGTTTCCAAATGTGTAATAGAGCCACAGCTGTCATTTGAAGCCTGAAATGGGTGTTCTGGAAAGGAAGTTAGCCATGCTGAAGCCACTGTGCTCTCTGGTCCCCTGTGCGTGCATGCGTGTATGTGTGTGTGCGTGTGCGCATGTGCCTGTGTACAGACTCTATGTATGTATAAGTGAAACTTACTCATGTTCCTAAATCAGATGATAATCTCCTACCCTAGGATTCTGCTTAGCTTCCCACATTACTCCAGTGGACATACAAATGTGTACCTGAAAACAGCCTGAGCCATGCCAAAGGAAGGTGAGGGCTAGCACTAATTAAAAGCTTCCAATCAGAGTAGGGAGATGAAGGAAGGAGATGGGTTGGTACCTGAATTTAAGATTAATAGGCTGAATTATCCAGAAAACAGGTCAGAAATGCTTTAACTAAATTGGTACTGGTCTTTGAGATGGGTCAAAAACTATTCTATTCTCTACTTTGTTCTGAATTCAGGCAGAGCTACCAATTCAAAGAAATAACAGCACAGAAAATGAAATGAGAGAGAGAAGATGGGCAGCAGTATATTACAAAAGAGAGGGGCCAACCTCCCCGCTTTGTAGTGGTTCAGGGGGGAAATTTAATCATGCTTCATTTGGCATATTTGCAAGAGAATATTTTTATACTGGAAGCCTTTGAGCATAACTTCCACTAGGAAAAAAAATATTTAAGTAATTTCAATTTAATGATACTTAACAGTTTAATAACAAAAAGGGAAAAGGGAGAAGAAGAAGAAAACAATGGAAAAGAAAAGACAGTGTAGGCACTACAACTTACAGGTTCTCTATTTCCTAGGGGGAAGAAAAAAGAAATTTCTGGTCTTAGTTATTTGCTTTCTCATTATAGAATTTTTTTGAAAGCTAGTACTGGTCTGCCTCCCCACCTCCTATTGCGGGCATGGTTTCTACATATGGAATTGAATTATTAATAAGAATTTCACACTTCTAATGAGCGCCCGCTGTCTTCTTTGGGTCAGTACATTTTTATCATTTTTAAAAGAACATTAATCACATTTGCCAAATTACTGTCTGGTTTGATATATGGCTTAAAAAAAAACCTTTGGGACTAATATTTGGAACTAATTTTGGATTACAGAAAATCCACTGGAAATAACACAGAGAGTTCCCATAGAGCCTCACCCTCCTTGTATTAATATCTCATATACCTAAAGCACAGTGATAAAAATCAGAAAATTGACTTTTATACAATACTGTTAACTAAATGACAGAGCCTATTCAAATAAACAAAATTAGAAATGATAAAAAAGGAAATATCTCAGGTTTTTAAAAATGATGTAAAGAGCAACAGATTGGTCCTAGCAAGTGAGATTTAGTAAACCAGAAGGGAGATAATAAGAAATCATGCACACCCTATCATGGAAAAAGCAAAAGGTAAAAACACAGACAAGAAGGTAAGAGATAAGAATTCCATGAGTTCATCTAATAGACATTTCACTGGATCCCCAAATGTAGATGAAAAAGAGAAAAGGCAACATTTGTAGAAAGACTAGCCGAGAATTTTCCAAATGTGTTGAAAGACAACAAAGCCCAACTACAATAAAAAGTGAATCTGTACCTAGTTACATGTTATTGAACTGGTAAAACAAAAATAACACAAAGACAAAGAGAATATATTGACAACAGGCAGAGGAATAAGACCAACTTGAAAAGGACTGCCTGAAGGACTTCTCAATAACAACTACAAAAATTGGAAGACAAAAGAAGGTTACCTCCAAAATGCTGAAACAAAGTTAGTGAAACCTGGACTCCTATACTTAGAGAAAATAAACTGCATGACTGGAAGTCAGATGTAAACATTTACGATAAACAGATTGAGGGAATTTGTCACTAGTGGATCCTCACAAAAGGAAATCCTAAAGAATGCAATACAAGTAGAAGAAAATGAATGCAGACATAAGTTTTAAAAACCCAAAAGGAATTAAAAGAAAAGAAAGTGGCAAATATGTGGGAAAATGAAAATGAACATAAAGCATTTAAAATAGTAATACTTGGGGGAAATGTCTATTCATGTCTTCTGCCCATTTTTTAACTGGATTACTTGTTTTTTGTGTGTTGAATTTTAGAAGTTCTTTATAGATTTTGGATACTAACCCCTTATCAGATCTATCATTTGCAAGTATCTTCTCTTATTCCATAGGCTGCCTTTTAGTTTTATTGATGGTTTCCTTCACTGTGCAGAAGCTTTTTATCTGATTAAGTCCCAGTGGTTCATTTTTGTTTTTGATTCCTTGACTTGGGAGACATATCTAGTAAGAAGTTGCAACAGCTAATGTCAAAGCAGTTACTGCCTGTGTCTCTAGATTTTTAATGATTTCCTGTCTCACATTTAGATCTTTCATCCATTTTGAATTTATTTTTGTGTATGGTGTAAGAAAGTGGTCCAGTTTTATTCTTTTGCATATTGCTGTCCAGTTTTCCCAACACCATTTGTTGAAGACACTGTCTTTTTTTATCCCCCCCCCCATTGGATATTCTTTCCTGCTTTGTCAAAGATTAATTGACCATTAGTTGTGGGTTCCTTTCTGGGTTTTCTATTCTGTTCCGTTGCTCTATATATCTGTTTTTGTGCTAGTACCATACCGTCTTGATGACTACAACTTTGTAATATAACTTGAAGCCCAGAGTTGTATGCCTCCAGCTTTGCTTTTCTTTTTCAAGATTGCTTTGGCTATTTGGGGTCTTTTGTGGTTCCACATAAATTTTAGGATTGTTTGTTCTAGTTCTGTGAAAAATGCTGGTGGTATCTTGATAGGGATTGCATTAAATGTGTAAATGGTGCTACTAGGTATTTACCCAAAGGACACAAAAATACTCATTCAAAGGGATACATGCTCCCCAATGTTTACAGCAGCATTATCAACAATAGCCAAATTATAGAAAGAGCCCAAATGTCCATTGATCAATGAATGAATGGATAAAGAAGAGATGGTATGTATGTATGTATGTGTGTGTATATATATATATATACATGTATGTATGTATGTATATATGTATATGTATACACACACACACACACACACACACACACACTGGAATACTAATCAGCCATAAAAAGAATGAAATCTTGCCATTTACAATGACATAGATGGAACTAGAGAGTATTATGCTAAACAAAATAAGTCAGAGAAAGAAAAATACCATGTGATTTCACTTATGTGTAGAATTTAAGAAATAAAACAAATGAACATGGGGGGAGAGTGGAAAACCAAGAAATAGACTCAACTATAGAGAACAACCTGATGATTACTGGAGGGGAGGTTAGTTGGGGGTCGGTTAAATAAGTGGTGGGGATTCAGGAGTGCACTTGTTGTGATGAGGACTGGGTGCTGTGTATAAGTGATGAATCACTAAATTCTACACCTGAAACTAATATAACACTGTATGTTAACTAACTGCAATTTAAGTAGAAACTTGGAAAGAAAAAAAATGGTAATACTGATGTTTAATGGGAATCACAAGTCAAAAAATACAGTAGACTAAAATTCCCAGAAAAAAATAACATAAGTTGGGAGGTGAGAAAGTGTTCTTTACATTGTAATATCTGTCAGGATGATAAAGGTTTTGATTCTCTTCAGATACGGGACTCCCTACTTCACGCTACATGAAAACCAATTCCAGGTTAACGGAAGACCTGAATCTGAAAGCTTTTATAAAAAATATAGAAGAAAGTCTTTGTGGCATTGAGATGGAGTAGGACACTGAAAGAAAGACACTGAAAGGTTTACTCATGAATGAAAGATGATAAATTTAACTTCAGAACATTTGAAACCCATTACTCCAAAGAAACAATGGAAAGATAAGCTAGTGAGTGGGGAGAAGGCACTGGCCAACAGGTAACTGAGGAAGGACAAGTATGTAGAATAATTATAGAACTCCTATAAATCAGTGAGGAAAAGGCAGGCCACGAAGTACAAAACAAAACAAAACAAATAACAACAACAAAAAGGTCAAAAACTTCAAGATGCATTTTCATGAATAAGAAACCTAAATGCCAAGAAACATAAATAAAAGATGCCCAACCTTATTTGTAGGCAGGAAGAAATCACAATGGAATACCACTTCACAAATCCTAGGGTATCTAAAACAAACAAAAACTGCTATTAATATTAGTAAGGATGAACTAGCATACACATAAATTTATACTTTTACTTTGGAAATTTGCTTGGCAGTGTTTATATGTGTATGCTTACTTTATTAGCCAATAATTCCAATGTTGGATATATACTCCATAAAAATGTTCACTAACTGTTTATCAAAATGCATGCACAGAATATTCGTAAAGGTTCCGTTTGAAATAGGCAAAAGCTGGAAATAACCCAAATATCTATCAACAGTATCATGAATCGATGAATTGTGAGGTATTTGTGAAGTGAAATTTTGTACAATAATGAAAATAAATTGATGTTTTTATCCAATGACATGAAGGCATCTTATGTTCATAATGTTGGCCGGGAAAACAAAATATGCTATGAAATAATATAATAGGATCCCGTTTTATAAATTTCAAAAACAAATACAACATAAATGTATTATTTATGGATATAAAGACTGGCAGTAAAAATATTTGTATTTTTTTAAAGATTTTATTTATTTATTTGACAGAGGAGAGAGATCACAAGTAGAAAGAGAAGCAGGCAGAGAGAGAGGGGGAAGCAGACTCCCTGCTGAGCAGAGAGTCCAATGCGGGGCTCGATCACAGGAACCTGAGATCATGACTTGAGCCAAAGGCAGAGGCTTTAATCCACTGAGCCACCCAGGTGCCCCAGTAAAAAAATTTTTAAAAGCAAGAAAGTAATTGGTATAAATTCACGATTATGATTATCTCTTGGAAGGTTTGGTGGATATGAAGTTGTAAGGCATAGGAAGAGTAATTTTGACACACCAACTTGGGTGGTAGATACATGAATTTTTTGCTTTGCTATCATTTGTTCAACTTAAATACTCATTTTATGCATTTTTTGGTATATTTTCCTTTTTACAAAATGAGATAAAGTATCTTAACAATCTGAAATTAGATATAGTAAAATGATTCTTGAATTTTTGGACCACGACCTGAGGAAAAAAGATTCTGAGAGGAGCAGGGCTGGCTATGTATAAAATGTAGGAGTTTTTGCTGAGAAAAACATAGATACAATTATATAAAATTTCTTTATGCTTTGTGAATAAATGAGTGGGTCATAAAAAAAATAAGTGAATTTTACTTTGCCAAATGCCATTCACAATTTTTTTTTCATAATGGAAATTTCATTGTCTAGTGGAGGGGATAACATAACTGATTCTAAAACCAGAGAGAAGATGGGCTTAAATCTCTCTACATACTTGTAGGAATATGCAAATGAATAACTTAACTTTATGGAGCCAGTTTCTTCCTTTCTAAAATTTGGATAACATAATTTCTCTCAAATATAAGTTTTGAGGATTTAGAAAGTTCCCATTTAAAGTTGTGGTTTATGGTTGACATCTAATAATGATAACTATAATAACTTGATGATATTTGTATTTCTAATTAGTGGCAGATAATATGAACAGCTATCATTCTTGGAGATACTCTCCAAAAAAATCCAAGAGAAAATGGGAATAATAGGATAGTGGTGCTTACATGCTGCATTGTAGGAAGGGTTAAATGAGATCCTACGAACAGTTTCCTTGATATTAGAAAACACTTCAAAGTGGTGTAACTGAACCCCAAATGTGGGTTAGTGTGCCCAATGTGCAGTGAGACAATCTCTGAGTCACCAGGTTTGAAGCAGAGAAACATTTTATAATCAGAAGGGCAGCCCAACAGAAGGCAGGGGATTGACTCCCAAATCTGCCTTGTCTTGTTGAGTCAAAGAACAGTTTGTATATGATTAGCAATTATGAGGGGATTAGGGAAGGAAATTGATGGGTTCTGGAAGTTTCTGAGGGGGTCATGAAACTTCTTGAGGTTATACAATGCCCTTGGCCTCCTGGAGCCATCAGGATCTTGCTTCCTTACATGTTAACCTCATGTCTTAATTATCAGTTCTGTAAGACAGACAATATAAACCGGCACACCACCCATGGTCCCTGTAATTAACTTCAGGAAAAAGAGCAAAGGACACGCTTAATCCTTCTTGTGAGGCAGTGAAGGAATGTGCCCATGTGCAGCATGTGAAGTTACTATGGAAGAAGAGTCTGATAAGGTTTAAGCAAATAAAGAAACATGTATGTGGGCTCATTGGGGAGAATTTAATGAAGGAATTGTTTTCAAAAGTGTAAACAGTGAAGAGAAATCAGGAGTAAAAATGAAGAAGCTTAAGGCTAGAAAGTGCTGGGCAGTGAGGTAGTGGTTGCAGGAACCAGAGTATGACCTCTGAGTGAGAGACCCACATGCCCACAGTTGCCCTGTGGAGAGGGAGTGAAGTAAAAAATACCCCGCTCTCATTCTACTCTCCTCTTTCTGTATCCTACTCGTACTCCTCATTGGCAGGATTCAAGCTTAAGTGCAACAACAAGGGAGTCTGCAGGGGCACAGAGTGGGGAAGGTGGAGAGTGGCTGCAGCGGCAGTCGTAGATTCAACAATATAGTAGGATCTTAAACGAGTGATTGTCATGTAATAAACACTCAAAAAAGCAGTACCTATTATTTTCTGATGACATTTGCCCTTTCCACTGTTATTTCATATCATTGTATAGAAGGAGAAAGAATAATAAATTACAATCTTATGATGATTTTCCCTTCCCCTGGTTTATCTGGGAAATTCTCACTTTATTGAAGACTGTTTTGAAGTAATAACTTCTCTGTGAACTCTTCTGTTGTCACCAAAGCAAGATGAGAAGTGCCCTCTCTATTGTTCCATTGCACATCTCAAGTGGAACCCCTGGGTACAATGCATTATAATTAAATTTTCAGGTATATGCTCCTCTGTGATCTGTGACTTCCGAAGGTCAGGTGAGTCATCATCACTTTATAGTGCAGAGAAAATCCCCTTGTCTGTTCAAGTGTCAGCACTCCTGAGGGTGGTAGACCTCTTCCATCACTAGCAGAGGTCCAGGACAGTGACTGCTATGTCAGGGGTAGGCAAGGTGCAGGAGGCTTAGGGTAGAATAGAGAAGGGTCACCATCACCATCATAGTGGGAAATACCAGAACGTGGTATGGCAGGTGAGGGAGTAGAAAGTGGCAATGAATGTACACTTTGGAAAAACTCTTCCTGTGTGATTGAAGTCTGTATCTTCAAGGGCCAACGTAGTCCATTTTCCATCTTGGAATTGTTGCCATAGTGATTAATAATACACTGTCATTTTTCTTTATTGAATTAAGTTCCTATTCTACGTAATTTTTTTTTTGTAATTTCTTGGTACATCCTCCAAAATTGTAGTTTTTCCAAATATATAAAAGGTATGTCATGTTCTAAGTTTTTGGTACATCCTTGCTTTTACTTTTTTCCACTACATACAGCATTTTAAGTGCCTTAATTGAAATGTATAAAATTGACATGAATTTTGCCTTTACTATCTAACTTCAGAGCTACAATAATTCAATCATTACCCTTTCATTACTGAAAATTTGGCTGCTTCTGTGCAGCTGTTTCAAAAGCTTCCATTTAAAGAAGCACACTGAAAATGATGCCAACAGTGCAAAGATACAATTTCTTGAAAAAAGAAAGTGTATCTTCCTGTTTTTATAAATCTATGTATTCATTTTCATTTCATAATATAAAGTTTGTAAATGTACTCAAAATACATGCTAACATGTACATGGTGGTTACTTTTATCTAATTACTATCATCCACATTTTTCTTTCTTTTTTTTAATTTTTTTTAAAGATTTTATTTATTTATTTGACAGAGAGAAAGAGATCACAAGTAGGCAGAGAGGTAGGCAGAGAGAGAGGGGGAAGCAGGCTCCCTGCTGAGCAGAGACCCCGATGCGGGGCTCGATCCCAGGACCCTGAGATCATGACCTGAGCTGAAGGCAGAGGCTTTAACCCACTGAGCCACCCAGGTGTCCCTCTTTCTTTTTTTTTTTAACATGCTTTGTAAGAAGAAAACGTGCAACACAATTTCATTTTTAATGGTAACTGGCTTCCAATGTTTGCATTAGCGTTTCTGAATGACAGAATGGCAGAAAACTGATAAAACTAATCCAACCCCTGCCCCCTCCCCCCCAAAAAAGAAGAAGACTGTCTACATAGGTCTAGAATGTTGAGGAAAAATACCATTGGGTATTAAATTATATTCCCTTGAAAATACAGAAAAGGTGCATCAAGACTCATCTTGTTTAGGGTTGCCATGAATCAGAAAACTGAGAAAACCTCACTCCATTATGAGGAAATCTATTTTTGGAGTCAGCCACAACATTGTTCCTCTTTCTCTTCCCTCACTTGTGCCTTTCTCTTTTTATTCCTCATTTGGTGTGCTGAAGTCAATCTTAAGAAACAAGATATAAAGTAGTGTGCATAGAGGATCATAATTTCTCATATTTTTCATTGGATCAGGTGTCAGAAACAAACTGGAGGGTTGAAGACGGTTCCCTCAACTCCACCAAGCAGAATGATTGGATGTAAGGTGTGTGTGCATCAACTTGTCCCTTAGTTCTAGTGTGGTCCCTTAGTTCTAGTGTGGTATACATTCTGAACCAACAGGCAAGGAATTGAGCCAGTGGTGGAGGATGTCTCCTCTATGTTGCTAATATTAAACCTGAAAAAAATCAGTCCTCATTTAGGTATTAATTTTTAAAACATTCTACATATATCTGAAAGGTACTGCAGAACGATGGCTATGAGTCATGATTCTGAAGACATGTTAGTTAAAATGATAAACTATGAGAGCCAGATTACAATTTAATGTGAAAATTCAGTATTATTATAATGCTGAAATCAGTCTCTGTTGTTGGACTGGCGCAATATCTCCCTTAATCTTTTCCTCCTAAGCCCAATTGCTCTGAGAAAGTTACCTTACACACTGTGTCTCAAGTTCCTAGTGTGTAAAATGTGGACAATTACAATAACTTCACTTTATACTTGTAGTGATGGTTATATAAATTAATAGATATAAACACTTTAGTGTATAGTTAGCATGCAGTAGATTATTATTGTTTCTCAACAGGTGACAAACAGACAATGATCTACAAAGAAAGATTACTCTGAAATACAAATGGAGCTACATAATATAAAGGAAAATATTTAAAACCAAAAATGCAAGAGCTTTCTTCTAAACTTGATTTTGACTTAATAGAGAATTAAATAGATATCAGCTAAAAATGAATGAATGACATGCAGGTCAAAGCTGGGAGATTTTTGTAGAATACAGAAAAAAAAAAGGACAAAGAATCAATGACAGAAAAGAGCATCAATAATAGAGAACAGAAATCCAACTTATAGAAAACCAGAATTACTGAACAAGACATTTTATATGGAAGAATCACCAAATTATTCAAAAAGAGAATTGAAAAAGATTTCCAAGTTGAAGAAAAATGTATGATGAATGAAAGAGATGACCAAACACTAGAAAAATTACTGAAAAGGAGTCACATCTAGAATAAAGCAGGTCAAATGCTTGACTTATAAAATTTTAAAAAATCATCTACATTCATCCAGAACATTGGAAGAGGATTTAAAATGACTTAGCCTTCCTCTCTGCAATACTAATTGGGAAAAATATGGAAACCACAGAGAGTTCTTTTGCAGGGGGTGGGTAGGTGGTAGTCAATTGAGCGTCTAACTCTTGATTTCAGCTCAGGTTGTGATCTCAGGGTGATGAGATCAAGCCCTGCTTTAGGCTTCTTGCTCAGCATGGAGTCTGCTTAAATTTCTCTCTCCCTCTGCTTTTGTCCCTCTCTCCTTGCACTCTCTCTCTAAAATAAATAAGTAAATCTTTTTTAAAAAAGAATTCTTTTGCAGGTGTAGGTATTGGTGAGAGAATAATATTAAACTTAGTCAAATTATCTTTCAGATGGTAGGACAATAGAAAGCATTTACAAATGTGTAATATTGCCTAAAATATATTACTAATTTATTATATGAAAAATATTTTAATGTCTGTGGGCTGGAAGTTGAAAAAAATTCAACTGTGAAAGAACAGGATTAGTGAGTAAGGATCAAAGCCACCTTTGAAAGACTCAGGTCCAGAAAACTGGTGAAAATATGATGATTTCAACCAACAATTAATGATTGAGAACTTTTTAGTGACAATCACTGGTGTTAAAAATAGAGATGCAACAGGGAACAAAACTGAAAACAATGTAAATATGAAACACTAGTTATATGTCATAAAAAAATAAATGAATAAAATAACTTATACTAAAAAATTCCAGATTATACTCAAAAAGATGTAGAGCAGTATGATGAGATATTTTAACATACGATGACTACTAAGGAAAGTTTCTATGCAATATTGCTAATTAGAGAACAATCAGGGGGATAAATAATTTTAAAAAATGTAACCACTAAAGAATTACAAATAGGGTCAATTTCTTTCCAACCTTTAGAAAACAATGGTAAATATGGGGTGCCTATGTGGCTCAGTCGATTAATTGTTTGCCCTTGGCTGGGGTCATGATCCCAGGTCTTGGGATCCAGCCCTGCATCAGGCTCCCTGCTCAGCGGGAACCCTATTTCTCCCTCTCCCCCTGCCCTCCCCACTTGTGCTTTCTCTCCCCATCTCCCTATCTTTCTCTTTCAAATAAATAAATAGAATATTTAAAAAAGAGAAAGCAATTGTAAATATGATAAATGTTATATTAAAATAACAAAATAATAAACACTGCAAAAACACAAAATGCAAGAATAAAAACTGGAATAATAAAAACACATATGAATTATTAAATAAAATTTTTCTTTTTTTTTACCAATTTTTTTAAAGATTTTATTTATTTATTTGACAGAGTGAGGAGAGAGATCACAAGTAGGCGGAGAGGGGGGCAGAGAGAGAGGAGGAAGCAGGATCCCTGCTGAGCAGAGGGCCCAATGCGGGGCTCGATCCCAGGACCCTGAGATCGTGACCTGAGCCGAAGGCAGAGGCTTTAACCCACTGAGCCACCCAGGCGCCCCTAAATAAAATTTTTCTATTGAATTAAAAAACAATTGAAAGATTCTAAAGGAAAAACAAATGCAATGGTGAACCTACATAGGATCATGGAAGAGACATTGGTGGAAAGACTGGTGAAATTCAAATAAGGTTTGATGTTTCATGAACAGAATTGCACCAATGATTTTTTTTTCTTTTTGATTTTGATAGTTGTACTCTTCCATGTTCCATGGTTTTATAAGATATTAACACTAGAGGAAGCTAACTGAAGGGGACTCTGTATTATTTTTGCAACCCTTCTGTGTGTCTAAAGTTATTTTTTTTAAGTTGAAAAAATGAAATAAAATCCAAGTATATGTCACTTTAAAAAAGCAGACCATATCTAAAATGCTTTATAAAGGAGGCTTTCAGTTTAACAATGGTTGCTGGATCACAACCCTTAATACATCCTATTTAAATTATTTTTAAAGGAGGGAAAATGTGAAAATTAATAAGAAACCCAAAAAACAAGGCTGATGACCAATTTATATGTTGGTTTCTACAAATATAAATTGCAATGGAAAAAATTATGAAAGGAATTTTATACTTAAAGATATACAGAAGACATAGCAACCAATTATATGTGGATTATTTTGGATTCTGATATTTGAAATAAGTAATGACCTTTATGAGACAATTATAACTGAATAATGACTGGATATTTCATGATATTAAAAGATTACTATTAGGTCTAGCTGTGATAATAGTATTGAGGTTATATTAACAAAAACAAGAACAACAATACAATAATGAGACCATACTTTTAGAGATCCATAAAAAATATTTATGGATGAAATGCAAAAAAAATTATTAAGGTAGGAATCTAGGAATATTAGCTATATGAAAAACTAAATTTATATAAAATTTTTCCTTTTTTTCCCTTTCTATTAATGCTGGACATCATCCTCTGGTACTCACTAAAGGAAATGCTAAAAGTTGTCCTTTAATTTCAAAGAACTATAACTTGGAAGGGAGGAGTGAATGCAAGACTAATAGAGACCAAATAAGCTAGTCACCATGTTGGTAAATCTAAAGAATACTGGACTGCTGCCACTGTTGTCAGTGGTGATGATGATGTTGATGATGACTAATTTGGAGTTCTTTACAAAGACAGGTGAGCTAAAATATGAAAAAAATGTGGAAAGAGAAGTGAGTTACAATTAGAATGCTCCAAGTTTCTATATTGTTTGGGAGGATAATAAAGATATTAACTTGGGATATTAGATTTGGACTTAACATAACCTGTGAACTTTAAAAATGTAAAGGTAACAAAAAGTAATAAAAAATATAATTTACAACTTTAAAATGACTAAAAGAAAACAGAAGGAAATATAACAAAAAAAAAACCAAACAAACCACAAAACAATCAAATAACATGAGAAAAGAAGTAAAGAAAGATAAAAATATGGCAAATAGAAAACTTGCGGTATCATGGTATAAATTGCTTCAAATATATCAGTATATCAACAAGATATTGTGTAATATTGGCCAGAACAGTGGTTTAAAACGACCACCATTTATTTGGCTCCTAATTCTGTAGGTGGTTAATTTAGGCTGGGCTGAGCTGGCATTTCTTCTGGTCTTGGTCCAGCCCCCTCCTGCATTTGTGATAAGCTGAGGGCTGGTAGGTGATTCTATTCTGGGGTCTGGGCTGGCTGCCATTTGTATGCTTTCATTCTTCACATAGTCTCTCATCTTCTAGGAGGTAAATGGTGCTTGGTCACATGGCAGAGCCAGATTTCCAGGACAGTGAGTGAAAACATGATGTGTCTATTGAGGTGTAGCCTTGAAATTGGCCCGCTAGTATTCCTGCTTCATTCTACTGGTCACAGCAAGTCACAGACAAGCCCAGATCGAAAGGGTCAGGAAATAAACTCTCTTTTCGTGGGAGATTGACATAGTCACATTGCAAAGGGCATGGACACAAGGTGGGGAGAGTATTTATGTATGAGTACTTGCAGTAAATATAAATGAACAAAACTCTTCCATTAAATGCTAGAGATTTATAAATTATAAATATGAAACAGTCAACTTCTTGATATAGAAGAGGCTAAATTAAGTTAGGATTAAACAAAAATATTAAAAAAATAATGAAAAAATCGGGCACCTGGGTGACTCAGTTGTTGAGCCTTCGGCTCAGGTCATGATCCCAGAGTCCTGGGATCGAGCCCCGCATCGGGCTCCCTGCTCAGCAGGTAGCCTGCTTCTCCCTTTCCCTCTCTCCCTGCTTGTGTTCTCTCTTTCGCTGTGTCTCCCTCTCTGTCAAATAAATAAATAAAATCTTAAAAAAAATAATGAAAAAATGATAAGCAATGCAAAGAATTACTAATCAAAAGGAAGCTGTTGAGGGAAAAAAGTCTTTAAGGCAGGGAGAATTTTTAAGGGTATGAGAGAGATATCTAATCATAAAAGGAAAACTTCACCCAAAATATATTATAATTTTGAATCCATATGTACCTAATTTTATAAAACCAAGATAGGTAATATAAAAATTAGTAGAATTAATTAACTGATAATTAAACTGATAAGAACATTTGTATGGCTAGTATTAGAATCACAAACAGGAAACATACTTTGTGAAACAGTAGATATGGGAAAAATAAAGTAAATAAATCCTCCACTAAAAGAGCCAGAATTCAGGGAAAACTTCAATAGAACAAGATGGAAAAAGTAAACAGATACTCTTAATGGATCAAAACCAAAACTGAATTATTTCCTGAGCATTATAAAGACCTAAGAAAATAACAGTAAGTAAAAAATTGAAGCTATAAGGAGAGGTATGCCAACAAATATAAAAATAACATTATATTGTAATATTATTATCAGATTAGGTAGAATCAAAAGCAAAATGTTATAATTACTGGATTATTGATGTGTTGAATAAATTTGCATAAAATTATTTTCAGAAACATAAAGTGGGAATTTAGAAGACCATTTTGTTGACAGATATGATGTAATAAAAACTCAGCAATATAGGGATCAAGGATATAAATTAATTATGACATATAAACCTTCATTTATATGTGATACACACACGTACTATGCAGAACCAGTCTAATCTGTAGTCAGCGAAGTGAATTTTTGTTAAGGACTAGGTATTCTCAAAAAGAAAGAAAGAAAGAAAGAAAGAAAGAAAGAAAGAAAGAAAGAAAGAAAGAAAGAAAGAAAGAAAGAAAGAAAAAAAGAAAGAAAGAAAGAAAGAAGAAAAAAGAAAAGAAAAAAAGAAAAGAAAAGAAAAAAGAAAAAAAAAGAAAAAGACTAGGTATCCTCAATGTGATAATAGAGCAGACGTGAGCAGACTTGACAATTTAGGCTGAGAGTTTTCTAATGGGATTGGGATAACAACCATAGATTTCAAGAGAGGAGATTCCAGAGGTGGTGATGCTTCATTCACTTCTCTTCAACTTTTGAGAAAGGTTATATCTGTATTGTGGCAAGGATCATCCCGAACAAGTGCTTCTTCACTGAGTCAATTTTACCCTCCATGGGATATTTGGCAATGTCTGGAGACATTTTTGGATTTCACAATAGGGTGAGGGGAGTAGTTGTTATTTGTATCTAGTAAATAGAGGCCATAGATGCTGCTAAACATCCTACTATGTACGGGAAAGAATTATCTGGCCTCAAATGCCAATAGTGTCAAGGTTGAGAAATACTGATCTAAACCAATGTACTTAAAAGTCCTGGCACAAACTGGACTCCAACAGAATCTAATAGAAAGGATTTTGTCTAAGGTAGTGGTGCTGAGAGAGAGAGAGTTTCACTATGTGTTTTCACCTACTTCAGGCACTTTCGAGAAAGCAGATATCAAGCAACCTGTTCATGAAAAATGAATTTTCTCTTTGAAGACTACTCAATATATTCTATTTGCCTATTCTATCCAAGTGTGAAAGAATTTAAGAGGGTTTTGATCAAAGAGTATGAACCTTTAAAATTGAATTTCAGTCAGGTGGAGAGGAAAGTCTTAATAACATCTACTAGCAGTTCCCACTTTACAAATACACTTTTAGAAACAATTTGTTCATTCATCTATTCAGTATTTATGTTTCGCATTTCTTCTGTGTGCACAGTCACATCTTTTGATGATAGAGATGATTAAGCTGAGACCTTTTCCCTCAGCTAAGTAAGAATTGGGAGAAATAAGGATGCAAATGTTGGGTAGGTCACTAAGCTAATCACAAGAGCTTTTTAAATTCAAAATAAACCTGATTGATACAAAGCTGAACTGAACTTACCTATAAGGATCCAATCAGTTTGGAGAGCCAAATATTAAGAATTTAAACATGGGAAAGAAAATCATGCATATTAAGCATTTTCTTATCATCTGTCACAGAAAGTCTCCAAATTAAGCTTTACAGTGACTCAATGCTATAGCTATTATTAATTCATTTACAAATGAGGAAGCTGAGACTCAAAGGCTTTGAGTCACCTGTCTTTGTTCACAGAATCTGGGAGGTAGTGTTGGGATTTGTATGCACGTGTAGGGATTTGAATCCTAAGATCAGTGGTTTGCCCACTATATCAAAGTCCAATATGGTCTGCTCAGGAAAGGAGTAACTCTCTCCATACTTGCACATCTGCTTTATGTATAAGTGAGCACTGTGCAGAATAGGGGCTTGGAACCTGTAATGTGAAAGCAGAAGACAGGGAATCTCAGTTCCTGCGGTTGAAGAGAAACTGTGTACTCCCTGATGATGGACTTTCTTGTCCTCTCCATGCCTTGTATTTCCTCTATAATGTCTTCTTTGTCCCATGGATTATGCAGAAGTTTTAAAATTCCAATATTTCTTATTTTAAAGTTTTAACTTTTAGTTATTGACTTCTAATTCAATTGCATTGCCGCCAGAAAACATGATTTGTATGATATGTTCCTTAAAATGTATTGTGGATTGATTTATGAACTAGGATATGACCAATTTTTAGAAGTATTACATATATGCTTCTGAAGAATCTATAGTCTTAATTGTTTGGTATATACATGCATTGTGTGATTGTTTTTTGTGTAGTTCACCTATCAATAATTAAAAGTGTGTTAAAATCTACATGATAGAGATATCTTTCTTTTGTTCAATACTTTTTTCTTTATCTGTTGTGAGGAATAATTTATATACATTTTTAGAATTGTATGTTTTTAGTGAATTGAACATTTTAATCACTATGTAGTGTGGCAGCCATTAAAGTGGTCTCTCAGTTTTCTAGCTACAGGAAGTAAAATTGACCTATCACTCCAGCTACTATATTCTGAAATTCATCACTGTGCTTATACGGAAGCCTCTCATTTCATGGGCTGGTTGTCAGCCAAATACTAGTGTTGACAGCGATGCAAAAGAGCCCTGTTCTTGGAAAACATGGGACTCCTATAACAGGTGACTTTGGCTCAAGGACTCCCCATCAGATTTACTAAACTTTTCTGAGTACTGCACCATATTCTAAGACTTTTCCTTTAATTTTCTTCATTTGAATAGAATATGCCTTTTTGTAGATTTTACTCATATTTTTCCTGCTTAGTGTTCTGTGAGATTCCTGAATCTATGGGTTTGGTGCCTACCATTAATTTTGGAAAATTCATGGACATTATTTGAAATATATTTTCTCTGTCCTTTCTTTGTTTTCCTAGTATTCTAATTATACATATGTCACACCTTTTGATATTGTCCTTTAACACTTGGACTTTTTTTTTTTTTAAAGATTTTTATTTATTTATTTGTCAGAGAGAAAGAGAGAGTACAAGCAGGGGGAGCAGCAGAGGCAGAGGGAGAAGCAGGCTCCCTGCTGAGCAGGGAGACCGATGCAGGGCTTGATCCCAGGACCCTGAGATCATGACCCGAGCCGAAGGCAGACACCCAACTGACTGAGCCACCCAGGCACCCCAACACTTGGATGTTTTGTTCTGGATTTTTGTTCGTTTCATTTTGTTTTTATTGTTGTTTTAAATGCTTATTTCTCTGTGCATTTCAGTTTGGGAATTTTCTATTGATATACCTTAAAGCATTTCTTTTCGTTTTTCTTTAAAGTTGAAAGTGATTGTGATATTGTGATTTATAATAAGAAATGCATATTTTTTTCTTCATCCCTGTTCCTGGCCAGAGCTCCTAAAACCATTGTAATATACTAAGCAATAAAGCTGCTAGAAACATCTTTTGTTCTAATTGGTTTTTGACCTCAGTTCTGGACACAAAGCTCCTAAGTCCTTGAGAATTTCCTAAGTGATAGGAGTGTCTCGTTCTAATGAGAAAATTCTTACTGGGCTCTTGCATAGCTTCAGAATGGGAGCTGCATAAGAAACTTGGAACTTTCAGTCCCAGTCTCCATTCTCAAGTTGAGGAGAGGTGCTGGAGATTGCATTAATAATCAATCATACCTATGTGATGAAGTCTTTATAAAAGTCTCTGAACTATGAATTTTGGAGAACTTCTGGATTGGTAAACACACTGAGGTACTAAAGGCAGCATGCCTGGAAAAGGCATGGAAGCTTGCACCCTTTTCTCTATACCTCACCCAATGTATCTCTTCCATCTGGCTGTTCCTGAATTATATCTTCTTATAATAAACCAGTAAAAATGTTTCTCTAAGTTCTGTGAGCCATTCTAGCAAATTATCAAATCCAAGGAGGGGGTCAAGGGAACCTCGATTTATAGCTAGTCAGTCAGAAGTATAGGTGACAACCTAAGACTTGTGATTGGCATCTGAAGTGGGGACAGGCGTGTGGGACTGATATCTTAAGCCATGGAATCTGATACTAACTCCAGCTAGAGAGGGTCAGAACTGAACTGAATTGCAGGATACCTGGCTGATGTTAGAGAATCGGTCAGTATCGAGAAAAAAACCCACATTTGGTGGCCAGAAGTATTGACAGTAGATAGAAGAAAAGGTCTTTTTTTTTTTCCTTTCAAGGATGTATTGGGTAACAAGAAGTGAGGTAAATAGATTGCATGCTAACCTAGTTAGAAGTTGGCTGTATTTAACATTTCCTGTAACTGTTCGTGCCAGAAGCTTCAGTTTTCTTCAGTCTTTGTTTTTGTTTGTTTATTTGTTTGTTTGGTTTTCTTGTTTTTTTCTGCTCTGTTGCCTTTGATTTCCCTAACAACTCCTTAAATGGAATCTGTGTTTTCAGCTTTTTCAGTTTTAATTCACTATTATCTTACTGGATCTCTGTTGATGTGTTGGTAAGGTGTAGGGAGGGAAGCATTCTATAATCTTAGAATTAAATCTCAGTCTTTTAGTGGGTCTGTGTCCCAGGACTATGACCTTTCTAAGTGTGTCTCAGATTTTTTTGACTTCCCTCTTAAGGTAAGTCAAAAAGGCTCCTGGGCACTGGAATGGGATAATAACTTCCCCCACTGTGAGATAAGGATGTGGCAGTCTTTTCCCTTAGAGAGTAGACCTTTGTTATGGAGAATGCTGTCCACATATTTCAAAATGGTAACTCTTCTCCTTCCTCTGCTAGAAACACCAGGAGATTTTTCTCAACTCTTTATCAGGAGAAATTGGCAGTGCTCCTGAAAGAAAATCTATAAAAGATGTGGGGTCTCCCTGAAGACTAGGTACCCTAGGATTTTTCTTTTAAGCTACTCTGCATTCAATCTCTAACAATTTGTTGAAATGAGTACTTAAGATTTCCTATCAGTTTATAGCTCTGAATACTTCTGGTCCATGTAAGACGAAATTTGGCTGTGATTCTGTTTCAGTTGTGGCTTTCTGTGTTTGCCTGTCTTTCAAGATTTCAGGGTGGCACTTCGTCCTGTGACTTCAATTCTCTGATGGATCTGAGTAAAGTTGTTTATTTTCAGTTCAACTTTTTTCTTGTTCTAAGGATTGGAGTAATAATTTCCAAGCTCTTTCTTTAAATATTGGAACTGAATGAAACCTGAAGCTCTTACTTTTGAAGTACTTTTACTTGAGAAGAACTAAAAGGAGTATATGTACATTAACTCTTGGCTTCTTTATTGATTTGTTTCAAATCACATTATTTTGGTTGATATAATTAATAAATTGTAACCTTTTTAAAAGATGGTTATTTTATAATTTTATCTTAGAGAAAGAGCATTAGAGGAGTCAATTTACTTTGAAAGAGAAAAAGAAAGAAAGAAAGAAAGAAAGAAAGAAAGAAAGAAAGAAAGAAAGAAGCACTGAGCAGTGTTTTAATAACTGGAAAGAGGAGATTTGCTCATCCAGTAAATTAGTTAGTTGTATTTGAGTATGATGGAGACAATTTTAGAAGCTTCATTTGCTCACTGGTTGAGTCCAATAATGTATGATGGGGCAGTCATTTTCTTTGTGTCAGATTAGTATTCTGAAATACATTGAGAAACACATCCATCTTGATGTTCAGAATGTTCCCTGAACATAATTTATGAGCTTGGAAAATGTTGGATAAGTCGCTATTTTTGCAACATTTTTTTTGTGTTTTCTATTTTAGTGAATTTCCAATTATATACCATAAATGTTAAGACTGAAAATAATCTCATGGCTTAATTTCTCAAACCTCATCATCTTATAGGGACCAATGCAAGCTACCTGATTAACCCTGTCCCCCAAACAGAGTAGGAACTGGAACCCAGGTTTCTTCTCTCCCAGCTGGAGAGCACTGCTGCTCCATGCAAGATGGTCTTGGGAGCTTGCAGAGAATCTTGTCTTCTCATCACAAGTCAATAATCATTGAGTTTGCCCAAGAAACAAAACCAACAAGAGGTAGTGAGATGTCTGTTTTTTGCTTGCTTGGTTTTTTGTTTGTTCGTTTTTTTGTACATTTCATAAAAAATCAATTTTTAATGGGTATTCATTGGCCGAAAGAGTCAAGGACATTGTCTGACTATTGGAATAAAATCTCTTTAAACAAAACTTTACAAAGGGCAAATATTCTATTCAGGAATTGTACATTTTATTTTATTTTATTTTATTTACTTTTTAAAGATTTATTTGTGAGAGAGAGAGAAAGAGAGTATGAGTGGGAGGTCAGAGGTAGGGGAGAGAGAGAATCTTAAGTAGACTCCCCACTGAGCGAAGAGCCTGACATGGGCCTTGATCTCAGACCCTGAGGTCATGACCTGAGCTAAATCAAGAGTCAGGTGCTTAACTGATTGCACCATCCAGGTGCCCCCAGGAGTTGTACATTTTAAGATCATCTTTAAAATAACAAATAATAAAATAAATAAATATAAAATTAAAATAAGTAAAATAAGACATACTAATTACTGAGCGTAGTCTGGCATATTTTTAATTCAATAGAGAGAAGAAAAATGAAATAGATTAAGCAAAAACTGACTTGAATGGAGCCCATCAGTAGTTGAACCACCAAAGTTATGTTAACCATATTTATGCTGCCTCCAATTAGGCTATTTTTGGGTTAGGTGATTGCCTCAAATTTTACAAAATTTAAATAATAGAGAATCTATTCATAATGGGCTTATCTTATTCATCATTAAAATAAAGCTAGATTTTATTTCAGTGCATTATGTCATGGCAAGGAATACAGGGCATTCTTTCAGAGCCCCTGGGTTTCTAGGTTATCTGGACTCAGGACAGAGGCCTGGGCCAAGGGCCTAAAGGCTAAGGCGTCATGATTAAAGAATGGCAATTAAAGAATGTCATTAAACAATTATCATATGATCTCTCTGATATGAAGAATTCAAGAGGCAAGGTGGGGGGTTGTGGGGGGTGGGAGAGGGAAATGAAACAAGAGGGTATCAGGAAGGAGACAAACCATAAGAGACTCCTAAACTCATGAAACAAACTGAGGGTTGCTGGGGGGTAGGGGTGGGTAGGGATAGGGTGGCTGGGTTATGGACATTGAGGAGGGTATGTGCTATGATAAGTGCTGTGAAATGTGTAAGCCTGAGGATCCACAGATATGTACCCTGGGGCAAATAATACCTTATGTGTTAATTAAAAAAATAATTTAAAAAAATGTCATTAAAGAATGAGCAAAGAGAATGAGGAGCAAGGTAGCAGCATTCAAAATCAGTTCCTTTAGGATCCCAGGGGAGCTGTATCACATTGTCAACACAACCCGGTTCCAATAAAAAAGGGTCAGTTCACCATGAATCAAGGTAGAAGAGAAAGTAGGACTTGTTAACAGAGTAGGTACCTGGGGCTTTGAATACATAGTTCTCATATAATTGTGTATCTGCTTTTGCTCTCACCAAAATCATAATTATTTCCTGGTGTAGAGTCATTCTACTGCCCATGTAATTTTTACACATTATTCACCCACCCATGAATTGACTTAATTGCTGATTCTGAAATTCTCTTTTAGAGATTCATTTATTTGGCTTTATGCAAATCCCATGATTGGTTATTCATACATTAGCATGAATAATTATAGCATCTTGATTAAGACTGATTAAGCTTTCCATTCATCAAAGAGAAATGCAGATACTCTGGATATATTATTTTTATTTTACTGTACCTTTTAAGTATTAGCTCTAGAAAGCCAACTTGTAGATAAAGTTTTCTCAGAGCCCAATAACCTACCTACCTAGATTGTTGGTAAGGTGAGAGGGAGAATAAACAAAATAAAGGTTCTGTTGTCTAGGAAAAGCTATTTGTTTGTTAGGAAGATAATTTATTGAATCCTCAACTTTTTTATTGTGTTTATTCTAAACATTCTTGAGCAATATAACTACTCATAAAAATATTCTTTAATTCTGGGTTTTGGTAACTTTAAGCTTTCCATTATAAGGAGAATCTTAATGGTTGGGTTCTGTTTGCAAAGTACATGTAGGTCCCAAATGTTTAAATCTATTTATTATTTGTTACCTTTCATCTATCAGGTAGCCTTCTCCTCAGGTATCATTTAAGACTCTAGATTTCCATAGTCGTAGAGTTGATTGAGTTTTGGATTCAACTAGAGTTGTGGGTTTTTTTTTTAAGATTTTTTATTTTATTTGAGAGTGAGAGAGAGTGAGTGAGAGAGAGCATGAGAGGGAAGAGAGTTAGAGGGAGAAGCAGACTCTCTGCTGGGTGGGGATCCTGATGTGGAACTTGATCCTGGACTCTGGGATCATGACCTGAGCTGACGGCAGTCGCCTAACCAACTGAGCCACCCAGGTGCCCCTAGAGTTGTGGTTTTACCATGAGAGTAACATGGAGAGAAATGGGACCAAGGAACTTGAGGGCATATATTATCAGTCAGGTTCAACAAGAGAAGCAGAACTGGTATGATACATATCATCATTTGTGTGCTATAATACATCATGCACACGTATGACATGATACATGTCATATGTGTATATGTGTAGATAAATCACATATATTACATAAGTGTAAGTAATATAATTATATGTAATACATGTTACATATATACATACACACACATATAAAACAAAGAAAAAATATATATATAACAAAGAATGTATGTAACAACAAGGAATCAGCTTATGTGATAGTGAGTTCTGGGTAAGCAAGTCCAAAATCCACATGGCAGGCAGTTTGAGAGGGAAGATCTTGGGCAGGCTGGAACCCATGACACAAGCTGAAGCTGTTGTCCACAGACAAAAAAGTAAGATTTTAAATAGGATGGAACTCCATAGGCATGGTCCAAGACTGCTATCCACAGGTGGATTTTCTTCTATACCTTGAAGAAGTATCAGTCTGGCTTTTAAGGCCTCCCAGTTGATTCAGTCAGGCCCACTCATATTATTCAGGATAATATAATTTATTTAGGGACTTTAATTATATATGCACAATTTTCCACAGTAGCACCTACCTTAGTGTTTGATCAAATAACTGAGGACCATAGCCTCGCTTAATTGACATATCACAAAAGTCATCACAGTGTATAGAAGGGAGAGGTTATGGTGACAGACCATAGGACTTTACGTGGGTGCCCCTAAAAACATGACAATTTCTTTCCAACATCTTCCACTCCTCCTCCCTTGGACTGTTTTTCCTATTGATATTTTATTATTATCAAGTTATATATTAATTAAAAATATGCATCTCTCTTGCTTCACAATACAGTTGAAGCTTGAACAATGTGGGTGTTAAAGGCACCAACCCCCATGTAGTTGGAATATAACTTTTGATTTCCAAAAATATTAACTACTAACAGTATACTGCTCACCAGAAGCCTCACTGATAAAAAACAGTTAATTAACACATACTTTGTGTGTTATATGTCCTAGATATTATATTCTCAATAAAGTAAGAGAAAGAAAATGTTAAGAAAATCATAAGGAAGAGAAAATACATTTACAGTACTATACTGTATTTATAAAAAAAAATCCATGTATAAAAATGGAGCTGTGTCATTCAGACCTGCATTGTTCAGAGGGTCAATTGTACTCCTATCTTCTTCCTCACTTTTTGTTTTATTTCACATGAAATTCTCTTCATTAAGTTATCCACCTAGTATTGCTATATGAGCTTGGGAAGCCACTGAAATACTCTCTCATCATCATCATAGACGTTATCTTAACACAACTGATTACCAACTCCTATCACCAGAAAACAAATACTTAGCATCACTTGGGCGATTCAGTGACCCGAGAGTCATCATAACATCTTGTTTTTCCCTATCACCCCTCCCTACATTTAAACAATCATCAAATTCTCTTGAATTTCTCATGTCACTTGTTTTCTTTCCTTATTTTTTTACTCATCAGCAAATCATGCTGTGGAAAAACAAATTAAGATTTTCAAACCTCACAACAATTTATGCACTATATAGAGAACAAAAAAGACAGATGTGTAATTCAGAAAATATAATAAAGGAATAAATTAGAACAAAGGAATAATCTAAGTGCTAAAGTAGAATGATTGCATGAACATCAAAGTGCACTACAGAAAGGCTTATAAAAACATATCCATACATTATCTTGTAAATCACTCCATAATACACGTTTTCTCTTAGCATTCTTTGAAATTGTTAAATATGAGCACTTTTTAGTACATTGCATTCTTTATATGAACTTGCTGTTAAGATTTTTTTTTACAACAACAAACCATTATTGATAATGGCAAAAATATCATGGGTTAACATAGGTCAAAATCTTGAATTAAGCAATTTACTTGCCCTTAGCACTTGCTGTTGATAAGCTTTTATATACTTTATTGTTTAGTTTTACTTTCTAAAAATGTTTGTTAATGACATACTGTTGGTCATATGAAAGCCTCAAATTTCTGCCCTGTAGTTCCTCATAGAACATTTGTTCTTAAATATATGCTCTATAAGAGACCCCCTTTAAGTTAAAAAAAGGTAAGAGGAAATAATAAACACTTGAGCAATAGGAAATGTATAAGAGGAAAAAGTATGTAACATTTGTGAAGCATCTTTTATTTACCAAAATTCAGCCAGGTTATCTAAAAAATGGCATTTATTTTTACAAAGCCCTGTGAAATAGATGTGCCCAATTTACAAGTGAGGAAAACCAGTTGTGAGAATTGGATTGGTTGATTATATGCCCTTTTCCTCAGTTTCTAAGGCAGATTATGAAACTACCCCAAACTTAGAAAGTTCAAACATCAATAACTTTATACTACCTTCCTCTAGAAGAACATGGCATGATCACAGAGAAAAGAGAAAGAATAGATTGAATAATAGATCCCCTCTACCTGTAGAGTTTCTTTGCAGATGGTAGAATGAGGAATGCGGGGAGAGAGGTGAGAATGGAACACCTATTCAAATTTCCTCAAGGTTGTAAGAAATCATGGGAAGCTAGTAAGCATGGCAGTTATAGAATGACGGCTGTGTTTTAGAAGCATAACACCAGAGGGGATTGGGGATGCCTGAAGAGCAAGACTAGCAGGAAAAGGAACATTTAGAAAATTGTTGCCCAAACTGAAGGAAGTGTGAGACACAACAAAAAAATATGACAGTGATATTTGCATTAGTAATTGTTGATAATAACATGTAAGTATAAACTGCATGAAAAAGTCAGGCTTGTTTTAATCCAAACATAAAGATGGTATCACGCATTCATTAAGCAGTAGATTTCTAGATTATAGGCAAGTAAAAGGGATAATTGAGATCCTGATATATATGTGTATATGGTTTTCTGAACATGTCACTTGAAAACATTATAGATTGATAAAGAATATTTCATGATAACCAGACTGATCTGATTTTAGGGATTTACACCTGTCGGTGCAATGAGACCATCTTCCTTTCTGAGCCCTTGGCACACCATTCACCTAAAGGGTTTATATATAAACCTCATTTGGGGATGTGCACTGATAGAAGTTTTTCCATCCCAAGACCAAGATTTTCTAACTTATGTAATGTGGTAGTGACTTCTAAAGTCCGTGCGTGTCTCTTTTATTGTTCTTTGGGTCCATGGAGGATTTTATTTTTCTTCCCTTGCATTTCTGTGGGATCTTGTGAAAGTTCTGACCAGTGGATTAGGTCAGATGTAGAGTAGTGTTACTTGTGGCATGGATTATTTAGTTGCTAGTAAAAGATGTACCAATGCTTTTTTCCTCCTGTCATAGGGATCAGGAACATTCTTGATGGTGAAATTTCCTTTAGCTTGGGTCTTTAAATACAAATATCCTGGACTTGAGCCCCTGACCAGCCCATGGTGAATTCCTAGCAGAAGCAAGAAATAAAACCTTGTGTTGGAAGGCTCCCAGATTTTGAGTTTCTGTTACCATTGCATAATCTAGCCTCTTCTGATTGACTCACTGTATATCAATTTCTTCTGACATTGATGGAGCAAGACATAATGGAACAGATTGATGAACTGCATCAAGATTCCTAGACTTACATAGAGTGGACATTTTATGATAATGGGCATACTGGATAATTCCAGGTATAAACCAAAATTTCCTCCCACTTCACAAGGGAGAAGTACTCTGAATGTGTCACTATATATGTTAATTGTCTGAATGGTGTATCTGAAGAACCTGTCAATTTATATACTCATTGGATCATGACACTTCTTCCATAAGTTCTCATATTTCTCAAAGAAATAGTGTGTGTAATGTGTGTGTTTAATTTGACATAGTGTTAGTGGAGATGTAAAGGAAGAAATGAAAAGTTATTTCAAAGATAAGTCAAGAAGTATTGACAGAGAAATGTAAATGAGTAAATAATGGGTGATAAAGTATAATAATTTATAAGACTTAAGACATAGCTAACAGAATAAAACATACCAGTAGATGAATAAATTTTCATAATAAAGATGTGTTTTCATTTCACTTGGATATAATAACAATATTTAATACTTATCGAGTGTGCTAGCCATTGCTCTAAATGTTTTACCTGTATGAACTCACACGATTGTTTCAACACAATGATCTGTGTCATTTGTATTAGCCCCAGTGTATATGTGAGAAAACTAAGGTATAGAGAGATAATATTCTAGTATGAATCCAGGTTTATACAGTGGGGCTGGGCAGAACATACAAAGAAATCAATCCCCTGACTTAGGCACCTGTGCTATTTTCCTAGTCATTTGCCTTGCTCTAGCATTTGAAGGGGCATAGTATTATGATTCAGAAATTTGGGTTCCATGCCAAAATCTCAGTTTACTCAACTGAGAAGTAGGGTAAGATTCTTCTCCTCCCTACTTCTAGGGCTGTTAAGAAATTCCAGTAAGTTGGGCCCACATGACCAAAATGAAAAGTGAGGCACAAGGAATGATAAGAATCAAGATGATATCTACACCCAATACAGTAATGCACAAAATTCACAGGACCCGAGGAGGATGGGGTGGGAGTGGGGGAGTGATTAAGCTGGAAAAAAAAAGGAAGCAATAAATGTTAGTAAAGTTAAAAAATAAATCACAGCCATTTATGCCTGATGTTAGCCGGTAGGTAGAATGTTATCAATTGCAGAAAGGCCAAGAAAAGTGGTGAAGGAAAGGGAAACAGGCATGTGTACAATTCAGAGGAGACCAGCATCCTTGGATCAGGATTTTTGTAAGAAAACAGCATGGGTCAATAATTCATGTTTATAAGATAGTCTGAACAAGTGGAGTAGCAGTAAGAGATTTAGGGTAATGTCACGGGTAGCTGGGGAGAAAAAACATGAGCTGTTCGAAAAGACAAGAGTAGATCTAAAGCAAGCGTCTGTCTTCCGGATGCTAAGGAGGCAGCTTTCTCTATCATATCCAATGCCAGGCAACTTTAGTTCACCAGAGAATTTGTGTTGACTTTTAAAATTGTGCCAAGAGGAAAAAACAAACAAACAAACAAACAAACAAACAAAAAAACCCTCTCCTAGGAACTACATTGTGGATTCAAGAAGCTAGATCAAATTCTATCTCCATTCACTCCTTTGTAGAATTAAGTTGTCAATATAAGGAAAAAAATGATAACCTGAAAAAAACAAAAAACAAAACTTGAGACATGTAAACAATTCCATTGAAATTGGCTACCTGACTCACTTTGAATGAGTGAACATACGCATGAAATGAAATCTAGAATCCTGGTAGATGGAGGACAGGTTTAAGCAAATACTCTGTGCTTTTCATTTAGAATATGAGAAGAGATTTATTTTGTAGAGGAAAGAAATAAATCTGCTACAGAATTTTTACTGGTAGGTGCAAGCATAACAGTGTTTGAAATATGGAGGACAAAGACCTTTGCACATCTTTTATAAAATTGGATTGAAAATTTTGGATATAGAAAAATATATCTATATTAAGTGCAGAAAAAAGAGAGGCAACAATTCCTGAATCAGCTTAAGGAACAGAGTTAAGGAGTAGACTCAAACAGGTGAACAGATATTATTTATTCAAGATGTTCAGGGTTGGCAAGTAGGGTATTTAAACAGGATGTTGATAACTAGGTATTTCAGAAAGATTTTAGAATTTATAACAATAAAAATGATATTAAGATAATATTCAGATGGTGACAGAGAAGACAATAGAGAAAAACAAATGTCCAGGAAATAAGATCACCTAGAAACACTTGAGAAGTGATGCCTTTTCTCAGAAAAGCAGAGCTATACCTCAAATGTCTTCTGGGACTCATGGCTTAAAGAGAGCTTCATGCTCTACTCTGCAATAGACACCAAGATGGACGAAATATTTCCATGATGTAGCTGACTGTTTATTTGGAGAAATGGGTGTCCATTTTGCATGCCATTCACAGAGGAATGCCATTTTAGAATAGGAGTATAAACAGAGTTCTGTGAGAGATCTGTGGAGAGAAAGATAAATTTTGCTTGCCATTAATGAAGAGAGGATTAATGGCAGAGACACTATTTGAGCTGGGCTTTGACAGGTATGTGCTTATACCAGACTGAAGGAAGGCTATTTGCCACAGGGAATGGCATGAGAAAAGTTGAGAAAGCAGAGAATGTTTTGTCTTTGTTATCATCTTTTCACTTTTAGTAGAACATGTACAGTTAGTTGTCTATTATTGGGGCAGAAAAAAAGGCTAGAATTTCCAAAGAAACGAATGAGGGATATTGAAAATCATGAGTACCACAAAGGTATTGTGTATGAAAACAACATCTAAGAGAAAACAATAGCTTTTGAATGTTTTTTTTCCAAAGCCTGGCCCTGTGTTTGAATCCAGGGATTCTCAGTTGATTAGCTATGTGATCTTGGGAAATTATTTATGTGAGCTTCAGTTGTATATCCAGTAAGCTGGAATTAAAGATACATATGTCATTGTGATAATGAATAAATTGTGATATAGAATAAATGAGATAACACACATAAAGAACTTAGTATAGTTTGTAGCTTCTAGAATAGCTTCACACAAAGTGATCAGTAATGGTAACTTAACTCTACAGTGAACTGAATTGATCAGTTGGAGTAATGAGGTGTCTCAGGTTCATATTGTACTTTTCTTGCCCCAGTTTCAGAATTGGTCATTTCTCCAAGGCGCTCTGGTTCCTTTAGTGCAAAATGATATTGAGACACTAGGATCTGGTGTGACAGAGCTAGGAAATATCTATCTTTCTATACATATGCATATCTAAATATGAGCAGGCTAAGAATATCCAGTATAATTAAACACTTCTAATTGACTTAGTGGCAGAAGTCCTCCACAGACATAGATAACTATGGTAAAGGAGACTCCGTAGAAAAAAACACATGGACTACTTAAAATGTTTTAAAGAAATAAAGGAATAAAATATGCAAGAATAGAGAGGTAAAATCTAAACTGTCATCATCCCCAAAGTTAGTTTTTTTTTATCTGAAAAGGCCTCTGAATCTACAAATAAATAGAATTAATCCAGAGCTTAGCAAAATGTATCAAGATGAAATGGCAACCCCAAAATTGATTGCGTTTATATAATCCAGCAGCAAATAGTTTGAAAATATTTTTTAAATAACAACCTTTACTAAAATATCAAAGAAAGAAAATGTTAAAGAATAAATTTAACAAATGAAATGCAAGATATTTTTAGAGGTTGTACAATTTTGTTAAAAGAAATGTTTGAGTAAATGGAGAGATAAATCATGTAAATGGATAAAAATACTAATTATATAAACACATCAATTATCCTTGAATTAAATGTGTAAATATATGCTATCCAACTTGAATCCCAACAGGAATTTTTGTGGTTTGGGGTTCTTACCACCATAGGATCAAAAATATCTTATTTTAAGACTAGAGAAAGTAAGTTGTTAATTAATTGAAGTTTTGTATTGCTTTGTTTGCATTTGGTGGGGCTAGGGAGTGATTTGGTAGAGGATTAAAGACATATCACTATTCAACATATATTACCTTAAACCATGTGAAATTGCCATTTTTGTGTTTTAACAAAGTCTCATATTCACAATTTTGTATGCCTTCATCTAATACATATTTTGTTAGAGTTTATTGGGAATCAACTAAATATAGGCTTTTAAAAGTCAACAATGGCTCAACAAAATAAGTATAGAAGGATATTACCTCAACACAATAAAGGCAATACATGAAAAGCCCACAACTAACTTTATAATCAATGAGGACAAAGTGAAAGCTTTTACTCTATGGTCTGTTACAAGGCATGGATACTCACTCTCACCACTTCTTTTCAATATATCACTAGCAGTCTTAGCCATAGCAGTTAAGCAAGAAAACAAATTAAAAGGCATCCAAATCAGAAAAGAAGTAAAATTATTTCTGTTTGCAAACAACATAATCATATATGTAGAAAACCCTAAAGACTCAATAAAAAGCTGTTAGAACTAGTAAATTCACTAACATTGCTGGATACAAAATCAACATACATAAATCAATTATGGTTCTATACATAAACAATGAACTATCCAAAAATGCAATTGAGAAAATAATCCCATTCAAAATAGCCACAAAACAATAAAATACTTAGGAATAAACTTAACCAAAGAGATGAAAGATTGGTACTCTAAAAATTATAAAACATCAATTAAGAAAATTAAAGAAGACACAGATGAATGGAAAAACATCCTGTGTTCATGAATTGACAGACTTCATATGGTTAGAATGTCCATACTACTCAAAGAAATCGGTTCCTGAAGAGATATCTGCACCTCCCGTGATCATTGCAACATTATTCACAATAGCTAAGATATGGAAACAAACTAAATGTCTAAAAACATGTGACTAGATAAAGAAAATATGCTTATATATGTATAATCTGAGTTGTTTATGTAATTTCACTATATTAAAATTAGAATATTATTTAACATAATGTTATTCAACCTCAAAAAAGATGGAAATGCTGTCATTTGTGATAACATGGGTGAATCTGGAGGACATTATGCCGAATGAAAAATAAACCAGATGCAGAAAGACAAATAATGCATGATCTCACTTAGATGTGGAATCTAAAATAGTCAAACTCATAGAAGCAGAGAGTAGAATGGTGGCTGCCAGACACTGGGGGAAGGAGAAAATGGGAAGATGATCAAGATGTACATAGTCTCACTTACGCCAGATAAAGTAGTCCTGAAGATTTAATGTACCAAAGTGACTATAATTAGCAATACATTATTGTATATTTGAAATTTGTTAAAAATGTAGATCTTAAGTGTTTTCACCACACACACCCCAATACTGAGTAAGGTGATGGACATGTTAGTTTGATTGTCATGATTATTTCACAATGCATAAATATATCATCAAATTGTACATCTTAAACATACAATTTTTAACTGCCAAATATTCTTCAATAGTTAAAAAAATCCAATGTTTTCTATAAATGTGAAGCCACACATAATGAAAAAAATCAGGTAAAAATGGAAATTTTTAATTTCACATCTTTAGGCTTAATCTTATAGGGATATTGTTTCAAATAATGAGAGCTCCTCTACTCAGTCATATGCATTTCTATTCCCAACTCTTCCTTACCTCCCCATTAACTTTCTGTAACTTCTCTCTCTTTTTTAAGATTTTATTTATTTATTTAATAGACAGCGAGAGAGGGAACACAAGCAGGAGGAGTGGGGGAGGGAGAAGCAGGCTTCCCGCTGAGCAGGGAGCCTCATGTGGGTCATGACCTGAGCCAAAGGCAGATGCTTAACGACTGAGCCACCCAGGCACCCCTATAATTTCTCTTAGAGATGAGAAACATGCGAGGCATACTAAACAGTATCTCCTGGTGGCAGAGTATGTTGCATAGCAAACCAGTCATCAGTAGAAGGGTTCTCTTTGTGTACATAGGTTACTGCCTATGTTCTCCTCTAAGATTTTGATGGATTCCTGTCTCACACTGAGTTCTTTCATCCATTTAGAGTTTACCTTTGTGTATGGTATAAGAGAGTGGTCGAGTTTCATTCTTCTGTCTATAGTTGTGCACTTTTCTCAGCACCATTTATTGAAGAGACTGTCTTTTTTCCATTGGATATTTTTTCCTGCTTTGCCGAAGATTAGTCAGCCATAGAGTTGAAAGTCCATATCTGGGCTCTTTATTCTGTTCCATTGGTCTACGTGTCTGTGTTTGTGCCAGTACCATGCTGTCTTGGTGATCACAGCTTTGTAATATACCTTGAAGTCAGGCAATGTGATTCCCCCGGCTTTGTTTTTCTTTTTCAACATTTCCTTGGTGATTCAAGGTCTTTTCTTGTTCCATACAAATTTTAGGATTGTTTGTTCCAGCACTTTGAAAAATACCATTGGTATTTTGACGAGGATGATGTTGAAAGTATAGATTGTTTGGGCAGCATACACATTTTAACAATGTTTTCTCTTCCACTCCATGAACATGGAATGTTTTTCTATCTTTTTGTGTCTTCTTCAATTTCTTTCATGAGTGTTTGGTAGTTCCTAGAGTATAGATCCTTTACCTCTGTGGTTAGATTTATTCCAAAGTATTTTATGTTTTTTGGTGCTATTGTAAGTGGAATAGATTCTCTAATTTCTCTTTCTACAGTTACATTGTTAGTGTATAAGAAAGCAACTGATTTCTGTGCACTGATTCAGTATCCTGCCACATTACTGAATTGCTGTATGAGTTCTAGTAATTTGGGGATTGAGTCTTTTGCATTTTCCACATAAAGTATCATGCCATCTGTGAAGAGAGAGAGTTTGACTTCTTTTCCAATTCGAGAACCTTTTATTTCTTTTTGTTGTCTGATTGCTGTTGCTAGGACTTCTAGTACTATGTTGAGCAATGGTGACAAGAGTGGGCATCTTTGTCATGTTCCCAATCTCAAGGGAAAGGCTTTCAGTTTTTCCCCATTGAGAATGATATTCACTGTTTGTTTTTCATAGATGAATTTTATGAAATTGAGGAATGTTCCCTCTATACTCTGAAGAGTTTTAATCAGGAAAGGATGCTGTATTTTGTCAAATGCTTTTTAGGTATCGATTGAGAGGACTATGTGGTTATTCTCTCTCCTCTTTTTAATGTGTCCTTATACTCTGAAGAGTTTTAATCAGGAAAGGATGCTGTATTTTGTCAAATGCTTTTTAGGTATCGATTGAGAGGACTATGTGGTTATTCTCTCTCCTCTTTTTAATGTGTCCTATCACATCGATTGATTTTCAAATATTGAACCGCCCTTGTATCCCAGGGCTAAATCCCACCTGGCTGTTGTGGATAATCTTTTTAATGTACTGTTGGATCCTATTAGCTAGGATCTTGTTAAGAATTTTGGCATCCATATTCATCAGGGATATTGGTCTGCAATTCTCATTTTTGATACGATCTTTGCCTGGTTTTGGGATCAAGGTAATGCTAACCTCATAGAAAGAGTTGGGAAGTTTTCCTTCTCTTTCTATTTTTTGAAACAGCTTCAGGAGAATAGGTATTATTTCTTCTTTGAATGACTCCCAGGGAATCCATCAAGTCCTAGACTCTTGTTTCTTGGGACGTTTTTGATCACTGCTTCAGTCTTGTTACTGGTTATTGGTCTATTCAGGTTGTCAATTTCTTCCTGTTTCACTCTTGGTAGTTTATAGTTTTCCAGGAATGCATCCATTTCTTCCAGGTTGCTTAATTTATTGTCATAAATATTGATAATAATTTCTGATAATTGTATTTATTTCTTTGATGTTAGTCATGATCTATCTTCTTTCATTCATAATTTTATGAATTTGGGTCCTTTCTCTTTTCTTTTGGCTAAGTCTGGCCAGTGGTTTATTGACCTTATTAATTCTTTCAAAGAACAAGCTTCTAGTTTCATTAATTTGTTCTACTGTGTTTCTGGTTTCTAATTCATTGATCCCTGCTCTAATCTTAATTATTTCCCTTCTTGTGCATGGGTTAGGTTTAATTTGTTGTTGATTCTCCAGATATTTAAGATGTAAATATAGATTGTGTATTCAGGATTTTTCAATTTTTTTGTGTGAGGCTTGGATGGCTATGTATTTATTTCCCCCTTAGGACCGCCCTTGCCATATCCCATAGGTTTTGAATTGATGTGTCTTTGTCCTCATTGGTTTCCATGAATTGTTTAAGCTCTTTAATTTCCTGGTTGACCCAAACATTCTTGAGCAGGATGGTCTTTAGCTTCCAAGTGTTTGAATTTCTTCCAAACTTTTTCTTGTGATTGAGTTCCAGTTTCATAGCATTGTGGTCTGAGAATATGTAGGGAATAATCTCAGTCTTTTGGTATTGGTTGAGATCTTATTTGTGACCCAGTATGTGGTCTATTCTGGAGAAAGTTTATGTGTGCTCAAGAAGAATGAGTATTCTGTTGTTTTAGTATTCTGTTGTTCTGTATATATCTATGAGGTCCATCTGGTCCAGTGTGTAATTCAAAGCTCTTGTTTCTTTGTCGATTTTCTGCTTAGATGAAGCCTATTGCTGAGAGTGGAATGTCGAGGTCTCCTATTATTAACCTATTGTGACCAATATGTCTCTTTGTTTTGGTTAACAATTGGCTTAGGTAGTTGGCTGCTCCCATGTTGGAGGCGTAGATATTTACAATTATTAGGTCCTCTTATTGGATAGACCTTTTAAGAATGACATAGTGTCCTTCCATATATCTCACTACAGTCTTTAGCTTAAAATCTAATTTGTCTGATATGAGAATTGCCCAGCTTTCTTTTGAGGTCTGTTGGCATGAAAGATGGTTCCCCATTCCTTCACTTTCAGTCTGGATGTATCCTTAGGTTCAACATGAGTCTCTTGTAGACAGCATATTTTTGGGTCCTGTCTTTTTATCCAATCTGCAACCCTGTGCTGTTTTATGGCAGCATTTAGGCTGCTCATGTTGAGAGTGATTATTGAAAGATAAGATTTTATTGTCATCATGTTGCCTGTGAAGTCCTTGTTTCTATAGATTGTAAGTTCCTGTTCTATGTCACTCACGGGTTCTTTCTACTTTTATAGAACCACCCTTAATATTTCTTGCAGGGCTGGCTTAGTGGTCACATATTCTTTCAGTCTCTACTGGTCCTAGAAGCTCCTTATCTCTCCATCCACTCTGAATGACAGCCTGGCTGGATAAAGAATTCTTGGCTGCATATTCCTTTCATTTAGTACCCTGAATATGTCTTGTCAGCCATTTCTGGCTTGCCAGTTCTCTGTGGACAGGTCTGACGTTATTCTGATGTACCCCCCTCTGTATGTAAGGAATCTCTTCCCCCTAACTGCCCTTAAAATTGTTTCCTTGGTTCTATGCAATTTTACTATAACATGCTGGGGCATTGGTCTGGTCTCCTTGAACTTGGGAGAGGTCCTCTCTGCCTCTAGGATGCAAATGCTTGTTTCATTCCCCAGATTAGGGAAGTTCTTGGCTATGATTTGCTCAAATATATCTTCTAGTCCTCTCTATCTCTCCCACCCCCCCTCAGGGATCCCAATAATTCTGACATTGGAATGTTTCATTTATTTCTCTAATTCTGTTTTCATGGATTTTAAAGTGTTTGTTCCAGGCCTCTTTCTGCTCCTTATTTTCTATCAGTTTGTCTTCAAGATCACTAATTCGTTCTTCTGCCTCAATTACCATAACTGTTAGAGTAACTAGATTAGATTGTATCTCATGATAGCATTTTTAAGTTCAAGATCTGTTCTCATTTCTGCCCTTAGAGAATCTATGTTGCCATTAATAGTTTTCTCCAGCCTGACTATTGTCTTTATAACTATTACCCTGAAGTCTATTTCTGACACCTTGCTTAGATCCATATCCATTAGAGCTGCAGGAGAGGCCATTGTCTCTGGGTCTTTTCTTTGTTGGGAGTTCCTCCTCCTAGTCATTCTGTTGAGTTGTGGTTGAGGGGAGGTACAGTTGAAAATATCAACCACAATCCTGGCAAGGTGCACCCTGGGAAGGTTTGGAGCAATCAGAAGTCACCACCAAAAGAACAAAAAACAACCCTCCCCCAAACAGCCAAAATGAGACCCAAGAGTAAGATTTATAAAGTACAAGACAAAAACAAACAAACAAACGACCAATAAAAAAAAAAAAATAAACAAGAACAAAAAAAGAAACCCAAAATAAAAGGGGTGGGGGTAACAGAAAGGTGACTATTCCCTCGATGTTAACGAGGAAGAGCATTTCAGTTTTTCCAAGGGTGTATTTTGTTCTCTTTGTTAGAGACCTCTACTTCCTGGAGATACAGGGAGATTAAAACTGGTGTATATATAAAGGTAGTATTGAATAGGGAAAAATGGACTACACTGAAGCTTATATCTACATATATAAAAAAGAAAAAAGTATATGAAAAAGTTCAAGTTAAAAAGTTACTATGAAATATGTTGTATTAAATATATAGTTGAAATGATAAGTAGGTAAAAAAAAAAGCAAGAAACATGAGAAAGAATTAAAAAAATAAAAAGAGAGAGAGAGAAAAAAGTTATACCTAAGAAATACACAGGCTTTGAGGCAACACCAGGAGCTTAATATACTGTTTTACCCTGGTGTTGGGGTTTTACAGTTTTATGGGGACCCTGTGGTTGTTGTTCTCTTGTTCTTTCAACTTGTCTTTGGGGGAGGGGCCTGTCACATTGTTTTTCAGTCAATCCTGCTTGGGTGGAGTTGCTCTACCCTCTATCAAGGGTCTGGGCACCTGGGAATGAGAGCTCCAATCCAAGCAGGGTCCTCTCAGGTGCAGTCGGTAGTGGCTGCGGCTGGTCCAGGGCTGTGGGCTTAGGTCTGTGCCTATGACTGCCAGGTCCCAGCATTTGCCTCTTAAGCCCCTTTGTTCAGTTTGAGCACTTTTATCACCCCCTTCCTGTCTTGCAGTCACTGGTCTTCAAGCTGTCATTGGTCCCTAGGTGAAGGATGCTTTTGCACTGGGGTATTACTTTCCAGTGGCTAGCTTCTGGTGGCTCCCTCCCCCTTCTGTTTATTCTCCAATATCTGTCTGTGCTATCCCAACTCCGTCCTTTGTACCTCTCCACTGATGATCCTCTGCCCCCACAGAGATCCAGACGTGTATAATCTTACATCTCAGGCTGATTTCATTGGTGTTCAGAGTGGTTTGGTAGATTTCTAGCTAAATTCAGGGGACTGGTTGAAAAGGAGTCCCCCACTCCTCCACCATCTTGGGCCCTCTTAAATTCATTTTAAGCACAGAAACTCAGAACTTCAAGCAGTTCTGAGATTTACAGACTTTGGTTCAGCCTTGGTTTTCTGTCTTGTGGCTCAGATTTAAGAGCCAAATCAACCCACTAGGTAGAGTCTCCTGGATTCCTGAAATATGAAGCCATAGATATTTCTTAAAGAAAGAATATGTCCACTGCCTGATTTGTGCAATAAATATTGCTGGGGAACACTGAACATAACTGAAATTTAACCCACAAAATTCAAAGCAATATGGTGGAAAGAACACTGGGATAGATATTTAAAAAAAAATCATTCCTCAAATAATGTATTGACTTCTTAGCAAGATAATTTGGAAATATTTCAAATATTTCAAATATTTCTCTGCATTTTGGTTTCATCATCAAGAAATGGAGATAGTAATTTCCACTTTGCTTTTCATAGTTATTGTGCAGCTCAAAGATTTTTTTTTTAAGTCATAAACCATCACCATATAAATACAACAGTACTAAATGGATTTAAAAACTTGGAATATTTCAAATGCAGAGAAACAGAACCATTTTCAAAAGTTAATTGTCCATGGGGCTCCTGGGTGGCACAGTCAGATAAGCATCTGACTCTTGGTTTCAGCTCAGGTCATGATCTCAGAGTCATGGGATCCAGCACCATCAAGCTCCACACTCAGTCGGGAGTCTGCTTGAGATTCTCTCTCCCTCTCCTTTTGCTCCTTCCCCTGATCATACATGCACATGCTCTCTCTTGGTAAAAAAAAAAAAAAAAAAAAAAAAAAAATTGTCCTTTATTTAGAAGTGGAATAACCCTCTATATATTTACTAGGATAATTAATTTTTAAAATGTTAAGATTTGTAAAAGTTGAACCAACTATAAACAAATTTTAAAACAAAGACAGAAGAAAAGGTAGAAGTACTCCACAGTAAGTATAGTTTTGTTCACATGGAAATGAAATATGAAACACATCAAAAAAATAGAGGACAGTATGGAGTTAACTCACTGAGCAGTAAAGAGAAGATTCTAAAACAATTGCTCTCCCAATAATTGACAAAAAACGAGGAGAGGAATAAGTATGATTTAAAATACACGGGAGAGTGTGATGCCCAGGTGGCTCAGCTGGTTAAGTGTCTGCCTTTGGCTCAGGTCATGATCCCAGGGTCCTGGGATGGAGCCCCAAGTCAGGCTTCCTGCTCAGTGGGGAGCCTGCTTCTCTCTCAGCCTTCCACTCCCCCTGCTTGTGCTCTCTCTCTCTCTCTGACAAATAGATAAATAAAATCTTAAAAAATAAAATTCATGGGAGTGGCACAATAAAGCTTGTTAGACAGAGGTCAGACCTGTGTTGAGAGAGTCTTACACTGAATGAAATAGGAGAAGAATTTGCCTATGTATTACTTGAGTAGAATTAGAGTTCGCTTTCCATTTAGAGAATGTGGTTTTATTAATGATTTTCTAAAAGCAGGAAAATCTACAAATAACTAAGAAAACAGACTAGAAGGTGGCAGTGCTCAAATATAACTATACACAACTTTGTGTTCACAAGGTTTGTCTGATTAGAAATCTCTTGTTCCTAGAAACCAATGTTAGTGGATGCTATTGGTGACCCATTCAGATTACATTTACCAGCTTACTGTATTTGTCTTCCAGTTCTCTGTGTTGTGGCTACTAAAGGCTCACAGCCACTCCTTTCTCTGACCTGAAAATTGCCTTCTATCAAATGGAAGCCCCTGGCTGGGGCCCAAAGTCCCTACCTCACCTTGGCCAGTGACTTACCTTTATGGGTGTCTAAAGAAAAGACTGGCATCCTTCCCTCAGAGTAGGATAATTTCTGTGGTACAATTCATGTTCCAGAGCTCCTTCTCTACCACACTTTATCCTGCTTTCTTCACTTTCTTTCCCCTGAGTACGCTTCTCAGTAGAACACTGGGGTAAGAATTCCTGTCTCAGGTCTTGTTTCTGAGGAACCTGACCGAAGATACCACATCAAGGATGACCATGTGCTATTAGTATCCTAAACTGTATTACAACCAAATTAAGGAGTTTCTGGTTTCAATACACTTGGTAAAATTTTCCATCATAGATGCAAATATTGATTAAAAATATTGAGGTATTTACTGAGTAAGTGTTCTTTTCTACTAAATTGCAAGCCTCACATCATTGAACAAAACCTGTTGCAAAGCTGCCTTTCAAGAGACAAATGACATCACTTTTTTATGGATGGTAACTTTTCGAGGATAAAGAACATTCTCCTGAACAATGTATTGAGCACCATTTCTTCACTAAAAATGTATTTAATGGGTGTTCTGTACTGAGATTTTATCACTAAGTTTATAATATATCTGAGTATTTGCCAAATTTTAAAATCATGGCTTGCCCTCTTTTTATACTATCTCATAAAGAATAAGATACAATAAATCCTGAGCAGGAACATTTTCCACACTATTTTTCTTAAATGGTAGGATGATTGTGATTGGTGAATAGTGGTTTAAAATTTGGGTTGCAGGCACATCTCTGCCTCTAACTTCCTAAATTGCTACTTAAAAGTTACTTCAACATTTTAGGGTCTCGATTTCCTTATTGTACAACATTACTTGATTTCCTTTTTTTATGTTTACACTGATTACATATTTTTTTTAAAAGAGAGAGCTCGAGTGGGAGGGGCAGAGAGAGAGGGAGAGAGAATCCAAAGAAGACTCCATGCTGAGGGAAGAGCCTGACATGGGGCTCAAGCTCAGGACCCCGAGATCATAACCTGAGCCAAAACCAAGTGTTGGATGCTTAACTGACTGTGACACCCAGGTGCTCCTATATTAATTTTTTCTCACATTTTCACCAAATACACAAATGATTTTTAAAAAATAAATGGTATATAAGGACATATAATGAAATCAATTTCCTTCTCTTTGTATTTCCCTTTCTCTTCTGATCACTAGTATTATTCTTAATGGACAACAATTTTTAAAATTGTAGCTTGGGTATTATTCAGCAAATTGTCTCAACATATTTACACAATATACTCTTTTTTCCATAATTTTACTTATTATGTATCAGCTTCTGGAAATGACATATATGAAAACGTAGCCAAGACTGGTCATGTGATGGAAATTATTGATACTAGGTCATAGGTATCATATATCCTGTATCTTCTTATGTGGGTTACTTGTACTGGTGTTGTACTTCTTACTCCATAGCTACTTGAAATTCCATCCACTAACTAGATATTCCTCTAATGTCCTAGGAAACACCTTCTTGGGGCCCCAGATCTCCTATTTCAATATTAGTCTAGCTTTCTTTTGCTTGCAGCGCAGCTGACGTTCTGAGGCTTCCCTTCATTGTTTTTCTGATTGAATCTAATCTTAAACTCCATCTCTTTTTTTCTCTTTTATTGTGTTTACTCTTTTACTGTGTACCTTATCAAAAGCACCTTCCAGAGAAAATATCTGCTATCTTCATATTTCATTGGCAATTCACCTGTATTTTAGGATAAAATATTTTCTACCAGAATTACAAATGGCATTGTCAGCCTTTGTGTAATGTTGCCAATAAACTGAGCCTTTGGTTCCTTTTGGTCCTTTGTTAATAACAATTTCTCCTATCCAAATATTTAAACTATTTTTATTGTCATGTTCCAAAATATTGAAATAATGCAGCAAAGTATGGGTATAATTTTCAATTATTAGGCTGATCACTAAGTGAATCCTTTCAAATGGGAGATGTGTGTCGCTCAGATATGGAGAATTATCTTGTAAGTTTTCTTTTATATTTTCTCTTTCTTTGGAATTCCTATTTATTGGATAATGGGCCTTCTAGACTGGTCCAGTCTGTCATGTTGCAGCTGGGTTGGTTCTCATCTTGGAGAGATTTGCTTTTCTAATCCCTCAGTTAATTTTGATTTTCAACATTTATGTATTTAATTTTCAAAAGTTCTTTCTTTCTCCTTTTTCATGATTTTTTTTTTTAGATTCAAACAAATATCTTCTTGTAGTAAGTAGGTTTTTTTTTAACCATTGTTTTCTATTCCCTAAATTATCTCCTCATTCAGGATTATGTTTTCTGTTTATTTATCTGGTGCTGTTCAAATAGTCTGTGATCTTAACTGTTGGCTGAGCTTTGAGAGTAAGGAAATAAAGGCTGACTTTGGGTCTCTGTGGACATGGATGGGGGATTTATTTGACTGGACAATTTAGCCATGGTCAATTATGTTGAGGCTCCTAACTATCTGAATTTTGAAGCCTTTTCTCTGAGGCCATTCACTTCTGCTAGAAATAAATGCTTTGCTCTTTTCTCCTATGATGTGGGGTGTGGATATCTGGTTGCTGGGGATTCTACTTCTGAGGAGGAGGTAGTACTGGGGTGTCAATGATCTTATCTTTAGTTTTTCAAAGACCCTATCTGATTTCAGGTACATTTTTCACTTCTGCCCACTGTGAAAACAAGTGTTTCCAAGTTTCAAGCCTCTCTGGAAGTCTGGAAGTCATGGCTTCTCTTCTTCTCCCACTCCATGCCTGCTCCAGCCTCTGGGTCTCCCTGCTCTGGTCCCTGCACTTGTTACCACTTTCCTTCTTGCATAAGTTTGATGGTCTCTCTTATTGGCTAATGTCTATTCTCCCAGGTTTAAGCATTTGGAGTTTATCACTTTAATATCATTTTAGCAAGTTCTCATCTATGTGAAAGAACAGCAAGTATTATCTATACATCATCTTTAATACAATAAGTCATTTTCTAAGATCCCGTCAAAATCAAAAATTCTTGGGGCTCCTGTCTGGCTTAGTTGGAAAAGCATGCGACTTGATCTAGGGGTTGTGAGTTCGAGCACCATGTTGGATGATTACATGAATAAATAAAAACTTAAAAAAAGGTCTTAAATCTATAAACACAATCAATACTCAAGGTCTTTTTATGTCCAGGTACTAAATTTAAGTTATATTTTGATGTTTCTAAGAACATGGTGTTTTAGAAGGGGCTACGAAGTCCAATAGGGCAGTATTTGGATTCTACTCTTCCAGTTACCTGTTTGAATTTAAAGGAAATATATAGCCTCCTTGGTTGTACTGGCCTTGGAGAGCTTTTTTGAGGAGATAAGGAATCAATTACCTGAAACTATGCCTGAAATATAGTAGGTAGAGTAGTTCCCTTGCTTAATCTCTTAATGTTTTATTTTCTTCTCCAAAATACAGTTTTTCTCATGACCCTTTCTGTACAACCTGGAGGACTTGCATACGGCATAGTCCTTCACCTTCCACTTAGATGCGTCCATGAATATTTTCTCGCATAATAGGCAAAAACTAGGATGCATCTGTTTGCTTTTCCTGGGTAGCAAACTACTCCAAAATTCAGTGGATTAAACAACTGTTTAGCTCAGAAATCTGGGAATTGGCAAATTGGGCGGGGCTCCATGGGTTAGTTCTGTTGACCTGAGCTTATCAGATCTTAGTCAAACTTAGTGACCTGTCCTTAATCAATTGCTGGTTTGAATGGGAACTGGAGAACTATGCATCTGTTGGAATGGTTCATTTATTTGCCATGAGGTATCTCATCTTCCAGCAAATTCTACAGTGATGTTCGCATGATGGCCCATGCCATGAATAAGGGCAGAGGTGGGTAAATACCAGCTAAATTTGCACAATGTTTCTTTTGCTACATTCTATTGGCAAAAGTAAGTTACAAGACTAGCTTGCATGGATAAATAGACATTCACTCTTACATGTCCATCTTTAGGAGAAGCTGTGAAAAATTGTGGCTTTTTAAAAATCTATCAGAGTAAAGGTATTTATTATGGTCTCTTGAGGGTGTGTCCAGGTAACAATGCAATGAAAGATCTGAGGAATGCCAGGCTGAGAACCAGGACAAAACTCTTACTCAGCAGAATCCCTGATTTCCTCCCCCTACACCCATCACTTTGTTCTTACTTGATTTGTGGTGGGGGTAGGGAAAAAATGACTTGCTAGTTAGTTCTTGCCTGTGTCTGTTTTTTGCAGTCTGCAAATTAAGAAGGGTTTTAATACTTTTAAATGGTTGAAAAAGTAGCAAAGGAAGAATAATATTTTATGACATATGAAAAATATATGAAATTCAAATTTTAATGTTCATAAATAAAGTTCTATTATCAGACAGTCATACCTATACATTTACCTATCATCTATGACTGCTTTGGGGCTGAAATTGGCAGATTTGAGTAGTTGCAAAAGGGACTGTGTGTGGCCCACAAAGTCTAAAATATTTACTGTCCAATCCTTTACAGAGGCAGTTTACCAACACCTGATTTATAACATATGCCAAGTATTTGAAGATAGGTGTGCCATCCATGCAAAGCTACAAGGAAAAAATAAAAATCACCAAAAAAATGACAAGAAATGAAGTTGAACACACTGAAAAGCCAGTACTTACGACATATCATCTGAAACATTAATATCTAATACCCCTAATTATCTAAAAATAATCTTGGTAAAGGAAATTGGTTTCCTGAGGTTTCTTTTCTATTAGGCATAAATAGGAAGAACTAACAGATTTATCATGTAATTCAAAATACACAGCATTCTCATCATTTCGATGAGAATAAAAGGCTTCCTAGAGCCATATTTAATCTTTTCAAAATGGAATACCCAAATGCCTTGAGTTTCTAACCAAACTTTGGTTGGAGTTTGTTTTCAAATCCTGGGGAGATGCAGTGGAAGGTAAGTGCGAAGATGACAGAAGGGGCAAGGGAGCAGCACAGAAAATGGAAGTTGACAGTGAGTACTAAAAATCTAATTTTTTCCCATGAGGTAAAAACGAGAGCAGAATTCACAAGTAGCAGTAATCCTGAGAGCATAAATGGCTTTGAGCTAGGTCCCCCAGCTCCCGAAAATTAAAAGCACAGCAGTTTTAGAACTGTACACATTTTTCCTTTACATTTTCCGCCTTGTAGCCTTTAAACACCTCTATCATTTCCTTTCATCTATTTTTCAGTAAGTGAATTCCTGATTATTAAAAAAAGCATATTCTATGTAGAAAAATTGGAACATACAGAAAACATTTTTGGAAGTACCTTTCATTTCTGTAACCTCATTATTTAGGGATACAATATCTAATATTTTGTCTTATTTTGTACTCTGCTTTTTAACAAGGACTATTTGCATTTCCCAATGTTATACACATGTTATTGTCTGCTTAATGTTCCATCAAATTACCATATGTTAGAAATGCTTTCTTTTTTCTTTTGTTTTCATAATTTTTCGATATCATAAATAATGGCTTTGAGAATTTGACATAAAGTTATTTTCTTTTGATTTTTTTTTATTATTCCTTAGGAAAGATAAGAGGTTATTAAGGTCAGTGTATGTGTATATTTGAAAGCTCTGGGTTTATAACTTTCTAAAATTTCTAAGATGTCTCTTCATGAAACAGAATGACTCTGAAGACCATTGAATGCCCTGCATTCCATTTTAATTTAATAATATGCAACTGGGTAGACTGGACTTAGCTTGGTAGATGCAGCCTCTCTTAACAAGGCCTGATGAGATGAACATAGAGGTGGCTGAACATTATGTGTTTGCAGATCAGCAGATTCTCATGATTGAAGAAATTTAGCTCCACTTTTATTATTCTAGTTCTGATGCAGAAGAGTCTCAGTGTAAATCAGGATGTGATTTTGACCAGAGCTAACCAAAGGTACATTAATCCTTAAGTTTGTATTATATCAGAATTCCCAAATGGTTGGTCGGTGATTTGTGATATTTGAAAAACAAAACATAACAAGCAAACAAACAAAAAACAATGTTCCAAAAATTCCACTCTTGCTCAGCTATGGACTATCTGGGTGATCCAGGGAAAGTCATTTAATCTCTTGATTCTTCAGTTTTCTCATATATAAAAAGAAATGATTAGACTTGATAAATTTCAAGACCCCCCCAAATTATTTTTTAAAAGGTATTATTCTCATCACATATGTAAAGTGTACGTATTGGTATTTTCTCTCCCAGAAAGCTCTTGAAATTAATCTACATACTTTCTTGTAATCATATTTGGCTATAAGGGCAGCCATCATGAAAACCTTGAAAAGTTCCCTAAAGCTTTCTATCATCCTTTGATTTTTCCTTTTTTTCTTTTTTTTAAAGATTTTATATATTTATTTATTTGAGAGAGAGAGTGAGGGAGAGACAGCATGAGCAGGAGCAGAGGGAGAGGGAGAAGCAGACTCCCCGCTGAGCAGGGAGCCTGATGCAGGGCTCCACCCCAGGACCCCAGGATCATGACCTGGGGTCATGAGTCAAAGGCAGATGCTTAACCAACTAAGCCACCCAGGTGCCCCTTATCCTCCTTTTCAAATCTCTTCTCCAGCAATAGATGCCTACTAGCCCTATATATACGTAACTAGGAGAAATCACTGGTGTGATTCTTCATGGGCAAATGATTGTGGGTTTCACAGTAACTTTCAGATTGTATTTGTATTAGAAGCAATTGACAATATCACTCCCTATAAAGGAAGAAGAAAACTAGTATCCTAAACTCAGTTTTAATAGAAACTCGTAGTAATATTGTTGAAATTTAAATAGAACTACAAAAACAGTAATAATAGAATGTAAATATATGAAAGACTGAGCTAATATAGACATTGGGATTAAAAGTAAGAAGTTTTTGCAGCAATGTAAAAGGAAGTACTTATAGATCAACTTAACGTATAAGAAGGAACACATATATATGTTTTCAGGAAAGATAGCTTATTTTCTTCTATTATGTTCTAAATGAACCACATAATGTAAGCATTGTTCTCACCAGAGAGTAAACAGAAAATACCTCATATCTCAATGAATTCAAGAGCACAATGTTAAAATGTACCCCATTGAATGCCTTCTGAAGCCTCTTTTTAGGGTCACAGTTTATCTTAGTTTTTTCACAGAAATTAAATGAATTGCAATGAAAAAATAATATTATTTTCCTCATTACTGTCTATTAGAACCAAGAAATGCCATTGACTTGAACTTAACTGGCCAAATCTCCACATGGGGTCTTCTTTATCAACAGGCCTGACAAGGCATCGCATGTACATTGTTACCGATGGACCCATTTATAGGCAGATGATATGTTATGCACACCTACAAAGGGTACTCTGCATTATCAGTCTTCAAAAAGCATCATGTTATTCAGTGTGAGAAACTCTGATTTTGGCTTGCCACACATCAAATATGTTCACATCATTCACAGTATCTAATGAAGTAGAGTTTCTTTCCACAACAATTTCATCATAATTAGAAAACGTGTGAAACACTTTTCTGAAAATGTTTGGCCCAACAACCTCCAACTCCCCTTTCAAACCTCCAACCTGAATGTTATCTCATCACTCCAAGGATCTTGGAGATCCAAAGACACACTAAGACATTGCTATCCTCTGAAATTTTGGGAACAAGTCTGCAAACCATTCATGAGGTCTCTATCAGTTACAGAGATAGGGTTGAGCACTAGTTAGCAAAAGCAGGCACTCCAAAAATTCTCCTCTTCCATGTCCCCATCTTTAAGATTTCACACTCCACCAACACCAAACTCCTTATAACTCCTTCCTTCATGCCTCTGTGCCCTCTCACTTGCCTCCACCTCTGCCTGCAAAATGCCCCCTACTCTTGTGTGCTTGTAATTTCTCCTTTCCCTCCTGTCAGCCTGCAGGTCTCCCATCCATCCTCAAAATTCAAGTTAAACCTCCAGTTTTTAGAAATCCTCTCTAACCAGTGCTGACACAGCATTGGCATTCCTTCCTTGCCTGGCTCCTCTGTGCCTTGTCACACTTTGCACACACTTTGCATCATGTCTGAGAGTGGGTCACCTCTGTTTTACTGCAGGCTTTTGACTCTATTTTGCATGGTGTAACTTATAGGGCAAGACAATCTCCTGAGTAATTTTATGAAAATACATGCCCCACATCTATTATCGTGGGTTCCATGCAATGTGTCTTCACTAAAAGAAATAGCTCCTGGGATGCCTGGGTGGCTCAGTTGGTTAAACATCTGCCTTCGGCTCAGGTCATGATCCCAGTGTCCTGGAATCAAGTCCCACATTGGGCTCCTTGCTCAGCAGAAAGTCTGCTTCTTCCTCTGCCTGCTCTGCCTGCCTCTTTGCCTGCAGCTCTCTGTGCTTCTGCTCTCTGACAAATAAATGAATAAAATCTTTAAAAAGAAAAAAAATAGCTCCTGCTTCATTACCTTTTGATGATTATGAAAAGATCAACTATCAAACCATTTTCCCCTAATTTTACTGTTTTAGTAGCACACAAAGAAAACTCTTGGGGGCTTACCTAACCTGGAAGAAAGGAAAGAGGACTCTGCCCCCCAGAGGCTACCCAAAAGAGGAGGGCTTCATGGGCTTAGAAACCTAGTGGTAGGGTGAATGCTGTTCATGGTTGCCTGGCTGCACACAACTAATCTCTCTACCTGGGGTTCATTAACATTTGCAAAGGCTGACGCAAGATGTGAACAGGAAACTAACCTGTATCCCTCACCCTCGTTTCTAACCTAACTGGTGTTCTGTGGCTTCTGCTTCTTCAGTAGATGAATGTATTAGGAGTGACACCAAGGATGAGCTCATAAGTGCCCTTTCTAAGGCTCCCTATGGCCAGAGTACTGTCCAATGGGAACTTTCCAAATATCCACTTTGAGCTGTAATGGCTTCAGTGAAGATGTCGTGGATTTTCTTAAAGTGAATTATGCTTCAACGTAAGGGTGATTAATTTTAACAATCCTTTCTGGACTAAATGCAGGAACAAAAGTTCAGTAAGCCTGCTCCTTCAGAAGTATAAAATAATTTTGTCTCTTTAGTATTTAGTTAGCCAGAATGAGTAATAATTAAAGCTATTCTTTTGCTTCCTTCCATTGAATTGTGAGGGGTTTTTGTTTCCAAAATTATTTCCTACCATTTGGACAGAATAAAAAGGAAAAGGAATGTAGAAAGTCTACCTAGCACAGACCCGAAAAACAAAATAGAAATATTGAAGGAAAACAGCATATTTAGGATGCTTAAGTTGGGGAAGAGGGCATATATGGTCATCCTCAAAAGTAAGCAAATCAAACCAACAGATTCCAGTGGCAGTTCCATTATTTCTATGCAAAAGGACTTTGGGTGGACTGGAAGAAAAAGTCTGATGGAAAGAAAGGTGTTAAAATTTCATTTACATAGACTTTATTTGAGATTATTAACTATTAATTGTCCATGTAAAAGAGGGCCAGGGTCTTCCTTTGCCACAGATGAACACACACACACACACACACACACACACACACATACACACACACGGCCTTCCTTCCTCTCCAGACAACATTGCCTGAAGAGTGCACTCTAGTTTGAGATTTGCTTCCATGAATCTCATAGTCCTGGGACCTGGAGCTTCCACTGCAAGTTCTCATTCTTTTGAAGAAATAGATCATGACTCTGGAAGGACTTTGATTCCCCAAACTGGATACTTTCCAACATACATAACTGAAAATCAGGGGAAATTGAGGCACCCCGGATTTCTGGGAGTCTGGATTTTATAGGATAAAGTAAATGAGGTTAATCCGAAGATGGGAGGCACCTTGAGTTCATGTTAGTGAAGAGCTCCATCTCCTGTTCTGTGTGGGTATGTTCTCAAAACAACTTCCACCAGCAAGTGGCTGCCGTTCACTCCAGAGTAATCGGAGAAAATAAACCAGTCTATCACCCGTTTGCAATGCAGATTCTTCTGTTCATTTACTGTACCTAAAAACGAATCTTTTTTGCATTGTGGTGGGTACTGATAACTGACAAAGAGAAATACAGAATAGAATAAGGTTTTACATGTTTAACCTACAGTAAAGGAAAAAGCTGCCAGCAAATTTAGAGGTTCTCTTGAATTAATTTTACCCTTTCACTTAGAGAATTCAATTTTGTACCTTAGGAAAAGCAACAGGAAAACTTCTCCCTCAGCTCTGTAAGACAAATGAGTTAGAATAGCCTCAGCACAGATCTGGTTCAAGCTGGTAAAGAAACATCTTTCTTTGCCCATAAATTAAACCAGGTTTGATCTGCTGGACTCTGTAAAAACTCTTTCTAGGTTGATTTTAACTTTGGTCTCCCTCAATGTTCTGCCTTTTATTACCAGAAGGAGCTTAAAGGAGAGAAAAATGAAAGGGAAGGTGTTTATTATGAGACAAAAATGCTAAGGGTCCCATAAATATAACAGGTAGTCTCGAAACTGGATACTGCTAGCCAACATTACATTTTCCTTTTTGTGCTGTTGTCATTCTACTGTAAGAACAACCTTTTTTGGCAGCATTTCATTGGTGTTTTTTGCTTGTTTGCTTGCTTTCCGTATTTTAGTGGGAACACAATGCATCAATAAAATTAAGCAACTTTTCCTCTACAATTATAATGGGAGGCTATGTAATTTGGAGTAAAATGCATTGGACTATAAGTCAAAAGAGCTTATTCTATTTCTGTATCTGAAACCAACTAATACTAACAACCTCCATGGACTTCAGTTTCTTCCCTGTGGAAGAATAATAAAACCCTTTGTTTTCACATCTGATGATGTTTATTATTATTGTTTTATTTACTTATTATTTATTATTATTATCATCATCATCATCCACCAATAGCATGCCAAACCTTAGAAATACATTTCCTATTATGGTTATAAAAATGGTGATTTTTATATTTGTATATTTTCAATCAATATAATTAAGTCATTTCTGTAGAGAAAAATTGTTTTTCAGTAGAAGTTCATAATCCTTTAGTTCTTAATTGGCTTAACTTAGGGAAAGAAGCCCAATTTAACTTACTGGTTTTCCACATTAGTTGGCATAATATTAACCCCAGCCAGTAATAACATTACTAATGTGACTTTTTTATTATGGTTCCCGGATGACTGAAGCACCATAAAAAACTACCATATTAACATTAGCCCTTTATGTTGCTGTATGAAAATCATACCCGATATCCTGATATTTACTATCCAAAGGCAATTAGTGTGAAATACTAATGAGAAAAAATTGTTTATTCAGTACTAATACAAATATGTTGAGTCAAATTACTTATTTTTGAAAATCATCATCATCAATCACAAAGATAGGTTTGTATCCACTTGGATATCAAAATAATTTAGCCACATAATCAATGAGAGTTCATTTTTGTGTTAGGACCCCAAAAATCCATATATAAGAGAATGTTAAGAGAACCTAGCATTATCTCTGCTTTTTTTAAAAAAAAATATAGTGCATTTTGAAGAAAAAGTTTTTAAAAGTAAATGTAAATATTTGATATAAGGTTGAGAGCAATTCTGGTATCTTCCAAATAACTTACAAAGTAATGGCCAAAAGAGAAGGCATCAAGATTATTTTTTCTCTTCAAGATCCTGATATCATTTATTTTGGATAAATACGCGGAAGTGGGATTGCTGCATAATAAGGTAATTCTATTGCTAATAGAATCCAATTCTGAGAATTTACAAATATAAGCTCTTGGTCAAAGAGCATAATGGGGTTGAAGGATAAGCCAGAAGAGCAATTTTGGGGCTAACCACTCCATAAAAGCACAAAAACACCATGGATATGAATTTAGGTTTCCAATCAGTATTTAAGTAACTAGTGAAATGTAATCTGGACTCAATCCTACTGAAGTAAACAACATTTTAGAGTGTGGATTTAAAAGGAAAAATCCTTACTTCCAGCAGTAGCCAGTTTCTGGGGAGGAACTTCATATTGGGATAGTACCACTTCTGCAAGCAGGACTTTGACTATCCCTTGAGTGAAGTGCTTATGATTCACCCTAAAACCACATGGTTTCCTGCATGCTATGGTGATATTTTCAGGGGAAAAAATAATTTATGGTAATATGTAACTTTTAATACTTTTCATTTGATTTCCAAAGTGATGCCTGGTTTGGCAAGTCACTACAAGAAAGTGAAGAAGAACAAAATCTTCAGAGCCACAGTTTCTAGTCTATAAGCCAGAAAGAAACTTTAAAACACAATTTGAACATGATTTTAATAGTTATATTTATGTATATTCAATTTATTTTGGCCCATTGTGAGAGAATAGCATCATTCAAATACAAATGATAAAAAAAATTGAAATGAAAGACATATACAAACGTTAGAAAATATTTTATATCTAACGCATGTAAAAAAATTTGTTTCTGATAAAAAAGAAAAGTATACTATATGCTGGCTAATTGAACATAAAAAAAAGAAAGAAAAGTACACAATTTTTGTTAATATAAAATCAGATTCTTAATACATCTTCCCAGAAATGCTAAATGAATCTCCAAAGAATATTGTACTAATGGGGTTTAAGTTATTAACTTGCCTGGATTGTCCTCATTGTCATCTGTGCCATATATTAACTTTGTCCTAGCTCAGTGTAGCAGGCTTCTTATCACTGGAGGAATCAGTGATGGAACACATCATCCAGAAAATAGCTCCAAATACAATAACTGTATTGAATCTCACTGATGTTCAAAATAAGCATTGCCCAAGGCTTATAATGGAGCTAAGAAGAGAACCTTCCACTGTAGAAAGTTTCTGTAAAAACACTTTGGGGATTTATTCTCATAGGAGTTTATTTAAAACCTGAAAAGTAACCCTTTCATTGCTAGCTGAAACAACATTGTGGATCCCCCCTCCTCTACCCCAGGGAATGTTCCTTTGTGTAGGTCCTGAATTATCTCTTGGGAAGAGTCTCCTTGTCCATTGTTCTTTATGATCCCCGGTGGCAATCTGTGGAGTTCTCCCTTCACCTCTTTCTTTGGCCATTTCTGAAGTGGGTATTGGGGAACCATCCCTTCTTACAGGGTGTACAGCTGTCTTAGCTGTCATTCTGCTCATGATGGCTGAATCCAAGACTCAGCCAGAGGACTTTCAAATACACCCACATGATTTATTTGACAATATAGTTCTCTCTGAATGTAATAGATTTCTTACCTATTTTATTACAGCAAATTTCACGTGCCAGAGATCTTTTTGAGAACATGATTTTCATGTATGTTGGCTGTGCTTTTTGATCCTAATATCTCTCTAAATTTAAATTAGATCAACTTGGAGCTGGTGGACTATTTTGGAAATGCTATGTTCTTATTTTTGCTTTGAGGCATCTTAATTCACTTAGGTATTTTAATACTGGAGGTAAAGACCATATCCTTAATTTGGTCTATTCCAACAGATTAAATTTGAATGGGTCTTAAGACTTTCTCTAGTTTTATCTTTTACATTTTCAGTTCAAAAGAAATTAGCTATTCTAACTCTACATTGTCCCAAATTTCTGAAATTTATTATCTCTTTTCATTCCCATTCTCGAATTAGCCAATTATTTTAACTAGCTCATATCTTTTGTTTAATTCCTTGCCAAATGCACCCAGTTGCTTTTACTTTGGTACTCATATGGTCTAACCATCAGGTTACTGCTGATTACTATTTATGAAATATTTTGCACTATAATATGGATTTCCATTTCTCCAGCCCCTAATATTAGCTTTATTACCACTCCAAGCCAACTGCTAAGCTAATGCCACATATTTTATATTGGTATGATGGTGCCATCCTTCTACCATTACATTAGTCAGGCTAGACTGGGCTAGGCTTGCCTAGATTTTAGGGCCAGGATGGGCTGCAAATTACAGGGCCTTGAATCTGACATGTTGGTGTTGTCACTCAGGGAATATTTCAAAGATTTTTTTGGTATGGTTCAGGGTTTGTGGGTTGGGTTGTGGCCATTTCTTTATTTCTTTAACATTTTGCTCAAAATTTAAATTTTTCAGTGAATATAAGGATTGGGGATTTGAGCAAAAATAATTTTACTAAGACATATTTAATCAAGTCTCAAAGTAATAAAAATTTAAAGACATACAGGGCATGTATTATGTCTCTTCCACTAATTAGTAGAAAAGGAAACTCCTTCCAGTCAGACAATGGTTCTTATCTCAATTTAAATAGAACTGTTAAAATTCACATAGCATATTTATAGAATCTCTCTCCAAAATCCCCTATAAACATTAGTAATAGAATAGAAATAGACTAAAAATGTATAAATAAAAATATATACGCTATATATAGTATACAATATATACATATATAAGTTTATATAAGTATATAAAATATATACATATTAAAAAATAGAAATACATAAAATATATATATATAAATATATAATTTTAATGTAAATATAGAATACATAACAATAAGGTCACATAAATATATAAATAGTGAGGGCAGGGGTACTGGACAATGCAGCAGCAGTGGCTTGGAGATTCCAGTGCCATTTGGGGAGGTGGAAGGCAGATAGGATTCCACTTGAGAAAGCTAGAGTAGAAAACCTAGATGCCTAAGGAGGACAATCCTCCTAGTGATAATTTAACCAGAGAAGCCTACAGATTTTCAAAATGTAAAGACACGTGGTCCTATACAAGTTGGAGGTGGTACATGGGCTGGAAACAAGGAGGTATCTTCGGAGTTTACACATAGGAGTTTTCATCTTGGCAAGTATCCTCTCCCCTCTGCATGGCCAATTGACTACTACTTTCCTTGCCTCCCACCAAAGCAGGAGGATGAGACAACGAATGAAGAGAGTCCTCTAACTGAAGGACGCAAAGAATGGTGGAAATGGGATGAGACACAAGGCTGAAAATGGCAGGGAAGTGACAGCCTGACCTCTCTCGCTCTCTTCCCAGACCATTAGCAACCAAGGGTACACTTGAGGCGATGTGCAAGAGGATCCTCCCATAGAGATGAGAAGCCCCATGTAAAGCAGACCCAGAGAAACTGATATTTTCTTTCAAGGCCCAATTGCTTTGTAGTGAATTGCACCCGTGGATAAACCTCTTCCAGGCAGACAGAGTTTTTAAACACCTATTTCATATCTCACTCTTAAATTCACCTGGAATGTATTTACATACAGGGATGCTAGGGTCACATGACATCTGAATAAAGCTTCCAACTTGATAAACAGAATCTAAACAAATAAATTTTAATAAAATGAAAAAGATCTCAGAGGAAATCATGAATGGGACAGAGGAAAAGATGATGATGATACTAAGAATACCACCATTTCTAACACCTTCAAAGGACTGAGAGGATGTTGCATCTATAAACAAAAATATAATATGATTTTTATTGGAGCATCAGAGGACAAAAGTGAGCTATTAGATTACTGAATTTTGAACATTAAAATATAATAGAAGTCGTTAAAATAAAACTGAGACCATTTCTGAAGCATGAGCAAAAGGTCAAAGATAGAAAACAGAAAATAAGTGATAAAAACAATCCAGGAGGAAAAAAAAAAACCCAAAAAACAAAAGAGAGAACATAGTGGAACATTTAGAGAACGGGATAAACATGGGGTATGAATTAAAGAAATAACAAAATATTTCTGGATTTTAAAGAGCCCAGTTTCTGCCTATCTATTACAATGAACAGAAACAGAGATAGCTCAGTAAGGCATATTGATATAACATTTTAGGACATGGGAAGTAAAAAAAAAAGTTAATACTTTATAGATAAACAATAGATAAAATACAAAAGATCAGAAATAATAAGTTTTCTGGCTTTTTTGCAGCAGTACTGGAAAGTAAAAGACAGTGAAATGCATCTAAAATTTTGAAGAAAAATAATTTTCATCCTAGTATTCTATACCCAGCCAAACCACTAAAAATTAAGGCTGAAATAAATAGAATGGTAGGCTAAGAGTCAATTTCTCTTCTAAGTACTTTACTTCTTAGAAAACTTTTAGAGGATATACTTTTTTCAGATGTAGGAATAAACTAAGAAATGGGAAAACAGGAAGCGGGAAACAGTGGATTGACATTAGATAATGTAGGACACTTCTAGGACAATATACGCTCAGGAGCCTAAAGAACAACCTGTCTAGATTAGAAAGAAAAGTGGGCTTCAAAAGGACAGTCTCCAGGGAAAATAAAATGCACTGATGAAATGTCTGATATATGTGATTAGAGAGAAAATGAAAGCATTCTGGAAAATTTGTAATAAGTACACAGAACAGAAAGCAAAATGTTTTTGTGATGTATAAAGCATAATCATACTTCACTAATTGGAACTGACTGGAATGTTTTAGTGAGGTCAGTTATTTACAGCCATAAACATAAACACGGAATATTGATTTAATGAGAATGTATGAAGTAAT
>CM052898.1:55548747-55568887 GCA_028534135.1 Potos flavus | reverse complement strand
TGTCCATAGAAGAGTAGAATGGGACTAAGCAGAGAAACCAGAACACTCAGTGATTTGCAATCAAGAAAAAAAATATTTCTCAGGATCAGGAGTGCAATAGAATTAAAGAAAAATAATCATAGTTGTGTGTATAATTCTAGACATTTATCAACAACCCTATTTCTTTAGATAGTAATCAAAGTGCTACAAATTCTCCTTGGCTAATAGACATATTCAGAAAATAAAACAAAAAAGCTTTGAAAGAAGACATGTGTTGCAAAGGATGAAAAGTGGGATTAAGGCAGGAGGTCCCACCACAGTTGCAAGGGAAGAAAGTTCTGGTATTGGAAAGCTGCAGGGATCTCAGTGCTGGAAACCCAGACACTGGGCCACACAGGCAATGAAATTGGACCTCCAGATCTCAACAGGTGGAGAGGCTGAAGGTATGACAAATGATTTCACTTTTGTATTTAGCCCATGCTATTCAAAAACCAGCTGTAGGGAGACAAGAGAGAAAAAAGGCAGGGCAAATGAAGGTCCGAAAAATAGCAAATGCCATCTCCAGATGACCTGAGAGCCCACTAGAAAAACGGCAAATCCTTTGAAATCAAATGACTCATTGGAGAAATGTTAGCTTACTCGTCAAAAGGAAGAAAAAAAAAAATGGAACACCAAATGGAACTCATACTATTGATCATGAGTTCAGTGGAGGAAAATGACTTAAGCTAAAATTTTGGACTGGAATATATGTGGTTTAGCTTCCCAAAGAGAACTCATGTGATGCAAAATTTGACTCACGATTTCTTATGCATGGTTAGTGTACAATCTTTTTGTCTTTCTCACCACCCCAGACTAAAGTTTGCAGAATAAAGCCTCATCATATTTGGGACCCAAAATGGGTCCGTCTTGTAACTTCATTGAGGTAAAGGGGCTAAGATCCTATCCTTGTTGTTCATTTGTTTCTTGATGATATATATTCTTTGTGTCTACTTTTCCCCTATAACTGTTATTTAGTGCTTGCATTTCTGTTATTAAGCAGATGTGATAATAATAAATATAGAAATGTATACATGTATCAAATCATCACACTGTACACCTTAAACTTACTCAATGTTATATGTGAATTATATCTCAATAGAGGTGGGAAAAAACATATAAATGCGTATCCTGCTGTCAGTTACCTCGTAAGCATTTTCAAGTTTATTTTCCATATTTATTGGAAATATAAGCATAGTATTCTGTGCCTCAAATGTTTATACCAAAATTTACTTAAGCTTCCCAATTCTAAAGCACATGAGCTGTCTCTAATTTGTCACCAATGTAAATAATGCTGTGATAAAGTGCAGAAATTTTTAAATTTTATATTATTCCTTTCATACATATTCCCAGAAATAGAATGAAATTTTAAAAAATGTAAATGGTTTTATGCTTCTTAGGGCTTATCGCCAGTCACCCACAAAAAAGATTGTATTAACTTGTACTGCATTTTGTGAACGTACCTAATTCACCATACCCTCTAGATGTCATTGTTCTTTTTCTTGTTAATTTATGAATGTTGGAGAAATTGTATTGTAAATGCCATGAGGAAATAGGTCAAGCAAGTCTACAAAACGGAGTACTCTTTCTACTCCAACCTAATGGAAGCTACCGCTTTCTTTGAAAGCCAAGTTAGATTCCTACTACTTGGTGAAGGCTCCTGGACCATCTTTGCCATTTCTGAGAGTCCTTGGCCATCTCTGCCTTCAGAGATGGCATGCATTCTATTTCTCTCAGTTGGCACTTTTTGGCCTTTTCTTTATAAGCAGATATGCCTTAGCTCCCAATAAGAACAAACTCACACATTGCTTTTATTTCTCACAATTCATTGTGGCACCTTAATGCACACACTAAGTGCATGGTAAGGCTTCTTAGTGGATGGGAAAGAAATTGAGCCAATGCAAGTAAGAAATTCTATGGAAGACCTTCTTCCCAGAATCTCAGATTGCACCACTCTAATTGTTTTGACAAAGGACTTGACAAGGACTTGCCATTCTGTCTCTGACTCTTTCTGGTTTCTGTGATGGGATGAACTGATCACTTCTCTCTCTCAGTCCCTCCCTAGCCACAAGAAAGGTGATGTAAGAATCAGAGGGCATCTTTTGAGTACGGTTCCTTTTGTCAGAATAGTTCATACAAAAAAAAAAAATAGTCCATACAGAGCCTTTCTCAAATAGTGTAGACTTTTAAAATGAAGACCAATTCAAGAATGAAATGAATGCTCTTTTTAGAATAGTTAGCTAAGGTTATTATCATTAATTGAGAAGGGTGAAAGTCATGTTAATGTCAGATTAGACTCTATGGCATTAAGGAAAAATTAAATTAATGCTGTTGTGGTGAGATGTATTCAGTTAATTCAAGAGGAATGATTCACAGTCAATGTGAGTATGAAGAAATAAGCTGAAATTTTATTTTATTTTTTTTATTTATTCATCTTCTTTCTTCTTTTTTTTTTTAAGATTTTATTTAGGTATTTGACAGAGAGAGACACAATGAGAGAGGGGACACAAGCAGGGGGAGTGGGAGAGGGAGAAGTGGGTTTCCCGCAGAGCTGGGAGCCCGATGTGGGACTCGAACCCAGGACCCTGGGATCATGACCTGAGCCAAAGGCAGATGCTTAATGACTGAGCCACCCAGATGCCCTAAGCTGAAATTTTAAAATGCGTCCTTTGCTCACCTTTTCTTCCACCACATGGCCCTCTTTGTCACCAATCAAAGGCCATGACCACCCTCTAGTGAGACAAATATGAATGAGCAGAGGAAAGGTACAGTGATGTTTGACTGAAGTTTGAGTCAGCGAAAGCATGCAAAATACAAGGAGCAAAGGCTGACAGTGTGAAGGGCTGGAATGTGCTGGGGGAGGACAAGGGAAGAAGGATACTGTATGGGAAGAGCTTAAAGAAGTGTCAGGCAAAGTGTTGAGTTGGAGGGGTTTAGGGAAACAAAGGACATCTTCCTACACTATCCTCTGAAGGCCTAAATGCACAAGAATTCCCCTCTCCTGCAACGAACATAATGCAAGGGGAATAGATATCTAGGTAAAATTGCAATTCCCACTTGCTGACTCTATCCCATTTGGGGATGATACCTTGAACAACTCAGTCACAGAGCTGTTTAAGTGTCCACTGGAGTTGCGTGTGTGCTCAGTCCCAAGATGATGGGTGAAAAACAGTATTCCCAACATGGCAATGAATGTTTCTGATGGCCCAGCCACTCTCATGTAATTGATGTAAAAAGGATTATAGGGAGCAGGAAATTCCCCAAGTCTGTGAAATCCTAAACACACTTTCACTAATCTTTTCCCCATCCTTACCCAAGGATTACAAAGAAAATAACTGTGTGGTACTGAAACATGGACTGTTAGTCATAGGTTATAATATTGCTTCTTATTTTTCACCATTTATACTTAACCATTTTCATTGTTGAAAAACTCAGACCATACAAGATATTTAAAGCAAACTGAAAATACTTCTTATAACCTATATTCTGCCTACTCTCTACCTAAGAGTTAACCCTGAAAATTTGGTATGCATAATTCAGTATTAGATATATATGGCTGTTATAAATATAAATATTAATAAATTTATTAGATCATTTTATAAATATATTATACAAATATATAAATTTATATATAATATGTTTATATATAAATATTATATATAATATATAAGTATAATATAAATATGGTTTGTGGTTATATTTTTAAAGTTTTAATATATCTCACATAAAATTTATATCATTGCAAACATTCTTCTACCTAGTCCTTTATAAAGACTGCATAGTATCCCCTAGTAGGCATAGTAGAAATTTTTTCACTGGATTTTGTTCATTGGGTTACAGTTTTCTTCCACTTCTGGGTACATGAATATTTGCCATTCCATTGAACTTAAACATGGCAATATGACAAGTTATGATTAATGAATTTTGAGTGGAAGTGACATGTCACTTGTGGGCTGAAGCATTTAATTGCCAGAGCTTGACTCTCCTGCATTCTTCTCTTTTGATATGCCTTTATGGAGTCTTACATTAATATGAGAGAGCCATGAGAGGAAAGCAGCCTGGACAGCTGAGCGAAGACCTGAAGGAGAGCTTACCAGGAGGGTTACCTGGACCTACAGTTGATTTTATGTGCACGCACGTGCGTGTATGTGTGTATGTGTACATGTGTGGCGCCAAAATAGAAATATTCGTCCTACAGGGTGGATTGTGAAGAAACTGATAATAGAGGCTGGAAAAATGGCAAACCATGATGTGCAGCGACAAAATATACAGTAAAACTTTGACCTGAAAAGAGATATACCTAATGAACCTACAGCTCTAGGGGAAATTAAATTGAATTAATATGATGTTAGGCCAGCGTAAACAACATTTCATAATTCTATAATGATTATAGTGAACAAAATATTGGTACTATTTATTTTATAATAGCACAAAGATGTTTCAGGTTGCATTACAGAACTTCAGTAGACAGTTATGCTGTGGTTCTCTCCCATGCTGACTCTGGACTTGTCCATGTGGCTAATGAGCATCAGTATCAAATAAGAAGAGGCTTGATAAGGGCTTGCACAGTAAGACTTGTCCTTTTCTTTTGTTTTTTAAGATTTTATTTATTTTTTGACAGAGAGAGAGACAGCAAGAGAGGGAATGCAAGCAGGGGGAGTGGCAGAGGGAGAGGGAGAAGAAGGCCTCCCACGGAACAGGGAACCCGATGAAGGGCTCGATCCCAGTACCCTGGGATCATGACCTGAGCTGAAGGAAGACACTTAATGACTGAGCCGCCCAGGCGCCCCAAGACTTGTTCTTTTGGAAGGCTCTCTTGGAGTCCAGTTGACATAGTGGTGAGTAGTTCAGGCCAGACTGCTTAATGATTAAAGGTCATGTGGAAAGAGGCCCTGGAGAATGAGAGCTCATAAGGGATGGTCCAGCCCCAGATGAACCAATGCCTGTATGACCCTGCTGAGGAGAACCGCACAGCTGAGTCAACATTCAGAAATATGCAAAATAATATATCATCGTTTTAAGCCCTAAGTTTTGGAGTGGTTTCCAATAGATAACAGAAATAGGAACTGAGTGTTTCTATTCACATTTCTTCAATTCTGCAGATTAAGTTATGTACACATGTAAACATGCACGTGGATTTTATTTTTGTTAAATAACTAAGTGTCAAATATATTCAGTGTGACTAAAAATCGTGTCCATAGAAAACATATATAGTGATTTTAGTGTAAATAAATTTCTCGTCCAATATTTTTTAAGAATAAAGGCAAGCATAAAGAAATAAAGTAAAATCATATATTCTCAAATGAAGGGAAATAAATCTTTTGTTAGATTATTTGTCCTTAGAGTAAATCCAAAAAAAAAATACTATATACTATAGTCATAGATAGTAATTAATCAAAATACTATCTTAGATTTCTTTAGAAAATTTTTCTAGTACTGGGCTACAGCATAAATATCTTAATCTCCTATAGCAGTAATTGGTTTTGTATAGCTTGTATATTAGAGGCATACAACAAAAATATGTATATTTTGATCCCAAATATGTGGACCCCAGTTTTTTGGGAGAGGGCGATAGATATCTCCCATTACTTGATTCTTAGTTTCCTCAGTTAAAGCTCTGCTCTTCTGCAAGAGAACTTACCTACCTCCATCACCTTCCTGATGAAAATTTCCTTTATTCACACTTTCTCACTCTTTAGAATTCTTTAAAACAGTGAGTCCTTATAGCAAAAATAGCTCTCATGCTCATGAACAATCTAAGTAAGAAAACTTTTCTTTCCTTTCCTACTTGGTTTAACCAGGACTTAATGATTGCATCTAGAGACAAATTAGAACAAGAAGACCCTCAGAAGCTAAAACAGAGAAAGAGGCTCTGATCACTTTTAGAAGCATGGGACAATGAAGCCAGGTTCTATTTGTGTTTTACAAGGAAATGATGAAGTTTCTAGTAGTGCAACCAGCATGATAGCCATGGTCAGCTGTAGCTGATGGGCATAGTCCAATCACTTGCTGAACTATCTGGAGTTTAGCCCTCACCTCTGGCATGTTCCAGATTGCTGCAAACACCTACAGAAACTGAGCGTTTGATCATTAGGCTAAAGTCCTACAATGCATGCTTCTTTTCCTCTGTAGGGAAATGAATCCAATAAACCAATTAATTAAGTCTTTGTTATTAGTTCTTAGTGTGACTTCTATGACCATTGCTTCCATGAAGGAGCTAACATGCATGCCATTAAATTCAGTGGACATCTTCCCATCCTCCTTATATTTGGGTGATCAGTAGCATCCGGTACCACTGACTGTAACTTCCATTTGGAAACATTTTCTTTGGCTTACCTGACAACATACTTTCCCTTCTTTTTATTTATTTTTTAACTTCTCCCCTGTAGTACCTCCTTAGTGAATTTATAATTTTCTGAGTTTTAAAAGATAGGGATCCTCAAGCTCAGTCCTAGGCCATATTCTTGGTTCATGCTCACTATCTAAGCAATGGCATGTTCAGTACTTGATGTTGTAATTACTCTGTAGTGACAAGTTCCAATTTTTTATTACTAATCCAATTCTCTGGATGATTATATCTGACTGTATATAAATAATATTTATTTGTACATCTCACAGATCAGTGTTTCTACATCTGAACAGTGTCTTCCTCCTGCAATGTTATCCTTTTGTAATGAATGATGCACATATCATTGTGAATAGAGCTATCATCCATTTCGTGGTGGAAGCTAGAATTCTGAGAGATCATCTTATGCTCAACTTCTTTCCCATGCCTATTTCCAATCCCTAAACCCTGTTTATTTACTCTAAAAAATGTCTCTTAGTAGTCACTTTTATCTACCTTGGCAGCCACAACCTTAGCCAATGCCACTCTTCTTTCTCCTATATTAGAGTTTTCTCCTAATTGTTCACTGTGTATGCAATCTTACTCTCCCCAATCTATTCTGAAGAAAGCAGCCAAAATGCCCTTCATACAATACAAATGTGGTTATGTCACTTTGCTAATTAAATTTTCATGGCTTTTTGGATAAGAATAAAAAAATTTATACCATGTCAGAATAGGATGGTGGTTAAGAGTAGAGGCTTAGTACCCAAAGCTTTCGGTCAAAATTCAGCTCATTACTCCCTGTAGTGCTCCTAGAGTTAGTTACAAAGGCTCAATGTCCTAACCTGATCTCTCCACATCTTGGGTTTTTATGAGGACTAATTAAGATAATGTGTGAGAAGTACTTAGCAAAGTGGCACATAGCAAATGCTCTGTCATGTTAACTGTGGTTATTTTTAGCCATTATAGATTATAAATTTTAAAAGTTTATATAGAATTATAAATGCCCTTCTGACCTTAGCCTACCAGTCAATCCTCACTTGCACCATTGTTTATCTTGCTCTCAATGTTCTGTCCATATTACTCTTCAGGCAGTTCTTCCAATAAACTGTAACCTTTTTTAACTTTAGAACCTTCCTATAGGATTCTCCTTCTGCCTAGAAATCTACCTTCATACCCAACTGACTTCTCCTCAGACTTAAGATTAGCCTCCAGTTTTCTTTCTTTGCATAAAGCTTTCCTCACACCCTACAGAAATCGCTGATGCTCTTTATCAGGCTATGTATCCATCCTGCAGCTGCTGTGAGGGATAGCTATGAGACGCTCAGCCACCTTCTCCAGCCAACAGACCTAGACTGGTGGTTCTCAAATATTGTGAATCAGAATCACCTGGAAGGCTTATTTTCCCTCAGATTTCTGGACCTCACTTCCAGAGTTTCTGAAGTGGTGGGCCTGGGGAGATTCCTCAGATCCCTGAGAATGGACAGTTCTAACAAATTCCCAGGTGATGGTGATGCTGCTAATCCATGGATGAGCCTTTAGGAACCATACTTCCAGACCAAGCTAAATCCTCCCTATCTGAGGATTACAACAGACTCTGCCAACCCCTCCTCCACACAGAGGACTATGACTGACTGACTCCTTTACCACAGGTGAGACCAACTCTGTGGTATAACTCATGCTCCAGAGTCCCCTGGGATCAGCCAGAGGCCATAGCCTTGCTCAGTTCCATTCTCTGCCCCACTCCACTTCCCTTACTTTCCTTTTCCTGAAACCTCTCCTTTAATAAACCATGTGCACAGGAATCCGTTTCGGCCTCTGGTTCTGAGGAACCCAACTAAAGACATACAGATGTATAAACACAATGTGGAAACACAGGAAAGTACAAAGAACAAAAGCATCAGTGTAGCCTAGATAGGAATAAAGATTTCCTCAGGAGAGGATTTGTAGGAGCTTTCTGGGATGAAGAAAGCATATTTTCCCTTGAAGGCTTGAGCATAGAAAACGACATATTCCCTAAAAATCTTAAAAGTTTATCAGCATCATTTTTAACAAGCCTCAGAAGCCCAGTTGTACCTGAGGCCTGTGAGTACTTGGAATTGCCCTATCTCTGAGGTGCTAGGTTGTCATTTCATATAATGAGACAATCTGTACTTTCCAGGACCTTACACAGTGAGACTCTATAAATTCTGCATCAGGCAGAGCGTGGAAGCGTCTCTTAATGGCCCCAACAACCACCATTTCACTGTCTGGGATCTGCCAATATGAGATAATGTTGATAAAGTGCACGGCTTTCTGCCAGCAATAAAACTAGGGAGCAAACAGAGTTTAAAGGCTGCGGCTAACTTTTCGTTACAGGCAAGGCCACAGGACAGGGAACTGGATGAATGAGGAGGCCTCAGTGGCCTGTTTCTAGAAATGGGCTATGCGGTCCCACATGGCCAACACTCTTGAATCTGTGTCATCTTTGTAAATGAGAATTAATGGGCTCCGCTCTCTTCCCTGAGCAGGTGGCAGTGCCCTCCTCCACAGGCTGGCATGCCTGGAGTAGAGGCTGGGGCCATCTGGACTGCTGTCAGGAAATCACAGTAATGCTGAGTTTGGACCACAGGGCAATTAGCAGGGCTCTCCACAGCAGCTTTGTATATGCTGGAGCCCTCCTTGTCAGTCTCTTCCTCGTGCCTGATGTGACAATATCCACTTGGCTACAATAACAATGAAGGGATGGGACTGACCAGGCCATCTGGCGTGGTGGTACAAATGACAACGAGAAGCTGTCTGCATAGGTGACTGCCCCAGTCAGAAATAGAGGAAGTACCTGATGCCCTGTCTAGTTGAACGTATTTCCAGATGTACACATTTTTAGCAGTAGGGGGCGTTAGGTCTCTATGTTGTCTGTGGCTTTTGTTTGTTAAAACCCCGATTCTTCCCCTGGTTTCATCAGGTAGTTCTACACGCAAAATTTGCACGTGGGTGCTGTTACCAGTGCCTTTTATAGTCCTTGAGTAAGTTAAATAAAGACAACTCTGGCTTACAAAATTGCAAGAGATTTCATGGATATTATGGTTCCCATAACACTGAGAGAGCAGGAGCATGCAGGATCCCAGTTCATCTTTCAATAAAGATCCTGAGCAAAGCTATAGCAAGGAAGGGAAATGCCCACAGTTCCTTCCAAATTCCATCTCTTTCTGAAAATAAGAAAATCTTCAATATTCTGCATGACAATGAGAAGAGGGGATTTCATCTGAAAGTTGCTATAACCCAACTTTTCACTGTAGCCTTTCCTCTCAGAGATATTTGTCCAGAGGGATTTTCTGCTCCTTATCTTCCAAGTACAGCTTCTGTAGCACCAAACACTCCTAATTATGTTAATCTTACATCCACACTGGGCAAGAGAAAAATAATTCCAGACAATGAAAACATGTTATCACTGAGTAAGAAATGGAGAGTGGCACCCACTTACCACCCACTATAAAGTCCTGGAGACATGTTTACTGATACTTGAATATTGAATTCAGAAAATTCTTGGGAAATATGCAAGAAGGTATAAGAGATCCATCTTTTTTTAAAGATTTATTTATTTTAGAGAGAGTGAGTGAGCATGGGGTGGGGGAGGAGGAGAGGGAGAAGAGAATCTTAAGCAGACTCCATGCTGAGCAGGGAACCTGACAAAGGACTTGATCCCAGGACACTGAGATCATGACCTGAGCTGAAACCAAGAGTCAGTCGCTTAACTGACTGCACCACACGGGCGCCCCATAAGAGACCCATCTTGAAGGACATCTTGTGTGCATTAGGCTTCTTGCTTTTTTTTTTTTTAATTATGTTATGTTAGTCACCATGCAGTACATCATTAGTTTTTGATGTAGAGTTCCATGACTGGTATCTCTTATTTTAACATGTTGGTAGTATATGTGGTATATGGTCTTGGGGAAAGATCCATAATATGCAAAGTATAGTTGCCTATCATGTTTCACGCTATTATATGAAGCATGAAAGAATAAAAAACTTATCCCATGGAATCAGGCTCAACTAGTGGCCCCATCAGGGAAGGAGCAATAGTTTACTGGCTTCCCATTTTAAAAAGGAAAAATATCAACTATAGTCTTTAGTAAAAAAAACTGTATTGCTCTAAAACTGCTTAGTGGCCAAGAAGAAAAACAGAAGTTACTCTTCTGAAAATGTAGTGGTTTTTCTTTCTTCACCTGACTCTTCAAATCACATCCCAATCTTTTTTCCAGCTGGAGGTACAGAGACCCCAGAAAGTGGCTTTGACACATCTGAGCAGCTTTCTAGCCTTCACAGGCAGAGCGGTGGGAGTGCTCACCTTTCGGGATGCTGATGAGGAGGTGATCCATGAAGCTCTGCTCTGGAGTGACTCGAAGCCAGAGCCTTATCCCCTCACGTGAGGTACTCTGACCTAGGGATTTTACCAAACAATTGCTGTCAGAAACAGCTCCTGACCTGCCCCTCCCCCCATGTTTTTCTACTTTGGACCCTCGAAGTCAAGTGTTCTTATTTAATATGATAGGTGATTTTTTCACAGGGCACTCTTTTAGTGGCCTGGTTATGATTCAAATGTTTATCCCAGTAATTTTTCTCTCACAATTTTAGGCAATTTATAGAGGCTGACTTGTGTTTTATCTATAGTATAAATGTTGTATATTTGCTATGAGCCCCTAAAATTACATTCTAATTTAAAATTTTTACACACAGCAGTCCAGTATAATAAACAATAATTCCAGTCCTCTGAACTCTGAAATTATACAGTCTTACATAAAAAAGCAGAGAGGCTTCTGGAATGTCAAAGATTTTCTCTAACTGCCCTCTCTGAAACAAGTTATGGTAGTACATGCCATGCCCAAGACTATGCAGTTTGCTTTTGGGACTCCATTTTGGTGATTTTTCTCCAAATATGTTTTCCTGCTATTTTTATCATAAAGAAGTGCCTTTTCAGAAATGGCTCTTTGTTGAAGGGGGAGCCCTTTCCTTCTCATCTCTGTTAATGGAAGATCTTGCCTTCAGCTTGGAAACAGCCAAACGTGGTGATTTGTGTCATGCAGGGTAAATGTTCCTCTTCCCATCCCTTTCCCACCTCTGAGTGGGGCTAGTGAAAAGGACCTGCCATTGTTTTCATCATTTGCAAGGTTCTCTTTATTGGAAAATAGAGAGCTGGTAGGATTTGTGTTAGGGGTGATTCTTCTTTCTTGAGAGGATGATAGCATGCCTAAAATTATGGAAGCATAAAAGCTGCAGGTTTTCTATAATGGCCACTGCTCAGTATTATTAATAACTGTGCACAAGGCACTTTTATGTTGGCAAGTGGCTTCAATCATTTTTATCACGTAATAGCTGGAGAGGTTCAGTGAGCTCTTCAATCTCTTCACAAGATTGGGTTCCAGTAACATGTAGAGTTTTAAGGCTGGGAGCAAATTCCCAAGGCTCAATTCAAGAAATATTTTTGAATTATTAATTCAAGAAATGCCCCATACGTACACACACATGCACACACCCATTGGTATGTATCAGTGGGGATATGACACTGAGGTAAACATGGTCCCTGCATTATCTCATTTAATTCTAGTGATAATCCTGTTAGAAAAATGCTGTTCTTATGCTTTTTTTTACAGATGAGGAAAATGAGTTTAAGAAAAGTTAAGAAATTTATTCCAAAGATAATAAGTGGCAGAGTCTGGACTCAAATCTAGGTGTCTGATTTCGAACCTCACATTCCGGTGCTAAATTTGTCTGGTGAGAGACCACATGTAAGAGGATGCTTTGTGCCCTCCCATACAACCCCCCCTCCCATATGATCCTTGACCCAGAGGTCCAGAGTCTATAGTGGGGATAGCAGCAGAGACAACCTCATGCAGACACTGGCTGCAAATGGGGACCTATGGGTCTCATCTCCAGGCCCCTTCCCCCACCACAATGCATCCTCAGCCAGAGACCATGCGTTCCAGAAAATAAAAACAAAAAGAGACAAAGAAATTAATAAAGATAGAAACTGATAAATTAGGAAACCAAAAGAAGAAATACTGAGTGTTTAATCTGAGAGCTAGTTTCAAGAAACAGGCAATTCTCTGACAATGTTGAAGAACAAAAGATAACTAGGAGAGGGAAATGAGATATAGCCTTGGATTCAGAGGGGATAAAGCAGCTAATTATTTTTTTTAAAGCTCTGTATAACTCACTAATGCATGTTTAAAATCTCACTGAAATAGTTGATATCTGCGCTAATACAAATTAAATATTAAAAAAGAGAAGAGGCAGAGATCCTTGAAAGACAAACACATATGGAAGAAAGGGGAAAAAGGTTTCAAAATTTAAGGGTTCAACAGGCATTAGGTTGTCACCACTTTACTGACTTTTTTTTTTTACTTCTTTACTTCTTTTACTTCTTTATTTATATCAAAATTAGATACGCAGCCCTTTATTTCTTACCTCCCCTGATGCCGTTGCTATATTACTAAGTAACATACAACTGTTACTACTTAGTGCTAATTATTTACCTTCTTTTTTTACTAATTTTTATTTTTTAATTAACACATAATGTATTATTTGCCCCGGGTACATGTCTGTGAATCATCAGGCTTACACATTTCTCGGCACTTACCATAGCACATACCCTCCCCAATCCAATGTTCATAACCCAGCCACCCTATCCCTACCCACCCCTACCCCCCAGCCACCCTCAGTTTGTTCCGTGAGTTTAGGAGTCTCTTATGGTTTGTCTCTTTCCTGATTCCATCTTGTTTCATTTCCCTCCCCCACCCCCCACGGAATTCTTCATATCAGAGAGATCATATGATAATTGTCTTTCTCTGATTGACATATTTCGCTTAGCATAATACCCTCTAGTTCCATCCCCGTCTTTGCAAATGGCAAGATTTCGTTTCTCTTGATGGCTGATGGCTGCATAGTATTCCATTGTATATATATACCACATCTTCTTTATCCATTCATCTGTTGATGGACATCTAGGTTCTTTCCATAGTTTGGCTATTGGGGACATTGCTGCTATAAACATTCGGGTACATGTGCCCCTTCGGATCACTACATTTGTATCTTTAGGGTAAATACCCAGTAGTGTGATTGCTGGGTCGAAGGGTAACTCTATTTTCAACTTTTTGAGGAAACTCCATACTGTTTTTTTACTGGCAAATTTTATTAAGCCTTTAAAATACAATGCATTCTCAATTTTTGTGTTTCTTTGAGTGTGTGTGTGTCTGTCTGTCTGTCTGTGTGTCTGTGTGTGTTTATAAAGCTAATCAATACTTATTACTTACCACAAATGCTGGTAAGTATTTAGTGTGAACTATCCTACTTAATACTCACAATCTCATGAGGTAGGTAACATTATTATCCCTTTTCTTACACATGGACAACAACAATAAGTACTTGAACTGGATTTCTAACCCACATTTGTCAGACTTAAAAGACCAGATTTTTAAAGTTTTTTATTACGATAGACTTGAGATATAGCACTGTGTTTCAGGTATCCAACATAATGATTTGATATGTGTATATATTGTGAAAGGATCAACAAAATAAATTTATTAACGTCCCTTCCCATCAATACATCAATACATATCAATATATATATAGGGTATATATATATATACTATATACCCATTTTTTTCCATGTAATGAGAATTTTTAAGATCCACTCTAACAGCAAGTTTTTCTTTTTTTATTTGAAGATTTAATTGGCTTTATTAAATGATTCATGAATTGGGCAGCATCAAATTTAGCAAGTGGAGGAGCACTCCCAGGAGTACAAAGTGGAAGGAAAGAGGGCGGGGCAAGGAGGTTATAAGCAAAAGAAAGAAAGCATTGTGTCAGGCAAGTCCCTTTCCTTTAGGGGGAAGCATGGGAAGCCTCATGCAGATTACCTCATCTTCTTTTGGGGGCTCAGAGAGGCCCAATGACAGACTCACTGGCTCTGATCAGAAAACTCCTCACTGGTTAAGACTGTATTTCTGGGGGAGGTTGAAACTGCAGATAGATTAGGTATTAAGCCCTAATTACCTATTTGGGATCTTAACCAAAGTGATGCCATTTTGGGCCTGTGATTTTAACAATTCACCCTTTTCATCAGACTCAGTTTAACTAAGAGATGTGATAAAAACTTAAGACGTTAGCACCACTCTCAGTACTGCTCTTTGTTCTTGCAGCTTTCCTTGGTCCTTTGTGTGGTATCCACGGGTCAAAGATTTTTTTTTTCCTTTTTACTTAATCTCTGTGATATTCACAGGCTACAACTTCAGGTTTGCATTTTTTAAGTGGACCATTCTCTTTGTTCCTTTCTTGACATTCCAGTCTTAGGGAAAACATTTGCTTAGTGGTTAGTGGCTGTAAGAATATAATGCACTAGGGAGATTATTATGTTTATAATAATCTGTGAGAATATAATGCACTAGGGAGATTATTATGTTTATAACGTGCAATTCTCAATGGAGTGTACTTTGGAGCCATGATTCCCAAGACCTAAAACAATCAAAATCAAAAAGTCAAGGAAAGACCCCTCTGAGCAAGTCATCTTTTTAAGTCAGGTGGCTTGCTCAGTGATCTTGGGGAGTTAAGTTTCAAGCTCTCTAGAAGTATTAATCCAGGTATAGCCAGCCAGTGGTGTTGGCGACAGCACAGACACCTCCTTGCTCAACTAGAGGTAATCAAAAGCTAACCTATTATTAAGAACAAGTTTGGCTATAGAGTCTAAAGATCTTCATTGGGCAGCTATTGCATTTAGCAGGAGATATTGAAATGATTTTAAGAATTAAGGAGAAATTTTTTTATCATAGCCTCATTTGCATTTATCCCTAACCAGGGAAGTAGGGGCCTAGCGAAAGGAGTGAGTCTTGAATCATGAATGTCTCCTGGTATGCCCCTTGTAAGTTAGCAACTTTCAAATATACAATACAGTATTATATACTATAGTCACCACACTGTACATTACATTGTTACATCCTCAGAACTTACCGATCTTATAACTGGAAGTTTATACCTTTTGACCATCTTTGCCCATTTCACCCACACTCCCATCACCTCTGGCAACCACCAACCTATTCTCTGAATCTATGAGTTCAGGGTTTTTAAAGATTCCACATTTAAGTAAGATCATGCAGTATTTTTCTTTCTCTTATTTAACATAGCATAATGCCTTTAAGTCCATCCACATTGCTGCAAATGGTAGGATTTCCCTTTTTTTGTGGCTGAATAATACATTTTATTTATTCTGTTGATGGACATTTAGCTTATTTCCATGTCTTGGCTATTGTAAATAATGCTATAATGAACATGGGGGTGCAAATATTTTAAGATAGTGATTTTGTTTAAGACAAATACTGGAAGTGGGATTGCTGGATCATATGACAGTTCTGTTTTTAATTTGTTTAAAGATTTTATTTATTTATTTTAGAGGTGGGGAGAGGGAGAGAGAATCTCAAGCAGACTCTGCACTGAGTGTGGAAACTGATGCAGGGCTTGATCTCATGGTCCTGAGATCATGACCTGAGCTAAAATCACAGGTCGGAAACTTAACCAACTGAACCACCCAGGCACTCCTATTTTTAATTTTTTTGAGACACCTCCATACTGTTTCCATTGATTGCACCAATTTAGATTCCCACCAGGAATATAAGAAGCACAGGGGTTGCCTCTTCTTCACATCCTTGCCAATGCTTGTTACTTCTTGTCTTTGTGATAGTAGTCATTTTAAGAGGTATAAAGTGACATTTCATTGTGGTTTTGATTGTATTTCCCTGATGATCAATTATGTTGAGCCTGATTAGTTTCATGTGCCTGTTGGACATTTTGTATGTCTCCTTTGGAAAAATGTCTTTTTAGGTCCCCTGCCTATTTTTTAGTCAGATTTTTTGTTTATTTTCTGTTTTGCTATTAAGTTGTATAAATTCTTTATATATTTTAGATATTAACCCCTTATCAGATATATGATTTGCAAATTTTTTCTCTTATTCTATAAGTTGCAATTTCATTTTGTTGTTGATTTCCTTTCCCGTCCAGAAGGTTTTTAGTCTGATCTAGTCTCACTTGATTGTTTTTGCTTTTGTTGCCTTTGCCATTTGTGTCAAATCCAAAAAATCATTGCCAAAACTGATGTTAAAGAACCGACCCCTATATTTCCTTTTAGGAGTTTTATAGTTTAAGGTCTTACACTCAAGCCTCTAATTTATTTTGTGTTGATTTTTGTGTATGGTATAAGATAATGAGACAATTTCATTGTCTTGTGATATCCAGTCTTCCCAACACCTTTCCTTTCTATCCTTTCTCCATTGTATATTCTTGCCTCCTTTTTGTAAATTAACCATATATGTGCAGGTTTATTTCTGCATTCTCTATTATGTTCTTTTTTTTTTTAAAGATTTTATTTATTTATTTGACAGAGAGAGAGAGAGAGATCACGAGTAGGCAGAGAGGCAGGCAGAGAGAGAGGGGAAGCAGGCTCCTCTGAGCAGAGAGCCTGATGCGGGGCTCGATCCCAGGACCCTGAGATCATGACCTGAGCCGAAGGCAGAGGCTTTAACCCACTGAGACACCCAGGTGCGCCTCTATTATGTTCCATTGATCTATGTGTCTGTTTTTATGCCAATACCATACCGTTTTGATTTTTGACAGCCTAGATTTTAACCACTACCTTAGGTTGCTTCCAGAACATAAATTGCAACAAAATACAGAATTTTATAATACAGTCATAGTATTAATGCAATAATCTTACCAATAATTATCTCTAAGGGAAAAAAATTGGGGCCATTTGGGCCATTCTCATTTTTAAATATTGAAACAAAAATCTAAAATAATTGATATAGCAATTATAGTAACATAAATAATACACCATGATCGAAAGTTTATTTCTAGGAAATATATTACATCAATAAGTCAAAGGTGAAAAAAATTACGTGAGTCATATCAATATCATAAAAAGGTATTTGTAAAATTTACTATTTATTCTGATTTTTAAAAATAACCCTTATTGTAACCTCTGACTCACAATGGTAAAATATTAAAAGAATTTACAATGATGGTAAGAACAGAAAAAGCATGTACACTCCTTCATTACTTATATTGTTTTAGAAGTTCTAGTCAATGCAATAAGATAAGAAAAAGATATTTAGATATCTGGGAGTTGCAATGGAATTTGTTATAATTACCCACAGGTTTTCCATGTGAAAATCCAAGAGATTCAAAATAGCAATGAAGAGAAATTTAAAGAACAATTCAATAAGTAGGCTGAATGAAAAGGACCATTAAAATATTTCAGTACCTGCCTAGACTTATTACCCAAAGTTATACTGAGGTCATGTTTATCATTGATTTAATAGCACTATTTAAATATTTTTAGTTTCATAAGCCTTATTTATATTGCATGTTTGTGGTTTTTTTTAAAGATTTTATTTATTTATTTGACAGAGAGAGAGAGAGAGATCACAAGTAGGCAGAGGCAGGCAGAGAGAGAAGGGGAAGCAGGCTCCCTGCCGAGCAGAGAGCCCAATGTGGGGCTCGATCCCAGGACCCTGAGATCATGACCTGAGCCGAAGGCAGAGGCTTTACCCACTGAGCCACCCAGGCACCCCTTTTTTTTTTTTTTGTGCCATTCTTTAAGAATGTTGGTGTATATCCCCTTTTGTATTTTGATTAAATCTCCTATGCTAGAACACTTTTCAAGGCCCTGGCTATTCTAAATGGGTTTAGGCAGAAATACCTATATACTCAACTACCACTTCCTCCTTCTGAACATATGGAAAATATTGTTAATCAAGAGTACCATCTCTTCCTCAGTTCAAATCTGGTCTTCAAATTTTTCTCAATACAGCTACTACTAACTGTTTGGCACTGGTTTATGCAATATAAATGACTTTTCCTCCCCAGTCTAGGAAATTTGCTTTGGTCCACCCAGTGGATTTCTATTTGGGGAAGAACAGTCTTCTGTTACTCTGTACAGCCTCTAACTTGCTGCAAATTCAATTTTATAGAGTCTTCTCGGAAAAGTCAAGGGCTATAATATGTAATCGGTTAGAAAATAAGCACTTTTAGAAATGGGATTAGCAGAGGTTGTGATAAATTGATTCAAAGGGAACACCAAACTTCATTCCTGAACTTTCTGTGACCTGTAGCCTTAGAATAAAAAGAATGATAGTTCTTTTATTCATGGACTGCCACAGAAGTCATTGCACCAAATGTCTGTATTTCACAGTCATGTCTAGCTGGCAACAATATCAAGAGCCTATGTCAGCCATTTGGGAAGTTCCAAACTTGATTGAAAACAAAAAAATATCACATGGGGGAAGAGATGCAGAATTTCACACATAGTCTCCAGTGAGAGTTGGTGTAAGGATATAAGAAATAGCATGGTTTGACAACAAAGCATGTATGTTTCAGGAGATAAGGAGACTAACACATTCTGTCTCAGGAAATAAGTATTAAACAAATGATACCCTCAAAGAACTATAATTAGACACTGGAGTTAAAAATACATTAAAGACAATAGATGTTTCAACCCACAGTGTTTACCTTCCAGAAGAATAAATAAACATCTGAACTAGATCACAGCAATCATTGATTAAATCTGGTGTGAGATCTCCATTTGCAATTAAAGGAGATGAACACTCTATACTATAGTACTATAGAATATTGAATGATCTAGATCTGCTTTCCTTTTCACACAGATGCCATTCTGCTTTTCCACTCCATTGATTCATTCAAGGTATTTTGACCTCTGGGCACCACTGCAAAACCCTGTGAGGCTCCATTCACACAGACAATTACATAGCACTTACTGTACCCTTAAGTGACCTTCTTTTAATTCTTGGAAAACCAAGTCGTTCTCTGCTTCAAAACCTTTGCTTATGCTTTTCCTTCTGCTTAGAATGCTGTTCATCCACACTCCTAGTCTTGGCTAATTTCTTTTCATCTTGATATCTTGGCTGACATTTTACTTCCTCACCAAGGACAATTCTGAACAATCCCCAACCCCTACTCTGACCCCATGTTGTCTTTCTTTATTATCTCATTTTACTCCATGCTTTTGTCACATAGCACTTAAAGTATATAATTACATATTTATATATTTATTTTGAGTTTACCTAATGTTTGTTTCCACAACTAAATTGTATACTTTTTGAGAGCAGGATCACATTTCTTTTGTCTTATAAAACAAATGCCTAGCAAAGTACTTGCCATTTATTAGGCCCAAACTTAAAAAAATATATCAAAAGGATAAATAAGTGAAAGAAGAACTATTACCAAAGTAAATTAAGAGATAACAACCAATGGGATGCTTAGAGATATAGAGTAAGATTTATAAGAACTCAGAAGGGTGAGAAATCACTTCTAAGTGGGATGCTGGAAAAGGCTTCATGAATTTGGTGGCATCTAAGAGTAAAAAACAAATACTATTGGGACCATGAAATGTACTTGGGTTGAAAGAACAAGAACTCTGGAGTCCAACAGAACTCTACATGTAAGTAGGATGTGTGAATTTGGACAAGTCACTTAAGTCCACAACAGTTGTTTCCCATGTGAAATAGAAATTGCGATGGTTAAAGTAAGTGAGATAACCTTTGGGAACACTTACTCAGTTCTCAGCACAAAGCAGATAGTTGACACAGCATAGCTATTATCATTATGTAGATGTGATGGGGCTTTCTAGACCAATGAGACAAAATGAATCAAGGAATGAGGTGGAAAAGTGAAGGGTGTAGACATGGAGCTGAGATTTGCATTTGACTGGAACTGGAGTTATGTGAAGGAGAAAAAGAGCATGGTTTGAAAAAAAAAAAA
>CM052898.1:55512196-55548247 GCA_028534135.1 Potos flavus | reverse complement strand
CTCTCCCAGATGGACTTATGCCTATATATGTCTGTATATTGCTATCTATAACTGTATATGTATATTGTATCTACAGTTTTCTGGATATTTCTACAGTTGCTATTGAAGTTAAATTACTATAATTCAAAATATGAATTGTGACAGTGCTTTTGTAAAGCAATCTATCTATCATCTATCTATGTATCTATCATCTATCTATATCCAGACTCTTAAAAATCTGATAGCACATTCTCCAAGGCAGGATCCATGGCTACATAGTATTAGATTCCAGCCGTAGCACCAAGCCCAGGACAGATATCTGTTGAACAAATGCATAAATAAATAAATTAGTAAATAAACTTTTGTTCCTTTCATTCCAATCCTGAGGTTTTATTGTGAATAAGTAATCAGAAACTCTAAAGCAGAAAACTTTAGATTTTAAAAATGTTAGAATTTTGGATACTTTTTTTTTTACTTTTTATCTATATGACGTATTTATTTTATAACTGAAAGTTTGTACTTCTTAATCCACAATTTTAAAAGATTCTGATATTAATTTATAAGAATCATAACTTGGTAAAGACATAAAGACATTACCATAAATTAATGGTTAGGTAAATTTGTGACATGTCACCTCAATTGAAAACAATATAATATTTTACAAACGGTATCTATAAAGAGTTTATAATAACCTGTTAAAATGCTAAGTGGAAAAGATACAGGATTTTATATGCAGAATAAGTAAACATACTAATAAAAAATTAAGTGATAGGAAAAATATAGAAAGTAACCATCTCATGTTAATTTTGGGGGGGGAGAGATGAGCCTAAGAATAATTAACTGTTATCTTTTATATTTCCGACTTTCTAAAGCTTCAGTAATAACCACAAATTGTTTTATTACAAAAAACCATACATCTTATTTTAAAACCCACATCATCAATGAAAGCAACAAATTTCTCAATTATAAATCACTACCAACAAAGTGCTTGGTATTGAGGTACCTATCACTATTTTAATTTCTATAGGATGTTCATGTCACAGTTTTAGGGCACTGTGTGAGAGAAGCTATCCATGGTAAACACATGGAAAAATGCTGGGTTAAATAAAGCTTGGGAGCATTCTCTTGCATATACTTTTCAGAGCATTCAATATGCTCACGTGTATTTTGCAAACTTACTTGACTATAACCAGTCTGGAAAACATTTCCAAATCTTTCGTACCCTATGTAATAATTGTAATTCAAACCATCACTGACCCCTTGCTACCCTACATGTCAGGTGTAATAATGATGAGGATACTTATATGCATAATCTCACTTAACACTTACAACAATTCTGTTATTCAAGCACCATTATCATCCCCATTATATAGATGAGGAAATGGGTTATGAATTTCCCCAAACCCACATAGCAAGTAGCAGAGACAGGACCTGAATCCAGATCGTGTGTTTTGCATAGTACCAGATCCTGCTTCTCATATTACAGAAAAATGATTTTGCTGTATTAAGACACACTAATACAAGTTCTTAAAAAATTTTCATGCTCAAGATGAAGATTTATAAACCGTTTTTCCCCTTTCTATAGACCTATATTGCCAGCATCCCCAAAAGAACAGAATTTGTATGATTTTCACTAAAAATAGAGCTAGGTCATATCTTTAATCTTCAAAACAAATGTTTAAGCCAAAGAGTATTTCTGACAATTTAATTTATTATCTGTGTTTGAGGTGGAAAAGGGATTTGAGTACTTTTGGAGATAATTTGATTTGTGCTTTGGATAGCAAATGCAGTATCAATCATTGAAACGTTTTCCTATGGCTCTTTTCTAGATATTTGTTGCTAGGATGGAATGAATAAACAAAAGTAGAATTTGAATATAATAGCTTTTATACCATGGTGAAAGACATATGGTCATATGTGGGAGAAAAGAAGATATCGTTTTACCTTTCCAAAACAGCTGAAAGAAATCTGCCAGCTCTAAACGTTTGTCATTTCTGACATTTCACTTTATGAGTGTGTATGTTCTTAATCGTAACCTGTTGTAGTTTATAGCATAGTATCATGGCAAATTTAAAAAAAAAAAAAAGTCTCCCATTTAAATGAGGGTTCATTTTAACTCCCATAAACAGTTTGTATTCAATATACACAAGCCTACAACAAAAAAGTCATAGTTTGAGCCTTCAGACTCTTAGTGAAAAGAATTTATTCTGAAATTGGGAGAAAATGGTGTAGTAGTCTACCTCTTGGAAGATTGAAGTCTTGCCACAGCTCAGATTCTCGAAGAAGGTTTGGCCTGACTGATAGCTAAAGTTTTCTGGAAATATTCTCTTCATGGAATAGCAATTTAAGGTATGTAATCCAGTTCAATCAGAATTTATTTAGTGATGACCATATGCCTAGAAGCAGTGAGGGGGTGAGGGAAACAGTCTTGCACATGCTTGGAGCCAGATAGACCTAGGTCATCCCTATTCCATGGCTTTAAACAGTTCTCGAAGCTTCTGTTTCTTCACCCATATGATGTAGCAATTATGTTATCTAAATCTAATATGATTATGTGTCTGAAATGGATAGCACAGTGTTTGGTACACAGTGAATAATAAATCTTGACATCTCCTTACAAATGCTTTAAGCCCTCCACACTGTGTATTCTATGGGTGACACGGAGAGATTGACAGATGTTATCATTGGGTTATCAATTCTTTCAGAATTAAGAATTAAGATTACTTAAGAATTAAGATTACTCTTGGGGCGCCTGGGTGGCTCGGTGGGTTAAAGCCTCTGCCTTCGGCTCAGGTCATGATCTCAGGGTCCTGGGATCGAGCCCCGCATCGGGCTCTCTGCTCAGCGGGGAGCCTGCTTCCCCCTCTCTCTCTGCCTGCCTCTCTGCCTACTTGTGATCTCTCTCTGTGTGTCAAATAAATAAAATAAATAAAATCTTTAAAAAAAAAAAAAAAAAAAAAAAAAAAAAAAAAAAAAAGAATTAAGATTACTCTTAAGGCACAGCAAGACTTATTAGCCCTTAATCAGACTTAATCAGGGACCACAATAGTACCCTTATAGATAGGGAAAAAGAAAAGAAGAAAGGAAGGGAAGTAGTGAGATACGAGGATCATAAAGAGAAAAGATAAAAAAAAGAAACACAAAAACATAAGGAAGCAGGGGGTTGCAGGAAGAAGGGAGGAATATGGCAAAGGAGGCAGAGAAGAAAAAGCCAAGAAAAAAAGAGGTATCATCATAAGGAACTCGCTACCATTGCTTGTCCTGTGTTAGACATTCATGACCTGTGTTCTTCTAGCCTCACTTTTGGTAATTAATGGCCATTATTATTAACGATTAATAATAAACAGTATTAATGGACATCTTTAGCATAACATTTAGGAAATATCTTTCTCCTTCTTGGTAGGTCCCCAACAAATAAATTGGTTTCACAATGCAGAGAGTAATAAGTTCAGAAATTCAAGAGGCAGAAATAATTCAGAAAATATTTTCAACAAAATTCATTGATTTTCTACTCAGGATAATACTAAGTAATGATCAATACTCTTCTACAGGTTTTCTAGCCCTTTGTTGATTAGGTCATAATCCTTCAAGTTTTTCAAAAGTAGGAATAAAAACTTGTGACTCCACTTAGGAAGAGTAGACCCAAAACAAAAGAGTTAATCCAAGTCCAAACTCCACGAACATGAACTTCATGCTGGTTCTCTTTCCCAGACCAATCAGTCTCTCTGTTTTTAAACACAAAGATGTTTGACAGCAATGGCATCCAAAAAATTATTTTCTCTCTTATTTGAGTTGCTGAAAGTACGTTTACTCTTTGCCAGAGACATTACAAAGTGAGAAACACAAAAAAGTCTCATAATATTTTGCTAAATATAAAGACTGAGAAATACATATTCTCTTTTCTTTCTAAAAGCACATATTTCCTGGCCATAGAGCTGACTATATCATCCCGTACCGTGTTCTTCTAGTGACAGCATTAAAATATATGCACTCACAGATGAAAGAAGAAGCAACACAAGGCACAAATTGTAAATACATGATGCATGCATATTTTCAGTTTTGTTCAAATCCAAAATGTAAATAAAAAATGGTTACTAATAAAGGTGACTAACAGATTCTGAGGCCAGGACTCAGGTTCATACCGAGAGTTGCCATATATGTGCTGTGTAACCTTGGGCAAGTCACTTAACCTCCCTGTGCTTAATCTTTCTAGAGTTACACAAAATATAAATATAAACTCAAAAAGATTAAGGAATGATGTAAAATATTTGGTTAATAAGAGTCCGGATATTTGTTTAAATGGACAAATGTAGGTATCACATTTCTCAAATGTTTAGATTTTATTAGATACGCTTAAAGAGTTTTTTTTTTAATGTCAGTATTTGTGGTAATTACATGTTTTACAATTATTTAAATTTATAATAAAAAGTTTTATATGTCAACTCTAGCTATGTAAAGATGTGCTTAGCTTTTCAAAATTATTTTTAGGAGTAAAAAAATGCAAACCTTGAAGACCGTGGATATAAATCTCTCACTTCCAAATATAATAGGAAAATGAAAATTAGTTTTGGGGCAGAGCCATCATTGTGATTATATGAAGTCTATTAAAGAATTATTTTATCTGTATCAATGATTAATATAAAGTATTCTTAGAATTTGTAGATATACAGATTTTCAATTAAGAACTGACATTTATATGAAATTATATGAAATCCCCAATAAACTAGTGGCTATTTTCAATCACAGTACTTCAAACATAGTAAGGTAACATCACAAATGTAAAATTTAAAAACATCTCAGAAAAGTTTGATAAGAAAATTGTATATTCAACAGATTTAAAGTGATCATTTTGGCTTTATATTCCACTGAAAACAGCAGAGCAATCAAATTATGCATCATTTTCAAGCTCTGCATCAATGATTTGGCACTATCTTCCTGTCAGCTTGATTCTCAAACTTTTATATTAATAACAGCCTAAAAATTGATGAATCATGGATAATGGAATAATTGTCTTTTCACTGGAAAAAAAAATCTCTTAAATACTTAAAGCAACAAGGTTTTTCTTTTTTCTTTTATTATGTTTGGCAGGGGGTGACTGATTCACCTAGTCATCACCTCCAACCAGAAAGATATTTTTCTTTCTCTACATTTAAAATATGAACACATCCCAAGCAGGAAAAATGACAAACATGGGTCACAAAGAGGTGAAACCAGAACACTTCCATGACTGCCTTCAATGTAACAAGGGCAGTTTGAGTGTGTAGCTAAAGAGGAAGAAAGAAACTATATTTCCAACTCTTAATAGTGGTTACATAGAAGGGGAAAGAATCTGAACATATTCATTAAAGAAAATGTTATCATTTTCCTCCATAAAATTCTGAATATTTTACAGTAAGTTATTCATGTGTGGTGTGAATAAAATAGTATGAAAATATACCCTTAACTCAAAACAGGAGGGGGGCTTATTATCCAAATTTCCTTTATGGTGATCTCACATCCTTTCTTCATTTGAATCAATGACCATATTTAAATCACTGTGCTGCTTTATGGTTTCCAAATTTTTCGCTTGTTTTTCTTAATTCGTCTGTATAGTACTCTCATTGGCAGGTGTTAATATCCCTACTTTACAGATGAGAAAACAGAGGAACAGAGAGGCTGACTGATTTCCCCAAGGATATATAGCTAGTAAGTTATAAACCTAGGCTATCATCACAAAATTGAGGATTTTTTTTCCTTAACAGAATAGAGTATCCACCTTCATGGTGGAAAAAAAGCTGAACTCATAAAAATGAAGAGTGGAATGGTGGTTACAGTGTTGGGGAGGAGGAAGCTGGGGGGATCTGATTTAAGGGTACGAGCTTGCAACCAGTAGATAAGTCATGGAGATCTAATGCACAGTATAGCAATTACAGACAACAGTACTATATTCTAAACCTCAAAGTTGCTAAGAGACCAGATCCTGGTTGTTCTCACCACAAAAACAAAATGATGATTATGTGACATGATAGAGGTGTTAGCTAATGCCAGGGTGGTGATAATCATGTTACAATATATAAATGTATCAAACCAACATGCTGTACACCTTAAACTTACATAATGTTATATGCGGATTCTATCTCAATAAAATAAATTTTTTAAAACATAAAAACAACAACAACAACAACAACAACAACAACAACACCCAGCAACCGAGCTATTGCCCCAAATCCCAGTTTCTTCCCATGGTTTTTGAATCTATTTTCAGCCTCTCATACTCTGGTTCCATGTTCAAGGGTGGCAGTCATGTGAAGGTATCTGGGTAAGAGTGTGAAAGGAAAGCGAGATCTCCGCTATACTTAGATTTTAAGAACTAGAGCAGTCTTATAACAATGACTTCAGCATTTGTTCAGTCTTTCAGAAGGAACTTGGAATTTTGCTGTGAAGTCAGTAAGTTAAAATAAAACAAGCAAAATCTTTAGGAAATTAGTTTGCCCGGTGTCATGTTTCAAAAATAATAGTATTCGGCAATAGCAAAGATTTTGTTTTAAGGTCAGGGCATTTAACTTTCCTGCTATTTTTAGTGACTTCACTACCTGAAATATTCAATGAATTATTCATAGCTGTACAGAAATGGCCTCTGTTGGTATTTTAAAATAATGACAGATTTCGAGAATGTCTGCGACAACGGAGAGTGTCGACTATGGGCTAAGGAAGCAGCAGTGCCACCAGTTCCCAGCCCTGCTCTCTATAACTAGGAAGGAAGCATGTCATTTTGCTAGGGAAACCTTTCTAACCTCCAATACAAGTGGCACTAGAGAAACCACGAGGGATCTATTATTTTAGAGGTGGAGTAATCATCATCATCATTTCCATTCTTGTGCTTCCTCTGTTGGCACTCATTCTCCGATCTGGTCCTTTTAAGTCACCTGATATTGCAATTTTTAAACTTTCAAGATAGGCCTGCCAGAAAATGTTGCTGGAAACAGTGATCAAAATTGGAAGATCGTTCTGAAAATTATATGATGCCCATTTTGCTAATTACTCTCCAGCAAGCAACTGTGATTATGATAGTGAAAGAAACTCACTCCCTACCCCAGCAGTGTCCCTTATGCCCCGTGGGTAGGCAGAGCTCTGCACTCTAATTTTTCTGCTGTGAGACAAGAAAGGCAGAGGAAAGGAGGCCAAGGTGGGAGAGGCCCTAGTAGGGGCATGGCTGGGATTTACTAGGGTGAAAACCAAACAGATCTTCAATGAAGTTGTATGCTGTTTTCCTAATCAAATTTATTAAAGCTTAAAAAAAATTTTTTTAAACACGATGATGATGAATTATCCAGAGTTATTTCAATGATAGGGAAGAGGAAGATGAGAAGAAAGAGGAAAAAGAAAAGGAAAAAGGAAAGGACTCAGTTTGTAAAGTTTATCTCCAAAGCTCTTAAGGGTTATCAAGTCAGACATGCCAAGATTCACATTTGTGCTTCACCATGAGGAAGTGACTACACTACTCAGCACTAAAATTTTCCTCATGTGTAAAATGAAGTTACCTCAAAGAGTAGGGGCATTGGTTACATAAAGGTATGTCTGCACAATACCTGGCACACAAGGGGAAATCAATAAATGTATACCAACTTTCTTCACTCTCACTAAAACAAACTTCCATGGCCTGAAAACCCACTTAATTAGCATCTACCCATTCTATTTTATAGTAATGACTTGAGGGTGGGGGGTGACCACTTAAATAAGTTCCTGTCTCCATTCCCTCCTCATGTTGGTTGTGCTGTATTTCTGTACTTTCCAAACTATAACAATTATTCCTGTCTTGCTCAGAAGGCTCACCTTGCAGATTTGGAAGGGAACACCCAGAAGTCTTGACACCAAACCAAACGAAACCAACAAAAACTCCTGTTTTAGCAACTCCCAGGGGCATCAGACTTATTGGCCAGCTATGCAAAGCCTTCTAACACCAAGGCAATTGCCAACTTTTACCAACATATGGCTATTAAATATATTCTCTACATTAAATCCATCTTTAGTAAATTGTATCAGCCACTTAAAAGTGATAATTAATTTTCCCTTTTAGTTACCAAATATTATAAAATTAGATATGATCCTGCAGATCAAGAACTGGAAACTTTTAGGTCACAGGGTTGATACAATGATATTTTAGGAAAGAAACTGCAATAATGTTGTTTTGTCTGGTATTAAAACCATCATCACTGTTTTGTTACAGATACAGCTTCATCTCTGGATCCAAACAGAATCAGTTTCGAATTCTAACTGTGCAACTTACTGCTTATGCAATGAATAGCAAAGTCTTTAACCTTCCAAGTCTCAGTAATTTTGTCCCTATATGGAGGATACTTAATGACCTCCTCTGTGCATCAGACTGTGAATTTGAAATCCAACAATTGTGCAAGTGGACAGAACCAAGAATGTGGTAATTCCCTAATAAATGTTAGATCACTTACAAAATTTCACTATAACCTAGTTTTAAATTCTCTTCCACCCCAAAAAATTTTAAAATGGTATAAATTACTGGACTTGGAAGGATTTGTTCAGTAGCCTACAAGACTTTGAATATAAGGATAGAAATTAAATAGAATTTCAAACCCCTATATATATACCTTTTCCCTCCCTAAGTCTTAAGTAATGTCATACACCATTTTCACCATCCTATGTAGACTTTCAACTATTGTGGTATATTTATCTGCTTCTCTGGGTAGGTGGAATCTGACTGACTCAATAAAACACTGATTGTATCTCTCCTACATATTTATTGTGGTATGCTTAACATTGGTATTTGTTCCTGGGTACATATAAGATTAGATATATAACTTGTTGAAGATTTCAAAGAAAGTCTCAAACATGAATAAAAGATTTAAACATGAAGCCAAGGAAAAAGATTTAAAAAAAAAGACTTTTATTTGGAGTTTTAGAATCAAAATCTATTTGGAATTGAAAAGTGTGTAGGTGATCATATTGTCCAACCTCATTTAAAGCTGCATAAACCAAGGTTCTAAGAAATAGAGTGGCTTCCTCTGATTATAGAAGTTTTAAGTATAGCTAGTCTGAGGATACTGAGATTTGAAGTTTTTTCGGTAATAGGAAGAAGAAAGCAGAGGACAAAAACTAAGAGTCATCATAATATTCATCTTCAGAGAGCTTAAGGATTGTTCAAAGGGAGCTGATGTCTACGTGTTTTCTATCTTAAGGCTATATGACAATATCCTAGCTAGAGGAGAAAGCGAAGCATTATCCTTGGTCTTTCGATGTCCCTTTGTGGTTCTTACGTCAGTGTGAGGGCTTTGTAGTAAGCCCCTAAAAATTATAGTATGCAGTAGAGTAAAATGATTTCATGCATTGGAATTGGAAGGCACTGCTTACTTTCCATGTGATTTTAAAAACAGTTATAATGTTCCAGTTTTCCCACCTAAAGTATGAGAAATAATTATAGTACCATTATAGAGTTAGTTTATGAAATCAGTAAGAAAATGCATGTAAAGTGTATTATATTATGCCTAAAACTAATGTGTCTTCAATAATTGATTTTCTTTCTCCCACTGCCAAATTCACAACACAGAGATAGTGAGCCACATGGAGGAGCCTGAGATTAGATGATGGGTGAATGATGAGAAATACAGGCAGTTTCTGTGTGAGCTTAGAAAGAAAACCCCATGATGAATTCATTCTCCTTTCAGGGTTTATGCTAACAACAGCATCCATCCAACTTAGAGGATGTAAGCTATCCTCCATCCTAGTAAGACTTGAGCTTGAAGACACAATTGGAGCTCTTGTCATTATGGAACGTAGCTGCTGAGCAATGGTTTTTAAATTTAGGGAGTATCTAAACCTGAATTAGTCCAGAGATCACATCAGTATCCTTCTATTTATTCAAAAGTATATATGAACTTCTTATACTGACCTATACTTCTCTAAAGGGAGAGTTGGAAAAGAGAAAAAGTAGGATGAATATAGTGCAGGTAGTACTCAATCACTCACTGGTAAACTTGTTGTTTGCTGGGCATGAAGGTATCCATATGGGATATATATTGTCTCATTTAATATTCACTACAGTATTTAAGATAGACATAATTTTTCCTATTTCCCAGAAAGGCTAAATACTTACCTGATGACTCAATCCAAATAGATTAAACCTGGAGTTCAAATCCAGGTCTGACTCCCAAATCCACATTATTTTTACTCTTCTCAACACATGATTAGTATGGTCAAGACAAGATCAATATTGACAAATCTGAAAACACATGGATGTTATTCTTTATCTGTATGAGAGTTTATGCAAAAATAGGGGAGAGCATCTTCGGTCACTACCCAACATGAGAATAGTAAATAATTGCATGCATTATTAATTTTGGTGACCATTTATTTCTGCTCTACTATTAATAACTGGGAGCTCAGTGTCAATTAGAAGTAAGGCTAATTGAGACAGATATTTAACTTCTAGGGAGGCTTATTAGTTAGTATAAGAAGGAAAAGAAGTATATAGGAAGGAGGAAGATATTTTCAGATCATTTTAATGGTTTTTTAATATTCAGAAATATTTTCAGAAGACCCATTAATTCCAAAACTTAACATTTCTTTTAGGGAATCCTGATTGAATCTTGACTTATTTGCTCAGATGTTTATAACAAAAGGATCATTATGTTCTTTCCTTCTGTGTCACAATTTCCACATAATGGCTGTTTTATTTTGAATGAATTGATAAGGTAGCTTTCACAGGAATATTACTAATATACTTAAAAGCACCTTTCACAGCATCAGAACAACGCTTCCACTTCAGTTCATAATTGTCGTCCCCACCCCTCTGCACCCCACCCGCTTCAACTTTCACTGTTACAATTCCTAATGGTAGTTTTCCTGAACACTACCTGTGAACTTAAATGAAGGGAAATTTATGTCAGGATGTTCTGCTGACAGAATGTACGCCCAGGAGAAATGCCATCTACAAGGTGAGAAAGGAGCACATGAAGTTAAGGGAAGAGCAGGGCTGCTGACATTCTCAGAGCTCCATAAGCCAACTTACAACTTCTTGAACTCACCTTACTAATTTTACATGTCAATCTTCTTCCTACTAGATTTCATACCATTTCAACCAGCTCCTAAGACATATACTTGAAAAAGATTCCCATATATTCCAACTGACTCTGTAAACAATATACACTCCAGTTTGTCATTTTTGTTTGAGAATAAGATTTTAGAATTACAGGGATGAAGTGGTGACCTTCGAGTTATAGTAGGGAGGCCTCCATGGTAAGAGAGCAAGAGAGAATAACCTTTACACACAGATTTCATGAGGCCAGACTTAATGTCCCCAACCCAAAACACAAACAACAAACAGACTTAGACATATACTTAAAATATGTAAAATCTATATGAGGAAACCTTTAAAATAATTATCCATTACAAAAAAAAATTCATTCGAACACAGAGAGAAAGAAAATGTTCACAGTAAGGGAGACCAGGGAATATTGCACAGATACCAATTCTTCCTAAGTAAACTTAGAAATTTCATGTTATCCCAATAAAATACATACATTGTTTTTGGGTCTAGACTATTTGAAGACAGTGCTATTTTTAAAGCCAAAAATAGCTAGAAAAATCCTGAAAGAGAAGAACAATTTGGGAAATAGCCATACGAAATTATAATGCCTCTATTATTAAACAGGGTAGTATTGACTCAGGAATGAAACTACAGACTAAAGGAAGAAAAGGTAAAGCTCTGATATATACAAGGGAATCTTAACATATGACAATGGAATCTTAACATATGACAAAGATGACATCTCAAGTTAGCAGGAAATGGGTGAACTTTTTTTATAAGTGGTATTAGAAAATTGGATAGCTGTTTAAGAAAGATAAAATGTTTGTGGAATATACCATACACAAAACAAATTCCAAATAGGTGAGAGATCTAAATGTTTTTAAAAAGGCTATAAAGGTACTATAAAAGAATAGATAGATTTCGTTATAAAATGAAGGGGTAAAATATTTCTCTATAATTCAAAATTCAGAAGTAGTAAAAGAAAATATTAGTGTTTCAATGACACGATGAAGTATTTGTAACTTACTAAGCACTGATAAACTCCCCCAAATTAAAATACGAGTAAAATCCAACTATATAACAGAAAAAAAAAAAGTTGGAAATCTCTAACATATAAAGAACTAAAAATTAAAAAAAGGAAGACTGACCCAAAAATGGGCAAAATATATGACTAAGTAGTTCACAGAAAAATATAATTTAAGATGGCTCCAAATATATAGAAATGATAGTCTTACTAACAAGAGAAGTATAAACCTTAATGCTCTTAATGTTTTTTTAGAAAACATGATTTTCAGTAAAAAAGGAGAAAATTAATGAATATAAAATCAAATAACTAGAGCCAAAAATCTTTACTTTGAAATTTGAACTGATAATATTAGAAACTCTTTTCTTTTTAAAAACACATATTTCTTCATGAACTTATCAATAGTTTTGAAATATATGATGCAAAAATTGATAGATCTTACAGGGGAAATAGAAAAACTTTCAATTATAATTGGAGACTTCAACACTTCTCTCTCAGGGATTGATAGAATAAGCAGAAAATCAGTAAGGATATAGATAGCTGGAATTGTCAATCGACTTGACCTAGTTGCTATTTACAGAGTGCTCCACCAAAAAATAGCAGAATACACATTCTTCTCTAGTGCAAATGAAAAACGCACTGAGCTGGACTATATCCTGAGTCATAAAATAAACCTTAACAAATTAAATATGCACATTTATTAAACAATCTTATATTTTTTCTCGGACCATAACAAAATTGAAAATAAATAACAAAAGATATCTAGAAATATTCCTAAATATTTGGAAATTAAACACATAATCCTAAATAACCTAAAAAGAAATCACGAGGGAAATTTTAAAAATATTGATCTAAATAAAAATGAAACAGCAATCAAAGTTTGTGAGAAGCAGCTAAAGCAGGGCTCAGAGGGAAATTTATAGCATTAAATGTTTATATTACAAAACAAGGGAGATCTAAAACTAGTAGTCTAAGCTTGCACCTTAAGAAACTGGAGAAAGATAAACATACTAAACACAAAAGAAGCAGAATGGGAAAAAAAATAATGAAAATAAAACAGAAAAGCACTAGAGACTATCAATTAAACCCAAAGCTGGATCCCTGAAAAGATCAATAAAATGATAAATCTTTAGTGTGGTTGACCAAAAAGAAACAAGGGAAGAAACAAGATATCAATATAAGGAATCACTTATATCACTATTGATTCCAAAGCCATTCAAAAAACAAGAGAATACTAAGAAAAATCCTATGCTCATTAATCCCACAATTTAGATGACATGTACCAATTCTTTGAAAGGTACAAACTACTAATTCCCACTAAAAAAGGAAGAAATAATCTAAACAACCCTATATCTATTAAAGGTTTAATTTTTTCTTAGAAATATATTAAAAATAAGAAAAAGACTGTCAGATCCAGATTGTTTCAAAGGTGAATTATACAAAATATTTAAGGAATAAATAATAAGGTTTCCACAAAAATCTCTTCCATGAAATAGAAAAAAAGAGGGAACAGTTCCAACTCATTATATGAGTACAGCCCAACTAAAACCAGGCAAGAACATTACAAAAAACTATAGTTCAATATCCCTCATGGATGTAGACACAAAAATTCTTGACAAAATGTCAGCAAATCAAATCCAACAAAATATAAAAAAGATAACTGTCACAACTAAGTGGGGTTCATCCTGGGAATGTAAGACTGATTCAACATTTAAAAATAAATCATTGAAATTCACAGTAAAAACAAACTAAGAAATCACATGTTCATTTTAATAGTTAAAGAAAAAAAATTCATCGAATTCAACATCCATTCATGATAAAAACTCTCAGAAAAGTCAGAATAGAAGGTAACATCCCTATCCTACTAAGGAGCATACACAAAAAATTTACATTTTACTTCATACTTATTGATGATCATGCATAATGATATTTTCCTTAAGGGTCAGAAATATGGTCAGGATGTCTTCTCATGCCATTCCTACTCAACATCAAACAGGAAGGCCTAGACATAGAAGGAAAGAACAAGACATTCAGAGTAAAAAGGAAGAAATAACAACTTCTGTACTTAGTAATAGCCTGAATGTCTGTGTAGAAAATCTGAAAAAACCTACAAAAAAAAAAATGCCCCTGAAACCAATATGTGAGATTAACATGGGTGTAAAATACCAGGTCATTACATGAAAATCAATTGTCCTGTATGCCAGCAATATGCAACTGAGACTTGGAACTGGAAAAAAAATATTAATCACAGTAGTATCAAAATAATGAAGTACCTAAGGACAAATATATCAAAACGTGTAGAATATGTAGGCTAAAAACTACAAAACAGTGATGAAAAGGAATCAGATCTCTAACTAAATAGAGAATTGTATTGTGGTCATGAATTGAATATTTAAGATTGTTAAGATACCAGTTCTATTTGATCTACAGATTTAACACGATCTCAATCAGAATTGTAGCATATTTTTTGTAGACTGTGACAAACTGATCTAAAGTATATATCGAAAGGCAAAGGATCTAGAAGAGTTGAAATCGTTCTGGAGTGGTGCCTGGGTGGCTCAATTGGTTAAGCAACTGCCTTCGGCTCAGGTCATGATCCTGGGGTCCTGGAATTGAGCCCCACATAGGGCTCCCTACTCAGCAGGGAATCTGCTTCTCCCTCTGACCCTCCCCCCTCTCATGCTTTCTCTCTCTCTCATTCTCTCTCTCAAATAAATAAATAAAATCTTTAAAAAAATAAAAAATTAATAAAACCGTTGCGGAAAAAAAAATCAGTGCTGGTAGATTGATTGAAATTACTTGATTTCAAGACTTACTATCAGTCACAGTAACTAAGACAGTGTGGTGTTGATGAAAGGGTAGACACATTTTTGTGTGAAACAGAAGAGAGAGCCCAGAAATGTATCCATGCAATGTAATCAACTGATTTTTTTTTACATGGGGTCAAAGGCAATTTAATAAAGAACAGTTTTTAGAGCAAATAGTGCTGATACAATCGGATGTCCATATGCCAAAAAGGAAACAATTGACACTTACTTTACATCTCACACATAGATGAACTAAAAATGGATAATAGATATCAATATAAAACATAAAATTATAAAACTTTCAGAAGAAAAGGAAAAATATCTTTGTGACCTTGGGTTTGACAACGAATTTTTAGATACATCAAAGACATGATCTATAAAAGAAAAAATGAAAAATTACAGTTTTTAAAATGAAAAACTTTGACTCTTTAAATGATACTCTTAAAATGAAAAGACAAAATACAGACTGAGAAAATATATTTGCAAGTCACACATCTGATAAATGACTTGTATCAACATTACTTTAAGACATCTTACAACTCCATAATAGGAAAACAAACTACCCAATTAGAAAAATGGGCAAAATATCTGGAGACACTTCATAATTCTGTGAGACAGAAAGAACAGGAAAACCACTATAGAAAGGTCTAGGTATTCAAGGATATTGACATTGATCCATTAAGCCATGTCATTTCCCAAAAAAGCAATGCTTCAGAAGACCTTCTGAAATTGACTCTGGTTTTATTTTAATATTAAACCTTGTTGCCTCAGATTATTCTGTAGTTTTAATAGTTTTTGGCTTTTGTTTAACTCAGCTGGAGTTTTTTAAAAAGCTGGAGCTTTTTAAAAAGCCAGTATAAGCATTTAATAAAAATTCAAATATCGGAAAAGGTATGCAGTGAAAATTTAATCTTCCTTTTATGCTTGACTTTCAAGCTCTTGCCCAAAATCCTAACTCTAGCTGTACCATAATCTTTTCCCAGTTTCTTGTGCAGTATTGATTCTTCCAATAAGTTCAAGAAAACAATAATATGCAGTTTTGCATCTTGTGTTTTTCTTTTCAATGCACACACATACATACACATAGAGTATTTAATGTGATATGCTATTGTATTGATGTACCGTAATTTCTTTTACCAGTATGCTTTAATATTTTTGTGATTTTCACTTGGTGCTGTGAACAGTATTGAAATTTGAATCATTGTATCTTTTCATATATGTGAAGGTACATATTTTGTTCAACAAAATATATATATATATTTTTTATTCCTTAATATTTTGAAAACTCATGAACATACAGACTTCATGGTTGAAGTGCTAGAGCTATTTTTGGAACAATACGAAGTATTTTAACTAAATTATGTTTTTGTAGCTATTTCATTTACTTATTTACTTCAACCATTGATTTCACTTCAATAAACTAAACATGTGATGGGTCCCTCCATGTGCCAAACACTGCGCTAGGTACTTTAGAGCAACACCGTAAAGACAAAGGCACAAATCCTAGAATTAGCCAGCCTGCATCTAAGAAGAGTGAAATTAATAAATATATGTAAAATATCTCCAAATAATTTATAATTTAATTAATGTCTTGAGAAGTTCCTTTGAAAGCAGTAATGGCTATGCTAAGTCTGGGAATGGTGGGCATCCAAGTGGTGATGGCTATATGCAACTGAGTAAAGAGAATGGCTAAAGATCTGCAAGATGTCCTTGAAGCATTGAGAGTATTTTCAGTCAATTATATTTAGAGAAAGTCAGATGGTTAATGACTGTGGTTTAGGGACCCATGATTGGATTAATTGACTAAAAACCCAAGGAAAGAGAAATGCTCATGGCAGAAAGAGAATCAAGGGGATATAAAATCATGGAAAATAATGACAATCTGTGTTACCACCAACAGGCTCTCCTATGAACCAAACCACTTATGCCGGGTCATTACTCAACAGATAATCAAGTCTGCTCCTAGTCAGTGCCGGGATACTGTGGGCTAGTTGTGTTCTCTCTGCTCCAGGGTTTAGGTTAGTGCCTGACAACATGGTAAACACAGAAAAAGTGTTAGTTGTATTTTCTCATCCTTCCTCTGCTCTCCACTTCTCCCCACCCCCATTCTCCTGGCTGTGGACCCCAGATATTAACTCTTCTTTTGACTCCATTTTGTTAAATCACCAGATTTGATGTCCACACTTGGATTAGTTTTGCCCACACGCATGACTTCAGTGTCCACCACAAGTGTACAGGGACTTTCTCCATAGAGAAGGTCCTGCTGGTCCTCACAAACTGAAATAATCTTACCCCTGCCCAGAGCAGGAAAAGAGGTTCTATGGCACCTAGGGCAATTGTGACCAATGAAGAAAATGAGAAAAGAGAAGTTGGATGTGAATAAATACGGCAGAAAAAATATCTTTAGTTCATTTTCCCAGCCCGCCTCTGATTTTTAATATCTCAATTTTCATAAGAGCATTTTACTTCCAACTTAATTTGATCATTGAATCATATGGAATATCACTTATTATTCCTATATAATACCTAGGCTCATGCTCTATGTTAAATTTAGAAATTTACCCTAAATAAAGGGCACTATTTAAAGAAAAAAAGTGGAATGTCTTCCATTCTCTCTGTCTGATCTCTGAACACATGTGAGTTGGCCCATTCTGCGGATTTGCAAACCAACAATCAGATATATGAAATGTTTGAAGTGGCTTACTGGTAATGTCAAGTACAGCTTCCAACTCTAAATCATAGTTGCTCTAAAAGTTTCACGTAGGTGATAATTTTCTGTGCAGAGTGTTAAAAACTGCTTTATAATAGCAACTCCCACAAAACCTCTTCAGTTTTATGAGTCTGTTAGCATTTTATTTTAAACATCATTTTGACAGGTGTATTATGTAGTTATTATATTTTCCATGCATAGAACATTCTTGACATTCATTTCACTTGTAGTTTTCTTTTAGGAAAAGAAAAAAGTTCAGGAAAAAATCATCTTCTTGGCTGAATGGAAATAAAAGAGAAGTCCATTTTGTAATGAGTCTTTGTATCACTGACCTGAGGTAAAACAAACAAAACTCATTCAGACAATTTTCATTCATTTGGATACTCACAAACTTACTCATTTATTCAGTGTTTATTATTATCATAATTTTTTACTATGCATATGGCCTTGTGCTAAGCACAGGAACCTAAAGACAAAGACCTAGTTTGTGACTGCACGAAGTTCATTTTCTTATGTGGGAAGCAGTAATGCAGACAGGTAATTACCGCAAAGCTGTCATAAGATATGCTAGAAATAGAAGTTGCATAAACACAAGTGGGAGCCAGGAAAAGCCTCACATAAAAGGTGTTTTTCCTCAGGAGGGTCATCATTCACCAGATCAATATGGAGAAAAGTGTTCAAAACTGAGGAAATTGCTTATACAAGTACAGAGAGAAAGGAAGATGCTGGGGAGCTGGGTGCACAAGATATCTCAGTACAGAAGATGAAGAGTGAATGACCTGGGCTGGAGTGGAAAAATAAGGGATGTCCAGAGATCAGAGATGGACAGTGGGCACCTTGGGAAGGAATTCAGTCTTCAGGGCTGCCAAAGTGGGAGGATGTATATGATACAGTCATGATGTGGTCTTTCCATGATATTTAGAGCTCCCCTTATGTGATCTTAAGGTCTTTCCTTTCACCTCCTCTTTCCTTTCCTCACTCCAGTCACAAGGGCCTCTTTCCTGCTGTTTCTTAAGAGGCCAAGCAAATTCACCAGCAGCCCCCATGTCTACTTCTTACTAAAATGTAATTAAGCCCTTTCAGGGGAGAGGGACTTTTTTCATTACCATAACAGCAGCAACTAAACTATCCCTTGACATGTAGGTGGTGGTCAATAAATATTTTCTGAGTGACGAATACCTCAAAGAGATATATTTCTGTACACACGTGCACACTATACAGTTCATACAGCACCCATCACATACTATATGATACCATGGTGGAAAAGTTGGTGAAAGTTGTCCCTGATCTCATTTTAGTTTCAATTTTTTAGAAAACTTGGAGAAGTGCTCTTTACAACATGAAGTAATAAAGTCTTGAGAAAGAACCTTCTGTCGCTCAGAACCTTCTGTTATGGGAAGTGGCACCTTTCACCCACTATCTTCCCTCAAAGGGTGACAGCCCTAAAATAGGAAAAGATCTGATAAGCAAGTGGTTTTCCAACTAATTTCTTTCCCTTAGGTACTTTGTTGAGTTTGGCATGAAGCTAACAAAGGAACTGTTATCCAAAGATCTTGCTCTGGCTACCCCAGAAGAGCACACATCTCCATATCACCAGTCAATCTTATCTCTAATGGCTATAGAAAAATCCTTTGCCCCAATAAAATCTCAGATTTACTCTGAGTCTAGACAGTCTTCTTTAATCAAAGTGTCCATCACAGGGGAAGAAATGGTTGTTCAGACCTTGGGAAGAAGGGGAAGGAGGATTTCCTTCCTTTTATTCTTTTAGCACAAAATGTACAGCTTCCATTAATATAGTCTCCTTTAGGATATCTAGTCTTTAGTGGGTCATCTGGGGTCTGAAGTTAGTGGTAGACGAAGGTATGAAAAAGTTGTATCAGCTAACAATGACTGCCTCCAAAGAATAGCAATATGGGGGATGTATATTTCTTTACATAGTTCTGTGAATTCAAATTTTCCCAGGATAAATGTGTATTTGCTTTATAATCAAGAAATAGAACAAAGCCTATCTATATTTTTCCTCATCAACAAATTTAAGGATTCAGTCCTTGTGCCTCCAGGATCTATTGAACATTGTAATTCTTCCTTTAGGCTTGAGTAACTGCTGAGCCATGACTTCCTAGCTTTATCTAGTTGTAGAATTTTGGTTTTACATGGGCACGTGGTCATCTTACTAAGATTTTCTTTCGATGGTCCCATGACATCATTTCTGAGAAGTTTCAATGACCTCTCTGCTCTGGAAAATCAATAAATTCTAGCCATTCCCTTCTTTCTCGTCACCATGCTTACTGATTGGAGAGGACAAAGTCCTGTCCCAAAGAGGTAAGGCGTTTCTTGTTCTGATTCAATGCGTTGTCCTTCCCATTACATTTTTGTGTTCAAACTACAGAGAAAGTTGAAGTGGTACACCTGGTCTTTATTTATACCCTTGGTTAACTCTGATTGTTTCATGATGGTTTTCCTCTAACTTCTAAATCTGCCAAGTTTAGTGACAAACTGCTCTGCTTTTCCTATTCTTAACCTGCTGCTTACTTTGCAGATGTGTGTATTATTGCCTTTTACAAGGGATGCATTGGTAGGTTGTGCTTCTGCCTTCTAACATCTTGGAAAGTAGCTGTCAAGTGCAACAGCTTTCAAGTTAAGCAGCCTGTTTTTCACTTCTGGCACTGCTGCCTGCCAGCTGTATGACCTTTTACTTAGTCATTTTTTCATTTGTGAAATGAGGGGGGTAACATATGGAATTATTTTGGAGATTCAGCAACATAGCACATGTGAAGCTTCAGGATTATGTCTGATACCTAGAGCTGAGAGAATGTTCATTATGATATTACTGGATATCTTCACCAGAGTCATTACCAGGGGCATCATTAGCCATTGTTAAGTAAATAACTATTTGGGGCTGCTCACCTTGGAGCACCTGTCCTACTGCTGTTCCCCTGAGGAGCAGCTATATTGCAAACCAGCTGCTCTAGAGAATGATGGTTTAACAATGTGAGGTACCAAATCACCCCTCTCCAAATCTTGCAAGGTCCACCAGAGTGAATCCACATGTGCCACAGAGTCTGTTTCAAGTAAGTCCACTTCACACATTTTTTTCCAAGTTCACTAAAAATTCCTCCAGCCCTTTTTCATGTGATGCTGTGACATTTTCCCATTAATTTACATAGATACAGATAATAATTTCTTGCAATATGTTCCCATGTGTAAATAGAAGAAACTTATAGACTCTCGTCCCTCTCAGAGTCTGAAAATCAGTTTATATATGTTACAAGAACTTGAATCAAATTTGTGATGAAATGTATCACAAATTCTTGCTATTATCATTGTGAGTAAAGGATGCTTCTAGCAGTTCCAGGGGTAGAATAAGTGTTGAGTTGACTTGTAAACACAGGTTTATAGTGGAAATAAATTATTGCACAATACAAATGGTAAATGCTGCTTTCTGGATCCCCTGAGCTTGTTCCCCCAAATGTTAAGTATAAAACTGAGAGGAGCTCTTAAATCACATAGCTCTTACCACCTCCTTCTGCTCCCTTTAGAGAAGAGAGAAATAGAGAAAGAGAGAGAGAGAGAGAGAGAAGTGAGAGAATGAATACACAACTGGAAGTGTCAGTGGTTAATGTCTTACTCCACTGTGTCTTCTGAAGAGCCAAGGTGCGTAGGTCTGCCTGCCCTGTCTTCTGTGACACCCATAGAGAACAGTTTGATGATCTAAGGGAGACATGGTGCCTCCTATTCTGTTAAAACAATCAGTGAAGTGAATGAGTAATGAGTGAGAACACATTAGTGCCACTGGTGCTTAATGAACTCAATCGTCTTTGCTGCATGCCCCTAATTTCCACAGCTTGCTAAATAAAAGTTTATTTATGTTCTTTAGAGTATGATAATTTCCACATATGAGCTTTAATAAAATAAAAAGAGGTACAGGGAGAAGCACTACAGGAAACTAATGAAAGCAAAAATGAAAAATGGAAAAAATAATAAATTTTTATTAGGGATCCCTGCCAAGAAACCCCTGAATGTGATAAGAAATCACACTAAGAAAAAGTATTACTTAACATTGATGTGCTCTCTCTCTCTCTCTTGCACAACAGAGCTGGATATTCTAGCTATGGGACATTTTAAAGCAAACTCCAGTTCTGGCCTTTCATCCTTTGTCACTCTACCCTATGCTTTGGCTGCAACTGGTCTTTCAGTATCACAAAAAAAGACTCTCAAGTTATTTACTTAGCTGAAAGAAGTTTCAACACTCTCCAGGCCATCAATGACAGGTGGTCTTGCCTTCTGGATTATCCTCCCACACTCTAGATCCTTACCTCTTAAAGGGGAGTTTTTTCTTTGATATGGCAGAGGAACACTGTGAATGTTCGGGGCCATGGGACCCAGATCTATACAGAGTATCTCTATTAGGACACAATAAAGTCTTTGGATAAGAGGGAATTTGATCCCAGTAGAAGGCACAAGAGACCTGAAGATGACACCAAGAAGGAGGCCATAGGCTGGTAATTGAAGGGAAATAAATATCTGTGACTTTGATTAAGGTTTGAAAATACCAGGGTCAATATCCTTCAGAGGCTAGGGAAAAGAGGGAAAAATAACAAAGAAGCCTGAGAAAGAGCAACCAATGGAGGAATAGGAAAATCTGGACCAGAGACCAAGTCATGATTTTGTTTCCAGAAGGAAGGCGGGATTAACTATATAAACAGCTACTCTTAATAAGATAAGGACTAAGATTTAAACTTTAGATTTAATAACATAAAGGCTATTTTAAAAAGTACTTCAAAGGAATAATGAGGGGAAATCACAGATTAGTATGTTTATAAGACAAAATGGAGACAATGACTATATTTAATACTTGGAAGTACTTTTGATGAGAAAAGAAGCAAATAAAAAATGGATAGCAGTTTGAAAGGAAAGTGTGTTTGAGATAGATTTTTGATATAGAAGAAATAGTATGTTCATATGCTAATATAATGAAACTGATAATATTTGAGAGAGAGGAATATTGCTGGAGTTTTATTCTCATGTAAACAAGAGAGGATGGGAGAAATGCTTTTAGAAAGGAAAGTAGATAGTTAATCTGTTATAACATGAGGGAAGGCAGAGCATATGTAGATGATGTAGTTATGTAGGTGAGTTATAAACCCATGAGAAATTATCTTCCGATTGCTTCAGTTTCTGATTTCTTTAATTTCTCAGTGAATTAGGAAACAAGATAATCAAATTAGAGTAAAAAAAAAATGCTGTGAACCTTAAGTTGCTCTAAAAAAATAAAGTCAATTAAAAAAAGTAAATCTTCACTTACGCCTCTCTTCATATACCAAAATTCGCTCAAAATGGATTACAGATTTAAACATAAAATCTGTAGAAGAAAATATAGAGGAAGTCTGCAGCACCCAGGATTTGGGAGAAATTGTTAGTCATGATGCCAAAAACATGATCCATTAAATTTTTTAAAAATCAGTAAATTGGACTTTATCAAAATTAAATGCTTTTGTTCTGTAAAAGACACTATTCAAATGATGAAGACAACCTATAGCCTGGAAGAAAATATTCACAAACTACATTATGTGACAAAGGACTAGTATCTAGAATACAAAGAACTCTCAAAATTCATTAGTAAAAAAACAATCCAATGTGAAAATGGGTAAACAAGGAAGAGAAAGTCACAGAAGAGAATACACTGATGAAAAATAAGCACACAATAGGTTGATCACCACTATCAGGGAAATGCCTTGCTTCCACAGTGCAGTTCTATGGGGAAAGTGCTTGTGGCTTTCCATCACCATTTAGATTATTCCATAACCATTATTTAGACCAGTGGGCTGAGAAAAATCACTACTGATCTACAATAGGGTGGGGTTGGGAGTGCATAGTTTGGAGAGAAAAGACAAAGAAAAATAATCAGAACCAGTGAAATGGAATTGCTAGAAGAAGACAGAGGGAAAATGTAATTTAAAAAAAATAAATAAATGCATCCATGGGAATTCAAGTACAACAGCAAAGAGACTCTCTTATACTGTAAGACATGGTTTCACAATTAAACATTTTTTAGATTAATTGAAGAATAGATTAGCCATTGTTGAGACCTCAGTTAGTAGTCTGAGTGATCAAGCCAGAAATCTCTCACAACATTGAATAAAATAAAAAGAAGCTGAAAATCATAAGGGAGAAGATAAGAGCCCCAGGGGGCCAAGAGTTTTAACGTATTAAATATATTCATTTCAGAAGTAGAAGAACAAAGAGAATAGAGACAATAATTAAGCAGATAATAGAGGAGGATTAACTCTGAAGAAGAAAGGTCAGAGTCATTAGACTGAACATGTTCAAAGTTCTAGGCTAGATTAGTCAGAAAAAAATCCATAAATGGCATTCCTCTAAGGCATACTTGGTAAAATCCAAAGTCTTTAAGGACAGGAAATATAATGGCTTCCAGGTCAAAAGAATAAAAGAAACATAAGATCTGATTGCTGTCAGATCCCTCAGTTGCAAAAGTTTGTATTTAGATGTCAGAGGAGAGAAGTTAGAAGATTGGTTACCCCTGAGACAAGAGAGAAACTTCCAGAGTTCTAGAAATAGTCTGCATCTTGAAATGAGTGGTAACTACAAAAGTATAAATATATGATGATATTTGTTAAGCTATATATACTAAATATTAATGCCCTTTATGCAATCTACAGTATGTAAGTTATACCTCAATAAACTTTTTTTATTATAAAAGTCAGAAGAAAGATATCTGTACATCATTTAAAAATGATTGCAACGAGTTCTAAATTTAGAAAAATATTATTTGACAAGTATATCTCTATGCTTACATTCCTAGCTATCTACTTTATCTATCATCTATCTAACTATCTATCTTCTATCTATCATCTAGCTATGTATCTAATTTTTGAGGAATTTTAGGAATTTTTAGAAAAATCCACATATCCCATTCCCTCCTAAGAAAAATATTTGAAATATACATCTAAAAAACAAATAGAACAGAGGCCTCAAAGAGAAAAGAAATAGTAACTATGGGATTTACTATAAGGCTGATAGCTTATTTGTACTGGTATAGCTATAGTGGTTGTTAAAATACTGAAACACTTCTGAACTGCTTGGTATGTAGCTACTGACCCAATCCCTGAACTCTTTTCCAAATCCTGGCCCTTCCCAGGCTCTTCCTCAAAAATCCCCATGGCCATCTCACAGTCTAGCAACTAAAGGCTGAATGCCTAGACCATTAAGAGGCCTCCAGGTTTATAATTTATTGTCATAGAGCTATAGAGCTGTACAGCACATAATTCTACTCTTTTGTGCTTCTTTAGATATGTATTCTTTCTCTGTCTCCCCTCAATCAGATTCAATATGGGTTAATGTATTTTTTCAGTCATCTTAAATAAACAGTGCTTGAATAATGTAACTGGAATTGGTTTGTGTGCTTGCCAACAGAGATTCCTAATTGATATGCCCATAATTTTATCACCCATAGACGAGGCCTGCTGCTCCACTGATTTGTCTGCTTCTAGATATAGATAAACACAGACATAGAGATACCAAAAATAAAAGCACATTTTCTAATGTGCAACCTACCTTTTGTATTTACTAAAAAACAATAAACATATTTAAGTTCAATAAATATTAAAAAAAAACACTATAATTCTACCAATACAAAGGTGTAATTTATGTCACTAGTTCTTGAATATTTAATTTACTACCAGTGTTTTGTTATTGTAATCACAGTACTGAGCATACTTGTGTTCATTTTAAATTGTTTTCTCAGGGCTATTTCTTTCAAGTGGAATTTCTGAGTCAACTATGTGCATACTCTTAAATTATTTGATATGCACAACCTGTTTTCTCCCAGAAACCAGATTCCTTGATAATTCAATTAGCAGCATCTTAAAAATCAAGTTCCTAAGTTCCTTCATCCATTAGCAAACAATCTGTCCACTAATGGGTGATATTTTTTCTTTTGCGAATTTAATTGTATCACGTTACCTTAATTTGCATTTCTTGAGTTGGAAGCCTTAAAAGATGCTTTGTATTATCCATTACTTTCCCATTATTTTGAAATGACCATTTTCCATAAACAAAATCATGCTTGCACATACAAACCTTTCTAGACTTTTGCTGTCCCATAAAGCAACCACTAGTCAAAGATGGCTATTTAAACTTAAATTAACTATGATGGAATAGAATGAAAAATTCACTTTCTCCTTTACTTTAGCCTCATTTTAAGTACTCAAAAGCCCTATGTGAATCGGAGCCAACATATTGATCTGAATATCTATATATTTCCATCACTGCAAAAAGTTATATTCGACAGTGCTGTTCTTGAATTTCTATTATATAATACTTTTTAAAATTAATAGACTTTTATAATACTTTAAAAATTAATGTATCTATTAAATTAAAATCTTTGAGTAAGGCCTATATTATTAATATCTTTTCTTCAGATTCATTTAGTATCCAGATACGTGGATTGGGTCCTTCCTTTTGAATTGTATTTTTTTAACAAGTCATGTGAATTCTTTATAGTTTTATTTAGATAAAAATTATATATTATAAAACTCACCTATTATAAATGTTAAATTCAATCAGTTCTAGTAAATTTATAAAATTGTGTAAACATCGGCACAATCTAGTCTTTAAAATACTTTCCTCACCTCAGAAAATTTCCCCGGGGCCTGTTTGCCATCACCCCTTCCAGAAGTTCAAGTCTCTGCTGTGCACACACACAGCTGCTGCTTAACCCATAATGAGTAGAGAGTCTTCGAGTCCTCTGGTTGTCTTACCACCCAGAACTCACTGTTAATCCCTGGCTAGTCTGCTATTCCTTTCCATGTCCCAAACAGAACCATAACTTCAGATTAATGGCGCTGCTGGTTTTGTTTCCTTGCTACTAACAATGTCCAACTTAAGGGAACACCCTTCAACAGTGGGAAGAAAGCAACTGGTGTTCACTGCCTGCCCTGCCCTCGTTGAAAGACCACACTGAATCAGGGGTGGGGAGTCAGTGGTGGGGAAGCAATAGGCAGGGTTTTTTGCTGTTGTTGCTTTTAAGAGAGGGATGGGGGAGGAGTAGAGGGAGAGGAAGACAGAGAATCTTAAGCAGGCTCCATGCCCACTGTAGAGCCTGAAGTGGGGCTCCATTTTACAACCCTGAGATCTTGACTTGAGCCAAAATCAAGAGTCCAAGGCTTAATGGACTGAAACACCTAGGTACCCCAAGATGCTGTGTTCTCATCAGAAGTTCATAGTTTCATGAATGAATACATCTTAGTTTGTTTCATGTCTTTGGTCAATTTGTGGAGCACTGAAATGGTTGATTTTGAGTTTGCCCGGCTCTCTTAATTGCTTTTGAGGAAGGGACTGTGTTTCCCACCTCACTTCGTCATGCTGGAGTGATATGATTTTTGTCACCCTTGTTACCCTTCCTGAGACGAAGAGGTCTTTCTTAATCTTGAGAGTTCCTCTGTGTGGATCCCTCTGGATGTTACAGATCCAGATAAGTTGAGAAAGGAAATACTTAGTTTATCCAAGTTTTTTTTTGCAATTTGAGTTTATTTTTAGTATTTACTGTGGCAGCCCAATGCCAGCTTAGGCAGGTACCTCATTTAGTTTCCTTGAATAAGATGCCTCTCCAGTTTCTTTCCTTTATCATGAAGGTTGGAAGAAAGCCAAACTGTGGGCATTATCCCAAATAGAATTTGTAAAATAGAGTCAACTATAACTTTGCTGGTGGTTTATTTACATTACCATGTTTGGAAATATGTATTGAAGTAACCTGTAATATATTCATGAAAAACCATATGGCAAGTTGAAAAATTGAGAAGGTGCTATTATTCCAGAAACTAAAGGGAATTTCTATGAAGTATTTCTTCATGTCTTTATGAAGAAAAAGTGGATAGCCTAGCACTCACTGCACTGGGAAGCCATTAAAAGCATCCAGAGAATGACCTGAGTAGTTCATCCAACTTGAGCCAGCAGTGGTAGGAGATGGGAATAGACTATAGCAAACACAATCTTAGGTAATCCTAAGATTACCTCTAGGAATCCTAAGATTACCATAGGCTTACAGCTACAGATATTAGGAAATTTGGTGGTAATGTTTACTCTTTGCTTACATTAGTGTGGGTGACTTTCTTTATAAAAAATAGAGGAATTATCCCCACATAATGCCACTTATTTCTTTCCTGTAGCTCACTCAGAAATTTTCATACCCAGCAATTCATATTGTTCAAGTAAAAATATACGCATGTGTGTTTATGACTGTGATGTAACATTTCTATCTCATGTATATGTGCTGTCTCCAAAAAGAAACTCCAAGCTCCTTATAGTTAGGATAGCCAGATAAAATACAGGTATAGAATACAGGGTTGGATTTGAAAGATGGATCAACAAGAAATACTTTGTTAGTATGAATAGGCCTCAAATAGTGCATGGGGCATACTTGTATTGTAATATCGTTTATTGTTTATCTGAGATTCTGATTTTGCTGGGATTCTTATAAATTTATTTGCTAAATCTGCAAACTTTACTTGTGGTATTTTGGTTCATCCATTCCCATGGCTTCCAGACTGTTCCTAACCTGATCATCTTCCTACAGAAATTCCCACATCTATCAATATGATGCGTACAAGTGATCACATGTGTCCTAGTATCTAAATGCCTTGACATCATGGTAGCATCTTCTGAGGATGGATTACTTTACTAAAGACCACTCCAGGTAAAGAACCGAGAGCTGAACCAACATTGGCAGAGATGGGCCCAGTTACTCCATCGTCTGGATACTAAATGTATGCTTCTGTAGGCTTTATAGGTTGTATTTACTTCTTTATTTAAGAAATAGCTCTGTATCTTCCTGAGAGGGCAAAAGGTAACAAATTTTTTTCTGCTCTTGTTGTGTATGAGGCAATAATCTAAAAACAGTTTTCTACAACATCTCATTTATGATCACAACAGCCTTTAAACTAGATCTTTGAGGGAGGTTTTGTTATTTCCCTTTTTATAGACTCAGCATTATTAAATAGATCATATAAGGTTAGAGTGTTAGGGACTGAATGTGTTCCCAGAAAATTCTTATGTTGAAGCTCCAACCCCCAATGTGATGGCATGAGTAGGAGAGGTAGAAGTAGAGTCCCATGATGGGATTACTGCCCTTGTCAGAAGAGGAAGAGACACCAGAAAAAAATAAAAAATATTTTAAAAAATGGTAGAGAAATCCCACACTGGATTTTAGGTTTCCTGCTCATTGCTTCTTCCCAGAATTTTCCTGGTCTGCTTAGTTTCCGCCTCAGAATTTATGACTCAGGGAGACTGTCTTCCTGGATATGGTTTCTTCTGTCTTCTGCTGATGCTTCTAAGATTACTTCATGAATTCTGAGCAAGTTTAGGTCCACCCAAAACAGTCTGAAATCCCAAGGCACCCATGGACTTCCTTCTGTAGTGTTCTCTGCTCTTATTCAGAATTGGAGATGTAGATGATAGTAGAAAGAGATGCCAGGATTCAGATTATAGACTGAAGCTGGTGATGTGGAGAACGAGTTGAGATAGCTTATTATTGGCTATGAAAGAAGAAACCAGATGATTCTTAGGAAGAAGAGTCCATTTTGTTTTGTTGCTCTGGGTGTTGTTTTAAAGGGGAAGAGAAAGGTGTATGGGTGTAATGGCTGAAGGGGCTCATAGATGACATCCTACATTACTCTCTGAAAAGACTATCGATTAACCCACCAAAATGAAGGGGCTGCATATTTTTGCTATATTTCATATAACAAATTGGAGTCAGGGCAATAACAGTATCATAAAATTCTTGTTTTTCTCTTACCTGCAAATAATAAGGATTATCCCAACATTTATTTCCACTGAGGCTCTAGGAATAAGTTCAGTAAGTAAAACCCATTGATGTAGGATGAAATGTAGACACTAGTAGGATATTCCTTGCTGTTGCCAGAAAGAGGAGTTGTGTTTCCCACCTCACATTTGCAGAAACACTATTACAAAGAGTAATGTATCCAGTGATTGCAATTTCTGCTTTGATTTCTGCCATCTGCAGAATCTCTTTATTTCCTGTTTCAGAGAATCTTTGCTAGCTTCCTGTGTGCCCATAGAGTCTCTACCTCATGGTAAGATTCCCCAAATAATGTCAGCACCTTGATCACCTGCACTGTTGAAAGCCAACAGCAGTAAGTTATTTTAAGTGCATTTGATGATAAATGCACTCGTAATAGATCAGAGAGACAAATGGAGTCAAACTGCAAATCCATGTGATTTCCTAAGAGTTTATTGTAAGGGTGAGGTTAGTTCAATTTCAACATGATATATAGAGAGCATAATTTTTATGACACAAACATTTGTACACTATACAATTGAGTTTCAGTAATGGGCATCCAGGGGTAATGAGGTGATTCTCCCATATTGTGAGTTGAAATTTGGAGAAAATATTGTCCTTCATTTGCTGCTGTAGCCGCTGAACAGATGTGAGCCACCATCACTTCTCCTATGAGGCATGGCCTTCTGTCCAAGACATAGTTTCTGGGAAACCAAAAAACTCACAGCTGGACATGTTCATTTGTTTCCTATAGTACATTTCCTCACTAAAGCAGTGGTTTTCAAATTCCCTGTTCTATGAAGCACCAATATTCCAAAATATGATCGAGGGCACTTTGTATTTGAGGAAGAGGTAGGGCTCTGGAGTCCTCACCTCAGATTAACCAGAGAAATTTCTCTTTGGTCATTTTTATATTTTGGACTTCTGATTTAGACTTTAATTTAAAAATGGATTCCACTAATTTTAAAAATTTTGAAAACCACTGATTTGTGGTTTAATTAGAATTTGAGCAGAGAGTCCACTGAAAACTAGTGAATGGTCAGATGGTGTGAGAGAGAAGAAAGTAACCAGCACATTATCTTGGGCCTAAAGATAATACTGAATCATTGACCCAAACATTTTGCGTAGTTGTCATAAAAACAAGCTGTTGTATAAGATAACTCTGAAGGGAACCATAGAAAACCAGCCCAACAAATTGGGTTTGGATTCAAACGAGATGGCCTTTTATTAGTGATGAGGCATTGGGCCACTTATTTAATACGATTTTGCTTTTCCTAGTTTTATTTATTTTTTTATTCTTATTTTTTCCTTTTCTTAGTTTTAAAAGAGGGCATGTAATACCTATTTTATAGGGGTATCACAGGAATAGAAAATGTAGCAGGTGTGAGACAGTATTCCCAAAAAGATTACTTGCTTTGCTTTTTTTCATTCCTGTTCTCATCTAGAAAATCATCACTTAAAGACCAATTTCACCTAATTGGTTGTTAACAAGTTTCCAGGCAACTATATATTCAGTGCCTTAAAGAAAAAAAGATATTTTGAACTCAGTCGCAACTCAGTCATCATGAAAACAGGAGTTTATGAACAAAGAATACATACATGGAGACAATAGCCAGAATTAGCAACAAGTTGCATCAGGACTCACCTGTGTCAAGTTGCCTGATAATGTGAGTGTACTGGGCTCTTTCAAGAGGGAAGGGCAGTGCCAGACTCAATTCCTACAGTACCACAGCTCCCAATTTCTCCGCGTGAGAGAACCAGCATTGGGAGTCTAGCATTTCTCAGTACTGCCCTAAACCATCCATGCCTGACCTCAGTAACCACATCCCAGTGTTCATGGTACTCATGCAATGCTTTTATGCTTGTTGCACACAAGAGTATAGGACTCTTGGCTGGAGTATGGCCCCACACCATATCCATCTATCCCAGCCCAAGGATGCCTGTCCACAAGATCTGAAGAAATGGAGGCCATGATGCCTGTCAGCCTTCTGTCCAAAGTCCAGATTGGACCCAGTGACCTTCATTGGTGTTCACCCTGAGCACGGTGCTCATAAACTATACCTGTGACAATAACACTAAAAACTTCCCTATCTTGAAGAGTTTCCACTCTAAAAAAGTAAATGTAATAAACATCTTCTCATACGAAAATATGTAGGGCACATGGAAGATGTTCAGTCAACAGTAGGACTGGATTCATTGACAAAATGTAGCTGGTAATGTCAGAGGCTTAAACATAATTAAATGTCCCAACTGACATCCATTTAATTGGAATCAGTGAAATTTCAGTAAAAATATTTGATTTTGTGCTTAATTTTTATGTGTATGTCTTAGTTTAAAACTACTTGATAGCCAAATGAAAATACTGATCACATTTTAAGGGGATATATTTAATCTAATTAGATAACACTGCTGTAAATGCTTTCATAAAAATTTATACATGAACAAGAGAATTAACTATTCTTATTGTATCCATTAAACATAGAAGTCCCAAAGGATACTAACATGTCAGATTCTATGAATTTCAAATAAATAGAACCTTCTAATACTCTGTCATTCAGAAATGTAAAAGATGAAAACATGCCTTTTCTCCAGCTTAACGTTTTCCTAAATTATGATTCTTTATGAAGACACACATTCTTTTGGGTAAGTCATTTAGTGGAGAAAATGGTGGCAGCTCAGCAGTTTGCCACTATGCTATCAATGTACTTTCATTATATTTATTATAATCAATAATATTTATAGCAATTATATTTAAATGTTATAAATATTTATACCCTTATTGTAACTAGGCAGCTTGAAGTCTTCCATCAAAATGGTGAATAGCTCCTAAGTTCCAGACAAGTCCAGACAATTTCCATGCGAAGTGATCAAACTGCTCGTTTATTTAAAATGTGCATGCATGTGAAAGAATAATTAACGTGTGGGGTAAGTCAGCATGTAGCAGGGAGTCCTAATCTATCTATCTGCTAGTGACTCGGGGAAAAAGACTTACCTATAATGGTGGTTTACAGCTCGAGGCCTAAGAGGTGAATAGAAGGAATGCACAAAGAGGAAAAGAAAGTTCTTTCCATACAGAATTGAGATCTGGGAAGAGGAGGAGAGGAGGTTAAGATGGCAGGGCTTGGATTCCACATGAAGGAGTTTGAATGCTATCCCTACGGTAATGGGGAGCCACAGATGATCCAACATACTTTAGAAAGACTGCTCTGTCAATTTGGTTTGGAGGTTAGAAGAAGAATGAGAAGGTAGTAGCAGTCAAAGTCCGGAGTGGAAATGATGAAAGCTTTAACTGGGGCATTGGAGGTGGGGATAAACGGGCAAAAGCAAATTTGCAAGCAATCGCAATGTATAGAGTTGCCAACACTTTGTGACAACTTGTCTTTATAGGGCTGGTGAAATTGTTTTAGCTTTGTTTTGTATTGTCTTGTTTTCTGGGAGATGGTGAATCTAAAAAATATAAGGATTTTTTTTTTTAAAGGAGGTTCTCTGCCCTCCTATAGGGCTAATTGGGAGAGTTAGAATCAGTTGGTTCTCATTTGCTACGACCCATGTCAGCATTTTGGTGTTCACATTTTAGGATCAGAATGTTGGAGAAGCTTTCTGGAACTGCGTGGCACCAAGTTGTTGATATTACGGAGAGCTGACTTGGCTTGTATCAACAGAGCATGGAAACTGCAACATGGGTGGTGGTCCGTGGAAAGCAGCATGAGCTATCTGGAGCTTCTGGCATCCTGGGCCCTTGTGATCACAGATAGGAAAAAACAACTCAAAAATCTATACTTTCCTCCCTGACCAGCACTGGGCCCCACAAGCAGCCATATCTTCAGATCCTAATCCATGCAATATCCTGGTAGTATTTACTGAATTTTGCAACCCAAACTTAAATATTTATATTACATTAATATTGATTTTAATATGTCCCTATTTTCTGCCAAATATTCTCAATAATTTTTATTGTCTAATGCAATACTATACTTGTCTAGTTTTTAGTTTCTTTTTAGATGAAAACTCCCAAGTTTCCATTTTCACTGAAAAGCTGCCACTACACAAATATGAGAATATACAGCATGTGGCATTTTAAACTAAAATTAAACAATTATCTTTCTGAATGTTCATACAAACTGAAAGAGACAATTCAGCTGGAAAAAGATGCTTTTTAAAACTGTATAGGAAATACATTCTTGTTATCAGCTCATGATACCAATTCCAATGTTACATTCAAAACCTGTGGCAGTTCCAGTGAGCAGAGAAATAAAGAATGAAGGGTAAGGAAGATTTGAGAGAAAAGAAATGCAAGAGGTATCTTATAGCAATAGCTAGAAGAATATTTGGAAAGAATGTGATGAGGGGAGACTTACTTTATTATTTTATATAGTTATGGGCATAACTTGTTTAGATATAACTTACCAGAATGTAAGTCTTTGGCAGGGACGCGCTGTCTCACTCATCTTTCAACTCCATTAGTGCCATTCACAATTCAATGGGTCTGAATAAATAATGGATGAATGGAAAAAAGAAACAAATTAATAAGCAGACAAATGAAACAGACACAGAACAGGTTATTACGAGATACTTAACTTGAAATAAAACAATTGTTAGAAGCTGGTTTAGCTCTGGGACAAATCCAAAGTAAGGTGAATTGAACTCAGGGAAAGCTATACTGAGCTAGACTGGCCCACAGAGATCAGACTGAGCATCCCTAGTAATTTATTTTTAAAGTTATCCCTTCATATACTCATGAAAATGGACCCTGTGCTTTATCCAGTTATCTGTGTTTTGTATCTTTTATAAGTTTGGAGTGGTAGTGACTTTTTAATCCTTTTAGAAATGACTGTGACTAGGTTCTTATCTGACCAATTGAGATAGATAGACACAGAAAGTAATTCCCAATTACCAAACCTATTCCTTCTGCTTCCTGAAATCTCACCTGGGACTAAGGGGTAGAGATACCCAAAGGTACTCAATTAAATGTAAATCTCAGACCCCTATGCCTCCTACTTCTTTCTTACTAACCACACCCTATCAACTAAAAATTCGTATCTTATGTTTCTATCTGCTTCCTTTTGTTTCCAATATTGCTTTTGATGTTTTTAAATATTTCTGTATTTTCCAGTTAACACAGTTTAATATTAGTTTCAGGTGTACAATATAGTGATTCAACACTTCCAGTAACACCTGGTGCTCATCATGACAAGTGCATTCCTTAATCCTCATCACCTCTTTAAACCATCCTCCACCCACCTCCCTCTCCTCTGCTAACCCACTGTTTATTCTCTATAGTTAAGAGTCTGTCTCTTGGTTTGCCTCTCACTCTTTTTTTGTTTGTTTGTTTGTTTTCTTAAATTCCACACATGAGATCATATGGTATTTGTCTTTCTTTGGCTGACTTATTTCACTTAGCATAATACTCTCTAGTTCTGTCCACGTCATTGCAAATAACAAGATTTCATTCTTTTTTATGGCTGAATAATATTCCATTGCATTTTTATACCACATCTCTTTTATACATTCATCAGTCAATGGAAACGTGCGCTGTTTCCATAATTTGGCTAATTGTAGATAATACAGCTATAAATATCTAGGTGCGTGTACCCCTTTGAATTAGTATTTTTATAGTCTTTGGATAAATACCTGGTGGTGAGATTGCTAGATCATAGGGTAGTTCTATTTTCAACTTTTTGAGGAATTTCCATATTATTATCCACAGTGGCTGCCCAGTTTGCATTCCCACCAACACTGCAAGAACGTTCACCTTCCTCTACATCCTCATCAACACCAGTTGTTTCTTCTGTTGTTGATTTTAGCCATGCTGACAGGTGTGAGGTGATATCTCATTGTAGTTTGGATTTGTATTTCCCTGATGAAGAGTGATGTTGAGCATCTTTTCATGTGTCTGTTGGCCATCTGTATGTCTTCTTTGGAGAAAGGTCTATTCATGTCTTCTGCCTGTTTCTTAACTGGATTACTTTTTGGTGTCGAGTTTGATAACTTCTTTATATATTTTGGAACTAATGCTTTATCAGATATGTCATTTGCAAATATTCTCCCATTCCATATGCTGCCTTTTAGATTTGTTGATTGTTTCCATGGCTGTGCAAAGCTTTTATTTTTATGAAATCCCAATAGTTCATTTTTGCTTTTGTTTCCCTTGCCTCAGGACACATATCTAGAAAGAAGTTGCTATGGCCCATGTCAGAGAGGTTACCACCTGTGTTCCCATCTAGGATTTTGATGGTTTCAGGGCTCACATTTAGGTCACGAATCCACTTTGAATTTTTGTGTATGGTTTAAGAAAGTGGTCCAGTTTCAATCTTTTGCATGTTGCTGTCGAGTTTTCCCAGCACCATTTGTTGAAGAGACTGTTCTCTTTTTATTGGATATTCTTTACTGCTTTGTCAAAGATTAATTGACCACATAGTTGTGGGTTCCTTTCTGAGTTTTCTATATAGATTGATCTGTCTATTTCTGTGCCAGCACCTTACTGTTTTCATCACTACAGCTTTGTAATAGAGTTTGAAGTCCAGAATTGTGATGCCGCCAGCTTTGCTTTTCTTTTTCAAGATGGCTTTGGCTATTTGGGGTCTTTTGTGATTCCATACAAATTTTAGGATTGCTTGTTCTAGTTCTGTGAAAAATGCTGTTGGCCTTTTGCTAGAGATTGCCTTAAATGTGTAGATTGCC
>CM052898.1:55307672-55511696 GCA_028534135.1 Potos flavus | reverse complement strand
TGTCAGCATGGCTAAAATCAACAACAGAAGAAACAACTGGTGTTGATGAGGATGTAGAGGAAGGTGAACGTTCTTGCAGTGTTGGTGGGAATGCAAACTGGGCAGCCACTGTGGATAATAATATGGAAATTCCTCAAAAAGTTGAAAATAGAACTACCCTATGATCTAGCAATCTCACCACCAGGTATTTATCCAAAGAATATAAAAGCACTAATTCAAAGGAATACATGCACCCCTATGTTTATAGTAGCATTATTTACAATAGCCAGGGTGTGGAAGCAGCCCAAGCATCATTGACTGATGTATAAAGGAGATGTGGTATATAAATACAATGGAATATTATTCATCCATAAAAAAAGAATGAAATCTTGCCATTTGCCACAACACTGATGGAGCTAGAAAGTATAACGCTAAGTGAAGTAGGTCAGTCAGAGAAAGACAAATATTATATGATCTCACTCATAGGTGGAATTTAAGAATCAAAACAAATGAGCAAAGGGAAAAAGAGAGAGACAATCAAGAAACAGAGTCTTAATTATAGATAATAATCTGATGGTTACCAGAAGGGGTGACCAGATGAGTGAAATAGGGGATGGGGATTCAGGAGTGAACTTGTTGTCTTGAGCACTAGGTTTTGTATGAAAATGTTGGATTGCTATAATGTATACCTGCAACTAATATTACACTGTATGTTAACTGGAATTAAAATTAAAATAAAAAAAACGAGTGTGGAAATAAAAAATTGCTAACCAAGAATAATCTACCCAGTGAAGTCATCCTTTAGAATTAAAGGCGAGAGAGAGAGGTTTCCTTATAAACAATAGCTGAAGGAGTTCATCACCCCCAGACTGGCCTTAGATGAAATGTTAAAGGGAATTTTTAAACCTGAAATAGAAAGAACCCTAATTAGTAACTGGAAAACATATAAAAGTATAAATCACATGGGTAAATAGTTAAATTAGAAATAATATTGTAATGATAGTAGAGTATATAATCTTCTATGAAGGTTAAAAAACAAAAGTAGTAAAAATAACAAAATACGATGTGTTAATGGATATACAAAATAAAACAAATGTAAACTGTGACATCAAAAGCATAAAACATGGGGAGTGGTATAAGTAAAAATGTAGAACTCTAGAATGCATTCAAACATAAGTTGTTTTTACAACTTAAAATAGACCATTATAACTCTAAGATGTTTTGTATAAGCTTCATGGTAACTACAAAGCAAAAACCAATAGTAGGTACACAAAAGATAATGAGAGGAATCTGAGCATGTCAGTAGAGATAATCATGAAATCACAAAGAGAGCAAGACAAGGAACAAAGTAATTACAAAACAAAATATAATTAACAAAATGGCACTAAGTCCATACCAATTAGTAATTATGTTAAATGTAAATAGATTAAATTTTCCAGTCAGGACAGAGTGGCTGAATAGATAAGAAAGCAAAACCTAAGTATATGCTGCCTACAAAAGTACAGTTATTTGCATTTATTGCCTGGGTTGCATTTAAGTTACACATTTATTATTTTTAAGGGGATATTAGAAAGCCAGTCATTGACCAAAAATCTATTTATGTCACATAATAGCTTAATGCCTTTTGAGACAATATTACGTAATAGTAACATATTTTTGAAGCAACGATTAAACAACAACAACAAAATTCACTCCTGTAGCTTTTGATGATTCCTCTATCAGGTTTCATTAGGGTCCATTTTTGCATATATTATCTTATTATGATCAGAGTCCAGTTAATACTTAATTATATTCAAACACTGAAAAAGTTCACCTTTTTGTAGGTGTTAGGAATTCTTTTAAAACATATATTGGAGCCAGAGTTGTCTTCTCTGAGAATATGGCAGATTCATTCACTCACTATGTGCTCCAGGCTTCTAGAATAAATTCCTATACTGCAGAGAACAGAAAAATAAAAGCTACACTTGTCCTTATAGCTAGGGGTCTGGATACAATTTAGTTTCCATCAGTTGAAAATGCTTGCTCTAACTTGAATTTGGAGTTAAATAAGGAGACAGTATGCTAGGTGTCTATTTTGTAGGTACTACTTGCAATGTAGGTACTATTTTGTAGGTACTACTATTGGCCCAGAAGATAAATTTCGTTGCAATTTCTGATATTCCAAATCACAAATAAGGTGATATGTCTGGGAGTAGCTTTCTGTTTCCCATATTTTAACTAACTTTTGTTCCTACAAATTGGCAGTTTCCTGGCTGAGGCAAAGGAAACACTTTTCTTTATGAGTCAGTGCTCTAAGTTGTTCTCACAGTCATCCCAAGAGGCCCAGCCTGGAGGCTGCTCTCCTGGCTCTTCCGACAGTTTTGTAAATCTAGTCTGTGAATTACATTCTGTATCTGCTTAAACTATAACTGATCTCTGACTGATATGGTATCTGGTACCCAAATAAGTTGCAAACAAGAATGGCATCCTTCAAGTGTTTATTGAAAACACCAATGTTACGGACTGGTTAGCAATAGGATCTTGGACAATAAAGGTAGCTGAAAGCTTAATCAGGAGTTAATTCCAAAGACTGGGTGTTGTTCTAGGATGTATTTTTACTTAAGCAAATCAACATGGCCCTGGTATAAGATATGTAACTATTGATCAGGAAAATGCTTTCTTCTCTCTTCTCTGATAAGCAGAAAATAGCAGAAGTATTATCTCCTGGAGGGATATCAGTCTACCTTGACTGTCTTGCCTCAAGGATATATCAACTCTCTGATTTTCGTCATTTACTAAATGAAATAAGCCAGACACAAAAGGACAGATATTGTATAACTCCACTTGCATAAAATATCTAGAATAGGTACATTCTGAGACAGAAAGTAGATTAGAGGTTTCCAGGAGCAGGGAAGAGGGCAAATGGAATTATTGCTTAGTGGGTACAGGGTTTGTTTGGGATGATAGAAAAGTTTTGGAAACAGATCATGGTGATAGGTATACCACAATGTGAGTATAATTAATGTCACTGAATAATATACTTCAAAGATGGTTAAAATGGCAAATTTGTTATATATATTTTAGCACAGTAAATTTTTTAAAAATGAAAGTGAAATCTTTCTTAATTTCTTATTCTAGCCATTTTAGGTGGAGGGGCTTTTGGCTCCTGGGCAATTCTACCTTGAATTAAGAGTGGACCTCCAGCAGTAAGTGATACCAGGTTTCTCCACTGGAATGAGTATGTCACACCTAGAGTGTCACAGCCAACGCATTAGTTACACACAAATATTTCAACAGTCTCCCATTTGAAGAGTGTAAAAGCTAACAAAGCACAAAGGATCACAGTTCCGGGATCCATATTCCAAATACAGAAAGCAAGGTAATTCTCAGTCTATAAAATAATTACCATAAGCAAATTTATGTTTTTGAAATTTAGTATTCGGGCTTATTGTAAGTCATAGCAAATAAAGAATGGTATCTACAGGAAGGACAGTAAACAGAAGAAAACTTTCCGTTTCATGCCCATCTACATATAAAGATGATCTTCTAAATCTATGACTTACGTATTTGTGGTTCGTAGAATGAAATATTCCCTTTACACAACAACGCTTATTTCTCACTAATAAGGTTCCATCTGCTATTCTCCTTAAGAGGTTAATTCTGCCTCTATGGAATTAAGATATCTGGGGGAGAGAGAACCCACATATACTTTCATTTCCTTTCTGGAAAGATATCATTTGAGGCACTGCGGTCTTCCTGCAATGTCAAGAAATTGGAACGTAGTCACTTCAGGCACCAAACTACTCTTGAAATTCTGTTCTTTCTCCTGCAGTTAATCTAATTGTTTCAATTCCCTTTGCATCCGGATTCTGTGTGGCTGGCACTTTTGAAGGCAGGTGTGCTTATCTCTGTGGGCGTGTCCTAAAGGAATAAGAAGAGCCCAGCCCAAGGAGCTCCACAGGCTTTAATCTTTAATAACAGAAACTGCTTTTACTCCCTAGCAATTCCAGTGTCTGCTGGCTGTATGGTGTAGCCTGCATTTATGTCCTGACAGCTTTCTATATGAGTGAGAGCTGCTCACAGACTCTTCAAATACCACTCCTTAGAGCCCGTGGAAGGTATTTCTCCGTTCTTAGACAGAGGTCATTGTGGTAATTTTCAGCTGTTGACATTGTTCCCAGTTCGTACTGCTTTTCATTGGATAATGGCTTATTGTAAGCATCGAAGTAGAAGTGACACTGGAATCCAATGGGTTTGTCTTTACTCAGTTTCCAATTAAATGCTGCATTTTCCTTCTATATTCTACAAATTTGATTGGTTTCAAGAAATAAGGTACATTAAACCCACTGGACTATCCGACATGCATATAGCTTTAAGACAGCTGAGAAACAGGTGGTCTAAAATCCACAGCCCTTTCAATTAATTTAGTGGAGTCACTTGGATCTAATTCTATGAAAAAACCCATTTAGCGGCCATCAAGCTGTCAATCAGAGACCCTTGAGTGAAAAGACAGGCAAAGCAATAGGATTAAAGTAAAGCAATTATATTTGCCAAGTAGACTATTTCATGAAAAAGAACAGCAACACCAACAGGTGTTACGTTGGAGCGACTGAAGTTTGTATAATAATGTGTTTTTCTCCTTGGCTTTTCTGAAAAGTCCATAAAGCTGGTTTTTTGTTTTACTTTCATGACCAAATAAGACCCTATATAATCTCTTACTGCTGCTTGGAGTTTCCAGTCCTTTTATTATAATGAAGTGGAAAAGTTTCCTGCTTTAAAGGCCAGGTCCCTGACTTTTATTGATTGTACTACTTTAAAAGACAAATTATACTATTTTGAAACACAAATGTCTCCTATTCCCCATTTATTGCAGCCCCAGTACATTAGAAACACCTAAAGACCTAAGGCAGGCCAGCAGAAGACATGTGTAACATTTAAAACGAGTAACTTCTGGACTGTTAAAGGATGCCTTGCACAGCGGAAAGATAAAAAAGGAACATGATATTTGATTGGGAAGCAATCCAGTGTCCATCAATAGATGAGTGGATAAAGAAGATGTGATTATATGTATAATCCATATATATATACATGGAATGTTACTCAGCCTTAAAAAAATGAAATCTTGCCATTTGCAACAACATGGATGGAGCTAGAGAGTATTATGCTAAGTAAATAAGTCAGAGGAAGGTAAATACCATATGATTTCACTCATATGTGGAATTTAAGAAACAAAACAAAGAAAAAAAAGACAAAAAAAACCCCAGACTCAGGTACAGAGGATAAACTGATGGTTACCAGAGGAGAGGTGGTGGGGGGATGGGTGAAACAGGTGCAGGGGATTAAGAGTACCATTATGATGAGCACTGACTAATGTATAGAATTGTTGAGTCACTATATTAGACACCTGAAACTAATATAACATGTTAACTTGAATTAAAATAAAAACTTAAAATTCCAAAAAACCCCATACTATGATCATTTGTTGTCAATATAGATCCTGTTTATCTTTTTAAAAAAGGAACATGATACATATTTTTGTGTGTTTATTATAGTTCAATAAGAAGTTAAAAGGATTGAAAAGTAAACACGGTAGACTATTTCAAAAGAGATATCAATGATCCCCTTCTTGAAAGACAAAAATTAGACAACTAAAATGATATCAAATACTGTAAGGTATATAAGAAAATGTGATATCTCTTGCACTCTCAGTGGGAATACAAACTGGCCTCACCATCCTGGGTAAGAAAAAAATCTAGCACTATTTAGGACACTACTCCTGGAAAAATACGAAGAAACTCTCATTTAGGTTCACAGGGAACACGGAGAAGCTCATCAGCATGAGTAACTGTTCTTTGAATGGCATATAACAAATGTAATGAGATATGGCACATGAAGTGCTGGGGATGCTAGTACCTTTCACATACTAGGGACCACATATATGTTAGCTAATTAATTTGCAGAAGATAGGGTTTCCTGGGTGGCTCAGTTGGTTAAGTATCTGCCTTTGGCTCAGGTCATGATCTCAGGGTCCTGGATCGAGTCCCATGTAAGGATCCCTGATCGGGGGGGGGCTGCTTCCCCCTACCCCTCTCCTTCCACTCCTGCTGCTCTCTCTCTCTCTGAAATAAATAAATAAAATCTTTTTTTAAAAAAAGGCAGAAGATAATGGGACATACCTGGCTGAATGCAGAATGAAATGTGGAAACGAAAGCTATCCACTTAAATATTATTCCACTAAGGCCATTCGTAGCAGTAAATAAGACATTTTTCAGGGCGCCTGGGTGGCTCAGTGTGTTAAAGCCTCTGCCTTTGGCTCAGGTCATGATCTCAGGGTCCTGGGATCCAGCCCCACATTGGGGTCTCTGCTCAGAGGGGAGCCTGCTCCCCCTCCCCGCCTACTTGTGATTTCTCTGTCAAATAAATAAATAAAATCTTAAAAAAAAAAAAACATTTTTCCCTTGATTCCTAGGCTTGTGGAGAAAAGGGGAGGGAAAAAAAGCAGAAAAAAAAATTACTGGCAGAAGAGTGAGTACATGAGAAAAGATAATGAAGCCTGACGCAATTCAGGTTTCTAAAAGGCCTCTGGAGCCCAGGCACACTTTAGGAAGTCATTCTGGGCGATACAGAAGATGATGGTCCCAAAAAGCCACCAGGGCAGACAAGGACCCATGAGGTGACAAGACAAGCAAAGAAAGTATATTCAGCTGACATCATGAGTGGCAGAAAAGTAATGAAAAAATAAGGCCTTGGAGCTGAAGATAAATCAAAGAGCAATAAGACGGGCAGAGGTGAACTGGCCTGAGAGCTAATGATGTTTAATCTTCAGAGTACCTGCCTTGCACAGGCCCACCAGAGGGTCTGCACCTGATTTGGTAATCTTTATAAAGCTCACCTCCCCAAATTTTATAAGCCTCACAGAAGCCAAGTGTGCCCCGCATAATGTCTCCCCAACAGAGATATATCTTGTCACTCTGTCCTACTTATGTTAAGAGCAAAGACCTTACAGGTGCCTATTGTCACATTGTGTAACTCCTAGAGCTTGGCCTGGAGAGATAGGGAGAAAGTGTCCCAGGGATCAGCTGACACTCCCATAGTTTCATTTCCCCTCCTTATCGGTGCAAAATAAATGCTGTTGGGGATTGCCAGAGGAAGAATTCAGAGCAGCAGCAGCCAAGACGCCGAGCGGAGCTGAAGACAGCCTCTTCATCCTGAGTCCCACACAGGGGGAAGGAAGCAATGGGGGGCGTGGGGGTGCTACTGCTTCTGACATGTGTAGCTTATCAAATTAATTACACAGTTCAGCTTTCTCCTTTGTGCCCAGAAATAAAATCTAGAAGAACGAGAAATCCTTTGAAAAGGACACCAATAGGTCACTAGCCAGACTCACCTTTAATATCATGAGGATTGATTGCTTTTCTACCTGGGGTTGCGTAAGAAGACCACCGAAACCCGCCTAGTTGCGACATCTGGGCAGAGATTGTCAGCTCACCCCCAGATCTGGAAACCCGCGCAGCCTCCTGCAGAGTCTTGTTATTGCACTCAGTTAGCTAAATAAACGTGTAATCTGTAACCGCTGGCATAAATTACCTATTTCACAGCCAGCTCCAGAGCATGAAGAAAAATCGGGGAGAGACAAAGAGATTCTTTCTTGTGATTCCATCCACTGAGGGCAAATTGATGAAACAGTTGATGCAGCTCATTAATTAAGGGAGCTGACCCCTGAAGGGTAATACACAGCAGCTGAAAGTGTCCAGCCAATCAAAGCCAGGAGACGGAGACGCACCGTCGGCACTGCAGCTTAACAGAATTTACTCTCGTTTAGTGCCTTGCCACCTTTTCAAAGCTTGAGACTGGCAGCGCCGGGGTCACCGGGGAGGTTCTTGGGATGCAGTTTCTTGAGCCCCATCCAGACCCACTAAACAGAATCTGCATTTCAAGATCCCCAAATGATGCGTATGCACAATGAAGTTTGAGAAGCACTAGCTTAAACGAATAATATTTACATGTTCAAAAACTGACCCCCCAACCGCCGAGGCTGAGGTCTAAGCTCACCACTGAGATCTGAGAACACATACTGTGCATTGTTAACGCAGGCTCTAGAATCACACCAAAAATTATGTATGTATACAAATGCTAGATCATCCTGTACCAATTGTGTGCCCTTCGGTAAACGGTCAACCTGTGTGGCTTCAGTTTCCTTAACTATAAAGGGGGATAACAATACAGTTGACTGTTGAACCACATGGGTTTGAACTGTGTGAGTCCACTTACATGCAGATTTGTTTTTGATAAACACAGTGCAGTACTGTAAATGCATTTTATGATTTTTTTTTTCATTTTATGATTTTCTTAACATTTTCTTTCCTCTGGCTTACTTTTTGCAAGAATACAGTATATATAATACATATAACATGCAACATATGTGTTAATTGACTGTTTATATTATCAGTAAGTCTTCCCTTCTGCCGGCTATTAGCAATGCTTGGAGAGAGTCAAAAGTTACACATAGATTTTTGACTGCTCCGGAATCAGTGCCCCTAACCTCCATGTTGTTTGAGGGTCAACTGTATTTCTTTCTTTATAGGATTGTGCTATACATGCCAAGCTCAGAGCATGTGGCCTGCAGCAAGCCCTCAATATAAGTTTGCTTTTAATATTACGATTGGGTGTATAGAGACTTAAGGCATGATTTGGGAACGCATAACTGAATGCAATGACCTCAGCTGCTAGCCTTGATTATATGATTGCTGACCCACTGCTTGTCTCCTTGGCTCAGTTCTCTGCAGGAAATACATGGACTCTCTCGATGGCATTGTTTGAATCCTAAACACTCCTCTTGCCTCTCAATGCAACTGTGGGATTAGCTCATTTTTCTAGGAAGCTTTTTTTTTTTCCCCTACAGGAGTTGCAGCTTTCAAAAGTAGGCCAAAGTAGAAAATGTGCTTGTCTTTGCACAAATTATTTGCAATTCAGCAACACGTAGATACTCGACTGGCCCATCTCCACATTTAGGCATCTCAAAGGAGTAGACAGAGGGGAAAATTCTAAAACATTTTTTTTATTCTAGTATAAATTGGGTTAATCCAAAGGCCTAGTTTTCTAAAGTCCAGAAAAATAATTACTTTGGCAATCAGAGGGGATGTGGGGAAAGTCCTGACTGGTGGTCTAGGGGATGAGGAACCACTATATTCCATATAAACAATACTCATACAGGGTTATCCCTCTTCTCTCCCCGACTACTTGACCCTATTTACAATTCCTTGATATGTTCTCTCTCCCTTCCAAAAAATAAACAAACAAAAATCTTACAATAATAAGAGGGAATTAGAACAAAAGGATGAGGATTCCACACAACTAGGTAGGTGCAGATGAAAGAATACTGAGTAGTGATAAATGAAGAGGACATTTACCTTGTACACGTCCCTGTGCCATCTCTTATTCTGTTGTAAAATGGATCAAATCATCTCTACTCCTAAAATGGAGGTAAAATTCTTACAGGGAACTTGAGAGTAGCTGCAAACTTTAAAGCAGTTCTTCTCAAACACTACAGGGCACCCAAATCACCCAGGGAGCTTGTGAAATATCTATTTCTGGGCTCCAACCCTGCTGCTTCTGATTCAGTGGGTCTGGGGAGGAGTCTAAGAATTTGCATTTCTAACAAGTTTTCAGGTAATGTTGAATCTGCAGGTGCCTGAACCACACCTGTGCTGGGAAGCACTGAGCCAGAGCATATCTCATGTTTCTCCTCCCTTCTTTTCTCCTTTTGCTGTGACAAATGCAAACAAAACAGGGAATCTAAAATGCCCTGCTTAAGGCCTTTGCCAGTGATTGCATATGAGTATATTAGTTTTCATTTCTATTTGTATCTGTTAGTAGTGAATCTGAGTTCTTACTGCCAAGCCTGGCCCTTCCCCAGGATTCTGGGTGGGTGGTTTTGGAGGCAGCATGGTGTAGTACTTAGGAATAGGGCTGGGCCGGGCTCTATGCTGGACTGCCTGCTTGGTCAGTGTTCTGGTTATACACTTAGTCAAGTTACTTTATATTTCTGGGCCTCTTTTTTTGTTGTTCTTTGTTTGTTTTGTTTTTGTCTTTAATAGAGATCACATTAGTATATCCCTTTTAGTGTTTCTGTGAGGATTAAATAAATATAAGAAAACCATATACAATAAGATTTGGAACAAGGTTTTTCAATTCAAGTTAGGCATGATTATAGCATGAGAAAAAAAAATCTCAAATGTCGGGGTGCCTCTGAGCATTATAGGTATTTTCCTCCATGATTTTTATATAAATTTCACTTGGACTGAAGAGGTTAAATATCCTCACTTTTTAACAGAGATGAAAATATAGAACCTCTTGAGGTTATTCGGGTTATTTGCCCAAACAAATGGCACAGTCAAGATTAGCTCCTCAGGCTTATCCTGCTCCAATTCTACCTCCCCCACCCCCTCTCTCTGTCCCCAGTCCCCCTCCCTCTCTCTTATTAACATGCATATTTTCTGGAGTACAGAGCTTGATGAATTCTTTGAAGCCACTCTACCACACTTCCCAGAGCACTTTCCTGAAGGCCCATGAAGTATTCATATGACAATATGGTGAAACAATTATCAGGAGCTTGATCACATATACTTTGGTGGAAATAAAATTAGAAATATCTATTAAGGGCTACTGTTCTCACCATAAAATGTTAAGGTAGGAATAAAGTCCCTAAATGAGAACTTTAAATTAAGGATTGGCATCTCCTGGGTGGATCAGTTGGTTAAGCATCTGCCTTCAGCACAGGTCATGATCCCGGGATCCCAGGATCCTGGGATCCAGTCTTGCATGGGGTTCCTTGCTTAGCGGGGAGTCTGCTTCTCCCTCTGCCTGCCGCTCCTTCCTCTTGTACTATTGCTTGCACTCTCTCTCTAGAGCTCTCTCTGGCAAATAAATAAATAAAATCTTTAAAAAAATTTTTAAAATAAAAAATATCTAAAATAAGAATTGTGCATAAAAACAAAGAGCTTCAGTTCACACAACAGCATTAGGGATCAATTTTACAATTCAATTAATAGAAATATTTCACAAAGACTCCAGGTTTAAGAAGGAAGCCTAAGCATACATAATTTTCCCTTGCTTCTTAAGGCCCCGCTGAAATAGAAGTACAGAAATAAGCTAAAGAAGAAACCAACCATGGTTAAGGGAACGAATCCTCCAGAGGCCACCCATGTGTAAGCACCTACAAGAAAATTTTTAAAGATTAAAAATAGTTCCAGTGTTGACAGAGATAATAAACAGAATAGCTATAACCTATAATATATTAGGAGGAACTGGCAGAAGAGATAGGAATATATCTGCTGTTGAAACCCTAGAGGAGCTCTGGACGTGAAGACAGCAGGTACAGCAGTGCTACAACAAACGGGATGCGTGGAGATCTTCCACAGAGCACACTGCATCAGTTAGCTACCCCATTATCCCCAACCTGCTCTCAAAGAGCTGACTTCTTGGCATTTCGCCAAAAACAAACAAAAGACAGGTCTTTCTTCTAGAAGGAAATTGAATAAAATGACTGCAAAAAGCTAGGGATGTTGATGCCTGGGGGGTGGGGGAGGGGGAACACACCTTATTTTAACATTTGGTGCACTAGCATTGTGATGTTCAACTCTGTGCCTGCTCATGTTAAAACTAAGCCTGCCCATGCAACACTGGGCCTGCTGCATAGAGCACCCATCGAACTAGTCAAGTAGGAGCTCTAGCTGAGTGTCTTAACCCAAACTCTTTGGATCCCTGGGTATATGAGCAAGCAGGTGTATGAGACACATGCAAAGAGAACAAGAAGTAAAATTTTTAAAAGGAAATAAAATGGTAGGAACAAAGATCCCAAAATAGAAAATTATGTTTTTGAGGAGTCTTTTGGTTCAGATCCCAGAATGTTACAAGGTAGTAGACCGGATAGGCCGACCCTTTCCGGGTAACCTAGAATTGGCACCCTTGGCCTCCTGCCAGAAGCAAATGTAAATGCAAAAGGTCTTACTAGATATAAAACAGCATATTTCATAAGAAAGAATTTCAATTCACTGGCAACACAGAGCAAATCTGAATTTGTAAAGTCTTGAGTTATAGGAAGAAAAAAATTATAAAATTTATGGGAGAAATTGACATATCCATAATCATAGTGGAAGATTTTTAAACATTTCTAAGTTCCAGTGAGATTAAGAAAGAGATTGCTTCTTGCAACATTGTGAGGTCTTGGCTGCTGAAGAAAAAATCAAGATAAAAAAGTAAAATGTATAAGATACAGAAAAGAAGCAGTAAAATGAATCATAGTCATATGTTATGATTGTGTACTAGAAAAACTAGTAATTAGAATTTAAAAACGAGTTAAACACACAAAAATAGTTTTTCTATAAACCAACAATAAGAAAAAAATTAAAAGACCATTTAAAAGAGAAAAATATATCCAATATTGAGACATCAAGCTAGCAAAAAGATTCATAAGAAAATTACACAAAAATGCCTAAAATACTCAATAAAGTTGTTAAAGATTAAAAAGGAAAATGCATAAAATGTTATTGAGATATATTAAGGAAGGAAAAAATAATTGCAGGAACATATCATATACATTGTTTAGGTAACTCAATATTATTAAACTGTGAGTTTGAAGTTTATTTTCAAGCACATCTCAGGTCATAAGCTAATCCAATATTTTGATGAAAACTGACAAAATGATTCTAAATTTTATATGTAATTGCTAATGACCAAGAAACTCAAGACATTCTTTAAGAATAAGAACTAGGTGAAAAGATTTATTCCACTGGATATTGTAAGAGCAAATACAAAGAAGCTTAGTTCTCCTGTTGAAAATAAAGAAAATAAGACTTCTCTTTTTTTAAAGCATTTTCTTTTTGTAAGCGCTTCTCTGATGGTAAATGTTGTAAATAAATTTTTTTAAAAGATTTTATTTATTTATCAGAGAGAGAGCAAGAGAGTGAGCACAAGCAGGGGGAACAGAGGCAGAAGCAGGCTCCCCGCTGAGCAGGGAGCCCGATGCAGGACTCGATTCCAGGACCCTGGGATCATGACCCGAGCCAAAGGCAGACGCTTAACTGACTGAGCCACCCAGGCATCCCTGTTGTTTATAAATTTTTAAAAGACTCTTGCCACTTTTACAACCCAGGAATGTCTTTCTCAAGGACTTTGGAGGCATCCTTTAGAAATAAAAGCACCAAGGAAAATAGAACTTCTATTTTTCAGTCCTAGTGGAAGGATAGGAGCCAAACTTTTATTGATTTTAAGTTTCTATTTTGATTTCAGTTAGTTAACATACAGTGGGTTTTTTTTTTGTTTTGTTTCGTTTTTTATGTTCAGTTAGCCAACATACAGTACATCATTGTTTTTAAGAAACGGTGTTATGGGGCACCTGGGTAGCTCAGTGGGTTAAAGCCTCTGCCTTAGGCTCAGGTCATGATCTCAGGGTCCTGGGATCGAGCCCTGCATCCAGTTCTCTGCTCAGCCAGGAACCTGCTTCCCCCTCTCTCTCTCTGCCTGCCTTTCTGCCTACTTGTGATCTCTCCCTCTCTCTGTCAAATAAATAAATAAAATCTTAAAAAAAAAAAAAACAGTGTTATATAAGTTTCAGGTGTACAATATAGTGATTCAACAGTTCCATACCTCACCCCATGCTCATCACCACAATTGAGCTCCTAATCCCCATCACCTAGTTAACCCATCTTCCTCACACCTTCGCTTCTGGTTAACCATCAGTTTGTTCTCTATAGTTAAGAGTCCGTTTCTTGGTTTGTCTCTCTCTCTCTTTTTTTTCCCTTTGTTCATTTATTTTGTTTCTTAATTTCCACATGTGAGTGAAATCATATGGTATTCTTTCACTGGCTGATTTATTTCACTTAGGATTATACTACCTAGCTCTATCCATGTCATTTCAAGATTTCATTCATTTTTATGTTTTATGGCTGAGTAAGATTCCATTATATGTATATTATATATATAACATATATATAATATATATATGCCATATATACCATTTCTTTTTTATCTATTCATCAGTGAATGGAATGGAAACTTGGTGAATGGACACGGGCTCTACAGACACTTGGCTACTATAGATAATACTGCTATAAACATTGGGGTGCATGTATCCCTTGGAATTATATTGAATTGTATTCTTTGCACTAAATACCCAGTAGTGCAATTGCTGAATTGTAGGGAAGTTCATTTTGAACTTTTTTGAGGAAACTCCATGCTGTTTTCCACAGTCGCTGCACCAGCTTGCATTCCCACCAACAGTGCACAAGTGTTCCTTTTTCCCAACATCCTTGCCAACACGTTTTTTTCTTGTGTTGTTGATTTTAGCCATTCTAGGAAGTGAGAAGTGATATCTTATTGTATTTCCCTGGTGATAAGTGATTTGTATTTCCCTGGTGATAAGTGATGCTGAAAATCATGTGTCTGTTGGCCAACTGTGTGTCTTCCTTGGACAAATGTCTGTTCATGTCTTTTTTTTTGGTTCATGTCCTCTGCCCATTTTAATTTGATTATTTGTGTTTTGGGTGTTGAAATTTAGAAGTTCCTTATATATTTTGGATATTAATCTTTTTATTGGATATGTCATTTGCAAATATCTTTTCCCATTCCATAGGTTGCCTTTTAATTTTCTTGATTGTTTCCTTCACTGTGCAGAAGCTCTTTATTTTGATGTAGCCCCAATAGTTTATTTTTGCTTTTGTTTACCTTGCTTCAGGAGACATATCTAGAAAACAGTTGCTACAGCCCATGTCAAAGATTTTACTGCTCTCTTTTCTGGTGCTCTTTTCTAAAACTTTGATGGTTTCAGGGCTCACATTTAGGCTTTTAATCCAACTTGAATTCATTTTTGTGTATGCTATAATAAGTGATTCAGTTTCTTTTATGTTACTGTCCAGTTTTCCCAACACCGTTTTCTCCATTCAGGATGATGATAGCTGTGGGTTTTTCATAGATGGCCTTTATTGTGTTGAGCTATGTTCCCTCTAAACTTACTTTGTTGAGAGATTTTATCATGAATGGATGCACTTTCTCAAATGTTTTTTTCTGTGTCTACTGAGATAATCAAATGGCTGTTATCCTTTCACTTATTGATGTGATGTATCACATTGATTGATTTACAAATATTGAACCACCCTTTCAATTCAGGAATGAATCCCACTTGATCGTGGTGAATGACTTTTTTCATGTACTGTTGGATTTCGCTTGCTAGTATTTTGTGGAGGATTTTTCATCCGTGTTCATCAGGGATATTGGCCTGTAGCTCTTATCTTTAGTCTTGATCCAGTTTTGGTATCAGGGTAATCCTGGTCTTACAGAATGAGTTTGGAAGTTTTCCTTCCTTTTCTAATTTTTGGAATAGTTTGAGAAGAATAGGTATTAACTCTTTTTTAAATGTTTGGTGGAATTCACCTGTGAAGCCATCTGTTCCTAGAATTTTGTTGAGAGTTTTTTGATCTGCTTCAATTTCTTTGTTGGTTATCAGGCAGTTCAACTTTTCTATTTCTTCCTGTTTCAGTTTTGGTAGGTTATTATATGTATAGAAATTAATTTATCCATTTCTTCCAAGTTGTCAAATTTGTTGGCCTATAGTTTTTCATGGCATTGTCTTGTAATTATTTGTGTTTCTGTGGTGTTGGTTGTTATTTCTCCTCCCTCATTTGTGATTTTAATTTTTTTGAATCTATTTTTTTCATACTAAGTCTGGCTAGAGTTTTATCAATTTTATTGATTTTATTTTTTCAAAGAACCACTGCCTGGTTTCATTTATCTGTTCCATTTCTTTTTTGTTTGTTTGTTTCTATATAATTTTTTTCTAATCTAATCTATTATTTGCTTACTTCTGCTGTTTTTAGGTTTTGTTTGTTGTTCTTTTTCTAGTTCCTTTAAGTGTAAACTTAGGTTGTTTGAGATTTTTCTTGCTTCTTGAGACAGGTTTGTAGTTATAAACTTCCCACTTTGGATCACTTTTGCTGCATCCCAAAGGTATTGACTGTTTTGTTTACATTTTCATTTATTTCCATGGGCTTTTTAACTTCTTCTTTGATTTCCTGGTTAAAGCGTTCATTATTTAGTACCATGTTATTCAACCTCCATGTATATGTGGTCTTTCCAGATTTTTTCTTGTGGTTGTCTTCTTGTTTCATAGCATTGTGCTCAGAATAGGTGCATGGTATGGCTTTGATCTGAATTTGTTGAGGCTCATTTTGTGGGCTAATATGTGATCTATTCTGGAGAATGTTCTGTGTGGACTTGAAAAGAATGTGCATTCTGCTGTTGTAGGATGGAATGTTCTGAATACATCTGTCATGTCCATCTGTTCCAGTGTGTCATTCAAAGCAATTGTTTCTTGTTTATTTTCTGTTTAGAGGATCTGTCCATTGATGTAAGTGGGGTGTTAAGATCCACTACTAGTATTATATCATTACTGATTAGTTCCTTTATGTTTGTTATTAACTATTTCATGTATTTGGGTGCTCCTATGTTGGGTACATAAATATTTATAAGTGTTATATCTTCTCGTTGGACTGTCTCCTTTATTATTAGTGTCCTTCTTTGACTCTTGTTACAGTCTTTGTTTTAAAGTTTATTTTGTCCATTATACCAATAGCTACTGAACTTTCTTTTCACCTCCATTTACATGATAGATATTTAGCCATCCCCTCATTCTCAATCTGTAGGTGTCTTCAGGTCTAAAATAGTCTCTCTTTTTTTTTTCTTCCAGATTTTGTTTATTTATTTGTCAGAGAGAGAGACAGCAGCACAAATAGGGGGAGCAGCAGGAAGAGGATGTGGAACTTGATCTCAGGACCCTGGGATTGTGACCTGAGCCGAAGGCAGACACTTAACCGACTGAGCCACTCAGGCAGGCACCCTCATACAGACAGATTCTAACTATTTTAGATAAGAATACTGTTTTAGTTGAACACAGCACAAACATTTTTTTCCCCCAGTACATGACATATCTTCTCATTTTCCTTATGGTAGTTTTTCAGAAATGAGATCATACATTTTAATACACTCACATTTATTGAGTATGTCTCCATTTTGTTTAAGGACTGCTTCATCATCCTTATAATTCATACTTTTTCTAAATGTTTTATAGTTGCCCTCATATTTAAGCAGGTTATCCCCCCAAAAAATTGTATGAAAGGTAGGAATTGCAATTTTCCCCCACATATATAACTGGTGGAGATAACACTATTCTACAATACTAGAGTTGACAAGCACTAAGTTTCTATATTGTATTAGTCTCTTCCTAGACTTTTTCTCTGTTCCATTGGTCTATTTGTTTGTCACTAGGTAAAAAAAAAAAAATCAGTTTTAAACTGATTTAAAATCAGTCTTTAAAATCAGTCTTTAAAATCAGTTTAAAATCAGTCTTTAAAATCAGTCTTTCTATCTTGTTATTCTTTGTCTTGTTCCTCATCTTGATATTTTGCTTTGTAGTTTGTTTTTTGAGGGTTAGGGGTGACTTTGGATTTTGTATACAAATTTTAAACTCAAATCGTCAAGTTATGTTAGTCATCTATAGGCTTTTCTATTGGAATTAAATAAAATCTTGGGTTAATTTTGGGAGCACCTCTATCTCTACTTGAGTCTTCTCATCCATGACCATAGTGTATGTCCCCTTTTTAGGTCTACACTGTTTTCCAAAACATGTAATCTTATTTTATAAATCACTAGACATCTTGTGTTAGTTTTATCCAGAGACATCTCACATTGCCTGATCTTATTTGTAAAAACTTTTGTTCCTAATATTTAAGGTATAAACACATTCCTTTGCTTCTCACTTGTCAAGTTGTTGGCAGCTTTGATTTTGTTATATTTTATTGAAGATTTATGGAATTTAATCTCTGATGGTTTGATGTACTTTTTCCCCAAAAGCCTTTTCCACGAAATATTTCAGCAATCAGACAGAATAGTATAATAACTTAGATAACCAAAGAATAAAAAGGTGATTCTTTGAACAGTAGGGCAGTAGAATCCTATAGTACAATCCTAATCTGAATACCCCTCCTTCAGTGATGTTTAAAACTCTAATTGTTCTATAACAATCCTCATGAAAAAATAGGAGAAAGCTGGATCTGAGATTTAACTAAGGAAAAATTCTAAACTCAGAATGAAAACAAATACTTAAAAGGCTTACCATGTTTTCATATTAGTCTGGTGATTCTATATCATCCATTGGTTATCTATGCAATAAAATAAAACATAAAAGAAAGCCCAAAGATAGATATCCATATTGTAGAATTGCCTACTTTTTGTTCAGTTGTGTGAAGTTGGTGCCTTTGGAACCCAGGATGCAGAACCAGTGTGACATTGTACTATTTTTTTCAGGGCTTTCCAAAATTCAACATTTATAAATTTAAAGGGGGGAATACAAAGCTATCTTTTTTGGCATATGTTTTTTCATTCTTGTTTTAAAATACAAAATAAATTCAAACCGTGTACCAGGAATTTCATATAGTGTCTTTACCTACTTTTCCATCATGCTTTCCTTTCCTGTTTCTAGTTCTTGGTCCTTCCATGTACCAAGGCATTCATGAGTATGATTCTCCTGGATCAGCAGTTTCTATTTGTCTGCAAGTAGATGCTCTCACCTGATAATTCTGACTTCTTCTTCCCTCCTAACATAGCTACATTTGATCTTAAGTTATTGACATTCATGGCTAAAACATCTAGGTCCATTTGATGTTATGGACCTTTATTAGCAAGGGCTTAAGAATAAAACTTTATATGAGGAATGGAAATTAGCTTATATGACAGGATTATATTAAAGGAGTCTTCCCTAGGAATCTTGAGGAAACCTACCACTTCTCTGAGACTGAATCTTGCTCAGAAAAATGAACCTCAATTTATTATTTCCTGCCCTGGTTTCCCTGATGCTGAATTGAGTACTAGATAGCTAAGAATAGTAAGGCATCGAAAACCTAAAACCAATCTAACAGTTTCTGTTGCAAGAATTCAGAGTAGAGGAAAAGCGGTACAAGGATAGTCAGCAAATATTCAATCCTTTAGGAATTAAGGGAAACATTATTCGCAAGAACAGCTTAACTTTAGGTTGAAAATTTTAAACTTAGTTCATCTTAGAACACCAATTTACCACCTCTACCCCTTCTATTTGTAGTATTAACCTGGCTCAGCAAATTTTTGTCTAGAGAAAATCTAAACCAGATGTAATTCTTTTTCTGCTTTACAAATACAGTATGACTTTTGGGAGTCAAATGTACTGACTCAATTTTGACCAACAGTACCTGGTTTAATTCTATAATCCTATCTATATTTTCAACCAATATTTACTGAGTGCCTCTTCTGCATCAGGCCCTTCTACTGGTGCCAGCATTAGAAAATTCAGACATAGTATCAGACTCTTAAGAGGATGTAGTCTAATAGATAAATATTGAAATAAATATTCAAATTATGGTCCTTACATATTCAGAATCTGTTTTGTGAGGAGGAATTGTCTCTTGGCATGATAAAACAATGACCAACATCTGAGATATTTTAAATATTATTCAGTAAATGAAACTTTTCCACAATTCTAGATTCTCTTTTTTTAATATATTTTTTAAAGATTTTATTTATTTATTTGACAGAGAGGAGAGAGATCACATGTAGGCAGAGAGGCAGGCAGAGAGAGAGGGGGGAAGCAGGCTCCCTGCTGAGCAGAGAGCCCGATGCGGGGCTAGATCCCAGGACCCTGAGATCATGACCTGAGACGAAGCAGAGGCTTTAACCCACTGAGCCACCCAGGCGCCCCACAATTCTAGGGTCTGAAGATACTGTGGAAATTCAGTTGTGGTCCCAGAGTCTACTAGGAGAGATGAATATCTAAAAACATTGTTATAGCATATGATTAAGGAATGCCCTTAACAGTTTAGGATGGGCCATGTCAGATTTCACAGAGTAGATATCATCTGAACTGACAGAATAAAAGTATATAGTGAATTCAGCAAATGCAAGAATTTCCATGTGAGCATTTGGACAGGGAATGGAAAAGAACTTATGCTGGCAAGGTCATATGGGCCAGACTCAGTTTTCTAATGAATTATATTAGGTTCTACTGAATGATGAAGAGTGAATGTCTACAGTATTTTTTTTTTTTTAATAAGAATCTGTTCCTCTCTATAGATGAATACTTCAATTAGCACTTGACTCACAGAAACATACGGGAACATTCTGTCTCCTATGAAGGAGAAACTGACTTTTAAACCACTTAAAATGTCAAGTAACATTGTGTAACTGTCTACTAGTGTGTATGAACTGTCAACTCTCATTCATGTTTCCTTGCACCTTGGAGTCTTTCTTTTTTGTAGGTACTATGATCCTACAACCAGTAGACTCCACCTGAGGAATATGAAGATCATGTGCCAACTGATGAATGTCTGAGTCCTTTGCTGTCACATTCCTGTTGATTTTATTTAAATAAAAGTTTCCTAGCCCAAGGAAGAAAGCTTTGATCACTTGAAGTAGCCAAAAAGACTAAAAATGGCACCGAAGTTGCTTTTTATGAAGATAATAAATATAATTGGCTCAGCGATGATGCGTATGCCTGTGATACTAGAGCACCTGATTAGCTAGTCAGGGTTCCAGCTGTCCCTGATACCCCACTTTATGAATTAACTGAGAAAGGAAATGAGAGAGACAGCAAAGGCCAAGAAATCCGAAGGTAAGGAACAAACACAGAGGAGTTTAGAAGAGACTTCCCGAAATTACAGCTGGGGGAAGGATCACATGATTTAGTATATGTGAATTGATAAGTCTAAATAGAACCAGTTTGTATTAAGACTTTTACAACCTAAGTTTATTCTTTTTTTCCTTGTAAATTTTTAGCATGATCTTGCACGATGGTCAAGAATAGCAATTATTAATATACTGATCAAGCAAAAATATACTGATTATTATATATATATTATATATTATATATATTAATTAAGTATATATTAATATATATTAATATATAATATATATAATTATATATAATTAATAAGTATATATATTAATATACTGATCAGCATTTTAAAATGATTAACTCATTCAATACAGAGAATCTCCTATATCCCTGACATTATAGATAAATAAAGCAAGTGTCATACTTCAATAGGCTTATAGGTGAATAGGAAGTAAGAGATATTTACACATGCATTTATTTAACACTTTTATAACTAAAGACTCTGTTTTAAGTAGGGAGAATATAGCAGAGAATAAAAACAATAGGTTTTCTGCCTGTAAGAAATTTTAATTTAAGGCATCTCTGTACTCTTTTACATAGCAGCTGGGCCAATTTACATTCCCACTAATACTGCATCAGGGTTTCTTTTTCTCCATATCATTGCCAGCATTTGTTATGTCTTGTCTATAATAACTATTCTAACAGATGTGTGGTGATACTAGCTTTCCCTACTATCCAAAAATTGGCTTTGTGCCACTTCACTTTTATAAAAAACCTACACTAATACCCTGTTTTCACTATCTGAAGGAAATCCAAAGAGCATTTTTGCTTTCCCCAAATAATTGCTTATTTGTTTTATGCCTTTTTGGCTTATGAAACATTTTATAGGAATGCTTTACTTTTGGATAGTGTGGGAAAACTGTACCTCATTTTGGTTTTGATTGGCATTTCCTTGATGACTAGTGATGTGCAGAACATTTTCATATACTTTTTGGCCATTTGTATGCTTCCTTTGAGGAAATGTCTGTTCAAGTCTTCTGCCCATTTTTAAATTAGACCGTTTTGTTCTTTGCTTTTGTGTTATAGGTGTTCCTTATATATTGTGGATATTAATCCCTTATTAGATATTTGATTTGCAAATACTTTCTCCCATTCTGTAGGTTGCCTTTTCACTTTGTTGATTTTCCTTTTTTTTTTTCCCCAGATACTTTTATTTTTTCAGTGTTACAAGATTCATTGTTTATGTACCACACCCAGTGCTTTGTTGATTTTCTTTTTGTTGTGCAGAAGCTTTTCAGTTTGGTATAGTCCACTTGTTGACTTTTGCTTTTATTGTTTGTGCTTTAGGTGTCATATCCAAAAAATTATTGCAGAACTCAACGTCAAGGATTGATTTTTTTTTTTTTTTCTAGGAGTTTAATTTTAGGTCTCAAATTTAAGTCTATTCCATTTCAAGTTGATTTTTATGAGTAGTGTAAGATGGGGGTCCAATTTCATTTTTCTGCATGCAGTTATCAAATTTTACCAACATCATTTATTGAAGAAACTATTTTCTCTCTACTGAGCATTCTTATCTCCCTTGTGAAATATTAATTGGCCTTATATAAAGAGGTCTCTGGCCCCTCAACTCTGTTTCATTGGTCTATGTGTCTGCTTTTAGTGCTAGTATTATCGTGTTTAATTACTCTAACATTGTACCATAATTTAAAAATCAGGAAGTATGTTTCCCCCACTCTGTTTTCAAGAGTGCTTTGGCTTTGGGGGTCTTTTGTGATTCCATACGAGTTTCAGGATTATTTTTGTATTTCTGTGAAAAATGCCATTGGAATATTTATAGAGATTGCGTTGAATCTATAGATGCCTTTGGTAGTATGGACATTTTTACAATGTTAACTCTCCTAATCCATAAACATCAGATAAATGTCCACTTATTTGTATCTTCAATTTCTTTCATCTTATAGTTTTTGGTGTGTAGATTTTTTATTTCCTTGGTTAAATTTATTTCTAACTATTGATTTTGATGTTATTGTAAATGGGATTGTTTTCTTCTCTTTTTTCAGATAGTTCATTGTTAGTGTATAGAAACACAACTTATTTATTTATTTATTTATTTTTGGAAGTAGGCTTTTTGCCCAAAGTAGGGCTTGAACTCATGATCCCAAGATCAACAGTCACATGCTCTACCAACTGAACCATCCAGGTGCCTATGAAACAGAACTAATTTTGTACATTGATTTTATTTCCTGAAACTTTGCTAAATTTATTTATTCTAGCAGTTTTTTTGTGAATTATTTAGGATTTTTTTTATTTCTGTGAAAAATGCAATTGGAATTTTTATAGAGATTGCATTGAATCTATAGGCGAAATAGATTTTGGTGGAATCTTTAGGCTTTATATAGTTGTGTCATATATATATATATATTATATATATATATAATATATATATATATTAATCCATTTAGCCATTCTGTGCCTTTCTGGGGGAGAATTTAATCTATTTATATTTAAAGTAATTACTGATAGGTAAGTACTTGTAATTTCCATCTTATTGTTTTCTGGCTGTTTTGTAGTTCTTTTGTTTTTATCCTTTTTTCTTGCTATATTCCACTGTGAATTGATTATTTTTTCAAAATAGTATACTTTAATTCCCTCCTTTTTCTCTTATGTTTATCTATCATAGGTTTTAGTTTTGTGGTTATCCTGAGCCTAACTTAAAACATTTTATAGATATTTTATTTTAAGCTGATAACGACTTGCCTTGAATCACATACAAAAACTTTACCCTTTTACTTCCCTTCCCACCTTAGCATTTTATGCTTTGATGTCATGATCTACAACATTTTGTAAATCTACCTATTAACAGATTAATGTAGTTATAGCTATTTTAAGTATTTTGTCTTTATTATATTTATATTAAAGTTAAGTGGTTAACGTAGAGTATTATAGTATTAGAATATTCTATATCTAACTTGCATTTACTCTTTTATACTTTCATATGTTGTCATGCTACTACTCATTTGCATTTATTCCTTTCAGCTTGAACTCTTTTTTTAAAGATTATTTATTTGAGAGAGAGAGAACACAAGTGGGGAGGGGACAGAGGGAAAGAATCCATAGCAGACACTACCCTCTCTTGCTGAGCACAGAGCCTGACTCAGAACTCATTCCCACCACCTGAGACCACAACCTAAGCCAAAACCAAGAGCTGACACTCAGCTGATGGAGCCCTCCAGGTGGCCCCAGCTTGAACTCTTTTAAGCATTTTTTTTTTTTTTTGGAAGTCAGATCTTATGGTGATGAATTCACTTAGCTTTTCTTTGAGGAAAGTATCACTCCTTGATTTCTGAAGACAGCTTTCCTGGGTAAAGTATTATTGGTTGGCAGTTTTTTGTTTGTTTGTTTTTCTTTCAGTCTTTTGAATATGTCATGCCATTCTGTACTGGCTTGCAAGATTTTTGTTGAGAAATCTGCTGATAGCCTTATGAGGGTTCTCTTATATGAGATAATTGTTTTTTCTCTCACCGCTTTTAAAATTATTTGTTTTTTAAATTTTAGATAGTTTTATTATAATGTGTTTTAGAGAAGACAATTTTAGATTGAAATTATTTGGTGACCTATTAGCTTCTTGAATTTGGAGGTCTAAATCTATCCCCGGGGTTGGTACATTCTCAGTCATTATTTCTTTATGCTTCCTGCCTCTTTTTCCCTCTCTTCTTGTGGAACTCCAAGCATGTATGGTTTGTTTCCCTTAATGGTGTTATACAAGCATTCTTCGTTTTTCTTCATTCTTTTTCCTTTTTTCTCTTCTGGATGATTTCTAATGATCTGTCTTCAAAATCACTGATTTTTTCTACTGTTTAGTCCAGTCTATTGTTGAAGTTCACTATTGAATTATTTAGTCATTGTCTTATTTTGTTGGGGGTCAGACTTAAAAATAAGGTAATGATTATGCAATTTATAGAAATCAGGAGGACCATATTTTGAGAAGGAAAACAAGAAGGAAACCCATGCCTACCACCTCAACCCCAAGAATAGTGTTAGAAGGGAACTTTTTGGGAATTACAACCCATAAAAGCAAGCCAGAACCTTCATATTAAACCTAAACAGGGCAACTGTCTATTAAAATAGAATATGCAAATAACATAAAGAGTATCCTAATTTAATTAGCAACTTTCTGAGGTACTCTTAACCTTTCTAAGAAGCAAAAGCCACAAAACACAATCAACTGATGTTTATATAAAGATGAATCAGTGTTGGAATTATGTGATAAAAATTTTAAAACAGCCATCATAAAAATGCATTGCATATGCATTTTTATATGATGAGATCTAGAGCAACCACTAATAAAATATGTAATAGAAGCACATCAAGTGGAATTCTAAAATATATTCATTTTGAATATAAATTGTATAAATATACTAACTAAAACACAAGACTTGTAGAAAGAACTAAAAAAAAAAAACCAAGCTGCATCCAAATTTATCTTGTCTACCAAAAAATTCACTTCAAATATGACATAAATGGACTAAAAATAAAAGAATGGGAAAAGATACGTTAATCAAATAAAAAATCAGGCATTATCATTACTATTGAAATTAAGTTTCATAGCAAAGAAAGTACTAATCACAAAGGAGGATATTACAAAATGATAAAAGGATCGATCTACCAAGGAGATATGATAATTCTACATGTGTATGCAAAAACAACAGAGCTTCAAAATACACACCACAAAATCTAATAGAGCTGAAAGGAGAAGTAGTTCCACAATTACAGTTTGAGATCAAAAACCACTAACTACTAGAAGTCAGCCAAATGAAATCGATAACCCAGATTATTCCATAACTATTAAAGAAACTGAATTTGTAATTAAAATCTCCCCAAAATCCAGGCCCGGTTTTGTTGGAGAATAATTTTACCAAATATTTAAATAATAATTAATGCCATCTACACAATTTCTTCCAGAAAATTGAAGAGGATGGAACTGATTTTATGAAGGCAGAAGTTTTCTTATATAAAAACCAAAACAGCATAAAGAAAACCATACATGAATATTTCTAATGACCACAGATGTTAGCAAATCAAGTTCAACAACGTATTAAAAAAAATACACCAAGGCCAAGTGGGATTTATGCCAGATATGCAAAGCTGGCTCAACATTCAAAATTATTTAGGTGTTATGGAGAGGGGTGGAGGGGCCAATGAGGCTATAAAAGAGTATCAAAGAAGTCTTATGATAGTACATGCAAGGATCTTGCCTGTGATGGTGCTTATAGGAAGCTACACATGAAATTATATAGACACACACACAAATGAATGTATATGAAACTGATGAAATTGGAGGAGCACCTGGGTGGTTTAGTTGGTTAAGTGTCTGCCTTCTGCTCAGGTCATGATTCCAGGGTCCTGGGATAGAGCCCAATGACCAATGACCTTGCTCAGTGGGGGGCCTGCTTCTCCCTCTCCCTCTGCTGCTCCCCCTGCTTGTGCTCTCTGGCTTTGTTCTCTCTTTCTCTCTCTCAAATAAATAAATAAAAATCTTTAAAAAGAAAAAAAAACTGACAGAATTGGAATAAGCTGTATTTGATCAGCAAATTATGGTGAGAATGGGACAGGCAATATATAAAGAGAGTAGCAAAGATTGTTCAGAAATTGAAGCCACAAAATTTCATATTAAGAAAGCATAAGTACCTCAACCATGATGAAGAAGAAATCCACATCTAGACACATAATAGTGAAACTGTGGACAATGAAGAAAAAAGAAAAAAATGTCAGCAGCTAGTGAAAAGTTTGTCTAAAGAGAAATAAGAAAGCTGCTTTCTCAGCTTCAAAAATATAACTCAAAAGTTAATTCAATAATACCGTAAGAGTGCTGAAAGAATCTAAAGTTGCTTCAAGAGGACAAAATAAAGAAGTGTCAGAGAAAAGAAATGGGTTTTTTATCCAGAGAACTTCATTGGCAGGATTTCAGAATAAAGGAAAATAATTCTAAACTTACCCTGTGATATATCAGGAATGGCAAGCAAAGAAAAACATGGGTTAAATGTTAGCAATCATTGACAACATCAAAGACTATTTTTAATGTCTGACTTACAGGGTTACAAAAATACATATTCTTAAAGTCTGATTAATAGGTAACCAAAAATAACACAAAATAAAAAATGGGAGGCAATGTTTGAAGTTAAAACTGCCTAAGGTTCTTGTATCATTTAAGAGGAATATAAGTATACTGATTTGATTTTTTAAATTATGTATGTTAAAAATTTTAAGGTAACTACTAAAGAAATGTAACATGAATTTAAAATTTTCAAATCAATGAAGAAGAAAAAGTGGAAAAAGAATTAAAACCCCAACAAATTAAAGGGGGAGAAACATAAAAAATTGAAAGGAGTAGGAAAATTATAGAAGAAAATGTAAATGCTGTACCATTAATTAAAAATCATGAAAATAGCCAATTAAAATCATAGATTCTCAGACTAGGTAACAAAATATGTGTAGCCATATATGGTGTATGGAGACTTGCATAACACATAAGGACAAAGAAAGAACCATACTGAAAGGGAAAAAGGGGGTATAGAGGCGGTAATGGGCTAATCTGGACACACCATCAACGAAAGGATGACTGAAAAAGCTTGGAAGACCTCTGACTTCTGGCATGATGGTGTGAGAAGGCTGAAAAGTCACTTCCCCAGAACACAACTAAAAACCTGGAAAAAGTGGTCCAAAACAACCATTATAAAACTCAGAAATTTAACCAAAACGCTTACAGAAAACTAATGTTCATTAAAAACTACTGAAATTGGATACAAAGAATATGAGTCTGTGCTACTCTTTTGTAGGGTTGCCGCCAGGGCTCAGTCAGGATGGTTTTTCAGCCAGGGCGGGACAGGCTATATAACAATAAACTTCATTGTCACTACCAGACGGGGTACATTTGAATCAAAGCACTGTCGATTAAAGTGACGATCCAAGCAGCAAGTGGACAGGAGGGCCAGATACTGGTCTTTTGGGAGCAAACAACAGACAAGTGGACTAAGCAAGTGTTTTACCAGGAGTTCCTGAAGATAAAAAAGTCAGAGGAGACTTGCTCATCTCATTCCATTTCCTGGGATGATTAGAAGTTGTGTCAGAGCCCATTACCTACATTTTCCTGTTTGATAGACGCCAAGCTTGTGCAGAGTAGATGTGAGAGTCTGGCACACAGTAAAAGTCAGGGAAGGCTTGGGGATAACCTGAATTTTGAATGTACCTCCTAGCTTACAAACCAATCCATTAACAGAGGCGGGGAGCCTTAGTGATTTTAAATATTCAAGTGCAAGTTCTGATCAAATTTTGAGCACTAAGCTATGAGGCCACAGGGGCAATGATTAGGAAGCCAGGCTTAAACATGAAGACAAGACATTTTTAAAAATGAGCATATACATTAGCAGCCACACATTGTGAGGTAGACAGACATCACAAATTCTATCCAGGCAAGTTACTACACAATCAAAACAACAAACACCCTCAGGTGGGGGAAGAACCCAGAATTGCTACAATATGTTATCTAAAATGCCTAATATTTAAGAAAATATTGTAAGATATTCAAAGATATAAATGTGAGTCATATTTAGGAAAAAACAAGAGTTGATAGGAAATATATCTTAGTGTTCCCAGATGTTGGATTTTACAGACAAATAATTCAAAGAAGATTAAAACATTAATGAGGCAAAATAAAGCACTTTTAAAATAAAGTGTAATCACACTGAATCAGCAAATAGAAAATCTCAAAAAGAGATAAGTTCTAGGGGCGCCTGGGTGGCTCAGTGGGTTAAAGCCTCTGCCTTTGGCTCAGGTCATGATCTCAGTGTCCTGGGATCGAGCCCACATTGGGCTCTCTGCTCAGCAGGGAGCCTGTTTCCCCCTCTCTCTTTGCCTGCCTCTCCTGCCTCTCTGCCTACTTGTGATCTCTCTGTCAAAATAAATAAATAATATCTTAAAAAAAAAAGAAAGATAAATTCTAGAAATGCAAATTAGAAGTTTGGAATATAATTACTGAAATGAAAAATTTGCTACAAGTACTCATCAGCAGATTGGAAATGGCAAGAGAATCAGTGAATTTTAAGATAGACTTAACAGAAATCACCTAATCTGACAAATTCATAGGAAAAAGATTGAAGTATGGACAGATCCCTAAAGACTGGTGGGACAAAATCTAGCACACCAACATACGGGAAATGGGAGTCCTACCTAGAAAGGAGGGAGGAAAAGAGACAAATAAATCTTTAAAAATAACTAAAAACTTTTCAAATTTATGATAAATATTTGTCCATAAGGCTAAGAACCTCAATGAACTCCAAGCAGAGTAAACTAAAAACATATTTACACCTAGACAGATCAAACTGTTGAAAACCAAAGATGAGATCATTTTGAAGGTGGCAAGAGAGAAATGACTTATCAGATAGAAAAACAGATGATTAATGGCTGATTTTTAATCAGAGACAATGGAGTTCATAAGACCATGTAATAAGTTATTCGAAGTTTTGAAAGAAAAAACTGTACTTCAGTAATGAAGACAAAATAAAGACAAATTTAAAAAATAGAAATAGTTACTGCTGGAAGAACTGCACCCTACCCCTACCCTCCAAAAAAGTGGAAACAGTCCTTTAGTCCTTTCACTATAACCCTAGATGGTGACTTGTATCTATAGGAAGTAATGAAGAAAGCTGAAAAATTGAATATGTGTGAATAATTATAATGCTACATATTTTCTTACAATTTTTCTACTTTCCTTAAAAGATGTAAGATGATAAAAAGCAATAATTATAATATTGCAATGTTGTTCTATAACTTAATAGATTTAAAACACATGGCAGTGAAAGGACAACATGTGGGGAAGAAAAGATGCCTTGGGGCAAATTTCTAATATTTACCTGGATTGTTACTAGTAATTCTGAAGTCAATTGTAATAAATTAAAATGTACATTTTTACCTAGAACAACTGTTAGGAAAATAGATCAAAATAATAAAGTAAAAGTCAACGTAGGAATAAGAGTGGTACACGCTAAAAAAATTCATGAAAAAAGGATGGTAAGAGAGGAGCACAAAAGACATGAGACCAATAGAAAACAAACAGCTAGATGGCAAGATGGTAAATCCAACCATGGTAACAAATACATTCAACGTCAATGTTGTAAACATCCTCTGCAAAAGAGATTGTTACAGAGGATGAAAAAATAAGCTGCAACTGTATGCTGTCCAAAAGACACACACCTTAGGTTTAAAAACATGAATAGGTTGTAAGAAAAAGGATGGAAGAAGATATATCATGAAAAGTATTAACTGTTGCAGAGTTGGAGTGGCTATGCTATCACCTTTCCAACATACACAAACAGCAGAAATGCATGCATATCTTCACACATATGCCAAATGTTCACAGGAACTTCATTTGTAATAGAAAAAAATGAAATAATGAAAACAGAAAGGGAAGGAAGACAGACATCTATCAACAAAAAAATGGGTGACCAATTGTAGGGTGGTCAATCAGATGTTATATAATCCGAAGTAAATGAACCACAACTACTTGCTACAGCACTAATAATCCCATAAACATGATCTCAGTTTAAAAAGTAAATGGACACAAAAGATGATATGTCTGATGATTCCATTTATGAAATTTCAGGAAACACAAAATTAAGTTACTGTTTAATTTTGATAGCGTTAATCTTTGGATATGAGTGGAGAAGAATGATGAAAATATGGAAGACTGGAAATATTCTATTTCTTGATCTGGATGGTGGTTGGTGTGTGTGTGTTGTATATGATTACTCACTCAATTGTACAATATATTGTGCATACTTTTATGTATATAGAATATACTATAGTTACTATAGTAATAACATTTTAGATTTTTTAAAACCTACGAGGCTTTATGGTTTGCTCTTCTTTTTCTTCCATAAGTATTCTAAGTACACTTGTTCAGATATGTATACAATTATACACTATACATGTAATTACATATCACACAATTGTAAATCTTTACAAAACAGAGTCCACAGGGACTGCGGGGATACTGATTCCTACTGTGGGGATTTCAAGTCTTATTCTTTGTAGAGATGTTACCTCTCTCCTCATTTCAGTTATTCTTACCTACGATTACCTTCCCATGTGAAGAAGTTCAACAGAAACTGTTTGTGTGTCACATTCATAACAAATATACAATTGGCCTCTCTGTTCCCCAACCCAATCCCAATACAAATTAGTGTGGAGTGCCATGTCTTCCTACAAAAGCTTATAATCAAGTTGTAGGTCTTGGGTCAAGGCTCTCGTGGTTCAAAATACAGAAAACCAATTTTAATTTAACTTAAGCAAAAAAAAAAAAAATGGGGAATTTGCTGTGCAAGTGTGATATGTAAAAAAAGAATGGTCAAATATTTTTGCTGTGTTAAGGGCAGGGGTGCAGATGGGGCTCAGGAACAACTGTTAGTGGGTTACTATATTAGGTCTGTCTGGGTCAGGTGGATTAATGTAGTTTGTCTAAGTGGAGTGTCATGTTCCTACTGGAGTCATGAAGGAATGTGGTAGGAGTGAGGAGTTCCCTAGAGAATGTGGAAATGGGAGGGGTTTGAAAATTGTGGATGTCCACAAGAGGGAAAGAAGGAAAGAAAATACATTATTCCCCCCTCAGCTTTATTGAGGTATAACTGATAAATAAAATTGTGATATATTTAAAGTGTAAAATGTGATAATCCAATATATGTATACATTGTGAAATGATTACCATCCATCTCAGATAGTTACTTTTTTTTTTTTTTTGGTGTGAACATTTAAGATCTATCTTAGCAAATTTCAAGTATATAATAAAATTAACTATAATCAGTTAACATGATTACACAATTAACTATAGTTACCATGCTGTACATTACATTCTCAGAACATAACTCATAGCTGAAAGTTGGAACTATGTTATGCCCAACAGGTCCCTATTTCTCCCATCCCTCTTCTGGCCCCTGATAACCAGTATTGTACCCTTCGTTACTGTGAGTTTGACTTTTTTTTTGATTCCACATCTAAGTAAGATCATATGGTATTTTTTTTTTTCCTCTGTTTTGGTTATTTCAATTAGCATAGTGTTCATCCTTGTGGTTACAAATTGTAGGATTTTCTTTTCATGGCTGAATAATACGTCAATACATATATCACATTTTCTTTACCCATTCATCTGTCAGTAGATGCATCATTGTTTCCCTATCTTGGTTATTCTAAATAATGCTGCAATGAACAAAGGAGTGAAGATACCTCTTTGAGATACTGATTTCACTTCCTTTGGAGATATATCCAGAAATGCTGGATCATATGGTACTTTTAACTTTTATTTTTGACACCATACTCCATACCACTTATTCCATAATGGCTGCACCAATTTACATTCCCACCAGCAGTGCTCTAGAATTCCGTTTGTCCACATGTATGCCAGCATATGTTATCTTTGGTCTTTTTGACAATAGCCATTCTAACAGACATTATGGTTTTGATTTATATTTCCATGATTATAAGTAATGTTATGCATTTTTTACATACTGTTAGCTAGCTGTAATTGTCTTTGAAAAAAATTCTATTCAGGTCCTTTGCCCATTTTTAAAACTGTTTTTTTTTTAATTGAGTTGTATGAATTCTTCGTATTTTTGATATTAAACCCTTATCTGATACATGGTTTGTACATACTTCCTCCCATTTTATAAGCTGCCTTTCCGTTTTGTTAATTGTTTCCTTTCTGTTTAGAAACTTTAGTCTGATGTAGTTCTACTTGTGCATTTTTGCTTTTTGTTGCCTATGCTTTTGGTGTCATATCCAAAAAATCATTGCCAAAACTAATATCAAGGAGATTTCTTCCTTATGTTTTCTTCTAGGAGCTTTATGATTTCTAGTATTACATTTAATTTTTTAATTGATACTGAGTTGATTTTTCTCTATGATGTGAGATAAGGGTCCAGTTCATTCCTTTTGTATGTGGATATCCAATTTTCCCAGCACCATTTATTGACAAGACTATTACATCTCCATTGTGTATTACTGATACCTTTGTTGAAAATTAGATGACCATGTATGTATGGACTCTTTGCTCTGTTCTATTGATCTATGTGTCTGTTTTTATGTCACCACACTGTTTTGATTACTATAGCTTTACAAAGTAGTTTGACATCAGGAAGTGTAATGCCTCCAAATGTGCTCTTCTTGCTCAAGATTATTTAGAATATTTTTGAATTTTAGGATTGTTTTTCTATTTCTGTGAAAAAAAATGTCATTGGAATTTTGATGGGGATTGCATTTGTATCTGTAGATCACTCTAAGTAGTAAGGTCATTTTAACAATACCCTTCTAATTCATGGATACAGGCTATCTTTCCATTTATTGGTGTCTTTTTCAATTTCTTTTATCAATCTTTTATAGTATACAGTGATTAAATTTGTTTCTAAATATTATTTTAATGCTATTATAAATGGGATTATTTTCTTAAATCATTTTTTGGTTGGAAAAGTACACAAGGGCCATCAGTATCATGGAAGGGCATAAGGAAAATATGACCTATATTTTCCAAGCAGCATGCTTAGTGGAGGAGTGGAAACTTAAACCAAGCTTAAAATGAAGACCAGAATTAGATCACTGAGTGGGGGGATAGTTGTGTTTGGCAAGGAAGGGAGCACATTTCTTTTGGAGAGAGTTCCCTAAGTAAAAAGAATAGAATAAAAACACTTGCATGACTGTGGCAAGAGCTTGATTTTGAGAAGGACTGTAAAATGAGGTCAAATTTCCAAATTAAAATATTATTATACCAATTCAAAACATTCATTTCTTTCATACTGATTCTTAGAGAGGAGGAAGAAGTACATATCAGAAGGAAATTTCCACCAACTGGAGACTATTGCAAACTTGTTTATGCTTCACAACCTGTAGAAGCATCAGCAGATCTGAGATTCTTCCTTCTACATCCAGAGTAGCTGGAGGGAATTCAGTGAAACATTTGCCTTCTAGTGAAAAATACACTGCTATATCAGATTGCAATTGGAAGAGTGGAAGATGGTTGTACCCAGGGCAATGAGTCTCCTAGACCCAACTTGCTGGGTTAGAAGAGTTTCTTGTAGATGCTTTTACACTAGTTAAACAAAGAAACTAATGTAAAAACTTGACAATGAGTTTAGGAGTCTCTTATGGTTTGTCTCCTTCCTGATCCCATCTTGTTTCATTTCCCTCTCCCACCCCCCACAATGCCCCACCCTGCCTCTCGAATTCTTCATATCAGAGAGATCATATGATAATTGTTTTTCTCTGATTGACTTACTTTGCTTAGCATAATACCCTCCAGTTCCATCCACGTCGTTGCAAATGGCAAGATTTCATTTCTCTTGATGGCTGCATAGTATTCCATTGTGTAGGGGCGGGTAGAGATAGGGTGGCTGGGTTATGGACATTGAGGAGGGTATGTGCTATGGTAAGTGCTGTGAAATGTGTAAGCCTGAGGATCCACAAACATGTACCCTGGGGCAAATAATACATTATGTGTTAATTAAAAAATTAAAAAAAAAAAAAAAACTTGACAAATATCTCCCTGTGGGAAAGACTTCAGTTGAGTAACAGTATTTTTTCTTGCCAAGTTAACATTACAAGAGAAGAGCTTCAGCTTGGAGTCCAAGAAGACACGTTTTGGTTTTGTTTTATGTTTACATTTTTTGAAGTTTTAAAGTTTAAGTTTAAATAATTGAGTTAGACATATGCCTCAGTTCAGAAAAAAATACTATAATCAGTGATCTGTGCAGAGCCCTTATCATTTGAAAAAAATTTTTTCCTATATTCTTTTTTTTTCCTATATTCTATCACTCCTGGAATCCTCCCTCACAGGTGACCCAATTTAATATAACCTTACATAAACATGTATTTTTGTTTAATAGGTTGCATTTTGCCATAAGTTTTAACTTACAGAAACTCTATTCTATAGACTCTGTTCTGTTATTTTTTTACTCAATGTGCATTTAATTTTTGTCTGTATATAGAAAACAAATTTATCCATTGCATTTTAATCTATTTTTTATCTTAATGATGTTGTATGTAAGTGATGAATCACTAAATTCTACTCCTGAAACTAATATTACACCATATGTTAATTAACTAGAATTGAAATAAAAACATGAAGGATTAATTAATTAATTAATTAAAATAACAATGGGGACAACAAATGCTTACTTTTTTACATATCTTCATTTTTGTAACATGTATTTGGGTTGCAAAGGGTGACAAATATGCTGGGTTGATTTTTTTTTTAAGATTTTACTTATTCACTTGAGAGAGAGAGAGAGCATGAGTGGGGAGGGGAGAGGCAAAGGAAGAGTAAGGGATAAGCAGACTCCCTGCTGAGCAGAGAGCCTGATATGGGGCTAGATCCCAGGACCCTGAAATCATGACCTAAGCTGATAGCAGACACTTAACCAACTGAGCCACCCAGGCACGTTGGACTGATTTTTGATAAAGGCGCAAAAGAAATTCAATGGAGGAAAGATAATCTTTTCAACAAATGATGCTAGCACAATAGGAAAAAAGAAAAGAACCTTGACCTAAACCTCATACCTTGTACAAAAATTTACTCTAAAAAGATCACAGAGTGAATGTAAAATACAATTTTACATTAACATTAAATCTTTTAGGAAAATGCACAGGAGAAAATCTTCAGAAGAGTTCTTAGACTGGAAGTGAAAGGCAAGTTCAGTAAGAGGAGAAACTGATTCATTGCACCATATCAACTTTTAAAATGTTGCTCTGAGAAAGACTCCATGTGGAGAATGGAAAAACAAGCTTTAGACTGGAAAAAAAAAATACTTGCAGACTAAATCCCTAACAGAGGACTAATATCTAAAATATATAAAAACCCCTAAAAATTTGATAAAGTAACAAGCATTCCAGTTAGAAATGTGCAAAAGACATGAACGGACATCTCACTGAAGAGCCTGTCTTTCATCAATGAGAAATAAGCACCTGAAATGATGCTAAATATTATTAGCCTTTAGAGGAATGCAAATAAAAACTATAAGGAGGTATCACTGCCTGCTTATCAGAATTGCAAAATTAAGGAGTGTAAAAAAATCTTGGTGAGTTTATGGAGAAACTTGATCACTCAGACATGGCTGGTAGGAATGTATAATGGTACAACCACTTTGGAAAAAATATGGCAATTTCTTACTAAAATTAATGAAAAATGTTTCTTAAAGCCAAACATGTGCTTATCACAAATTCAGCAATTGCACTATTGAGTGTTTATCCCAGAGAAATAAAAGTTTATGCTTACACAAAGACATTCATAAGTTTCATGGTAGCTTTATTTGTAATAGTCTCAAGCTGTAAACAACCTGGTATCCTTCAATAGGTGAATAGTTAGAAAAATACAGTACACCCATACTAATAAATACTATTCATCAAAACAAACAAAGAACAGACTACTGATGCATACAACAAACTGGATGGATCTCAATGTCACTATGTTCCATGAAAAAGTCAAAAGATTATTGTTATGTGCTGAATTATTTCCTCAAAATTCATATATTAAAGTCTCAACTCTCTATTTCAGAATTTAGCTGTATTTGGAAATAAAGATATGATTAAGTTAAATGAGGCTATTAAAGTGGGCTCTCATCTAACATGACTGGTGTCCCTATAAGAATTGGAAGGGAGAACAGGAGTGTGTGGGCATAGAAGGATGACAAGATAAGGACACAGTGAAAGGTGGCATCTATAAGCCAAGGAGAGAGGCCTCAGGAAGAACCAAACTTCCCCACACTTTGGTCTTTTCTAGCCTCCAGAAGTGTAATCAAACACATTTCTGTTGTTTTAGTCACTCAGTCTACAGTGTTATGGCAGCTCTAGCAAACTCATATAATTATGTGCTATATGATTCCACTCAGATAACATTTTTGAAATGACAAAATTGTAGAGCTGGAGAACGTATTAGTGGTTGCCAAGATGAAGGAGGGGTGAGGGAGCGAGGTTTTTTTGCCCACAAAAGGCTAACCTGAGGGATACTGGTGATAACACTTTCCTGTGTCTTGACTGCAGTGGTGGTCATATGTGTCTACATATATGATAAAATTGCAGCGAGCTAAATATACACACACAATGAATGCGTGTAAAACTGACAAAATATCAAGAAGACGAATGGATTCTACCAATTTCACTTCTCCTGGGTGTGATATTTATTGTACTCTAATGTGCAAGATGTTACTGTGGGGGGGATCTGTAAACAGAATCTATTATTTCTTACACTACAATATACAACTATTTCAATATAGAGTTTAAAAATTATAGAACTATGCTAAAGCCTTGCACTGTGTTATTTTTCCCTAGAGATGGTTTTGTTTCTGGCAGGTGCCTAGGATCACTGCAACCCATGATTGTTTTAGTCTAAATGCAAGAATTGATCTCAGTTGAGGTGGAGATGCAGCCCACACAAAAGCTCTTCTATTTCTAGTTCATACTTCCTAGGGTACAGCCCTTTGCTGTGGTAATCAGGGGTTGTCAAGAAGCCCCATGGCCTGGTTTTTGATGAAGTTTTACCAAGACACAGACACATTCATATAAGAATTGCCTATAGCTACTCTAATGCTACAAAGCAGAGCTGAGTGCTTACAACACAAATGGCCTGGCCTGCAAAGGCAAAAATCTTTGCTAGCCGGCCCTTTACTGAGAAAGTTTGCCTCCTCCTATTCTAACAATCTTTCTCTGTCTCTTCCGAATTCAGCAGAGGACTAAGGAGGAAAAGTAGCTTCAAAAGACAGTCTTACCTCTCTGTTTGCATTTTCCCCCTAGATTTCTTTCCCTGGTAATTCTTCACAGCCTTGTTATCAATCCAATGTCTTCAAGCACGCTCTATTTGCAATGATTCTAATTGTTCCCTGCAGGAGGGTTGGTCTACTTTGCCTAGTCTGCCATCACCAGAAGCCAAAGTCACGAATGCCCCCAGCTACAGTTTTCAGAACACCTGATCAAAGTGAAACTTCTCTATTAACCACACAAGCATGACTTTTCAAGATCAGAACATTTAGGTCATATCCATCTGAAACATCCAATTTGTGAGTTTCACCATTTACTCAGGGTTTCAGTCATCTTCACGATGAGTCCCTGGTGAATTCATAAGACTGCCTGGCCATGTGAATAATTTGAGAATCATTAAACTAGAAAAAGTCATTGGAATATCCATTATCTACAGGCACCACTTTAGAGTAACTAGAAAGAGCAAGGTCAGGGACCTTCAGCTTTGGAGGCTATTTAAGGGGGTAAAATTAAAAAGACTGTGAGAGATGTGGCTTTGATAAGTTTCAAAGAGGCACTTGAAAGAAATGGAAGCGTGCTGAATAGTGGGTGAGTAGAGGTGCCATGGTCACGAAGGGCAACGATGAGAAATTCAGGAATATGTAACTCCAGCAGAGAGACATGAGTAAAAGGAGCAAAGGTATCCAATTGGATGCATAGAATTTGTTTGCTATATATATTTTTCCTTCCATTGACTGGTGGTCAAACAAGGCCCCTTTGTAATAGCACCTTCAGATGTTTTGCACTATTTTGGAACAGGTTTCATCTCAGAATGTGTTGCCATGAGAACGTGAAATCAGACTGACTTTTTTTGTTTGTTTTTACAATAAGATGAAAGTATTTTCCATTCAGAACATGGGATAAAACCCTCAAAATCCCCCCACTGTGAAGCTCCAACCCCCGATTCATTTATAGTTTGAAAACAGTAGCAAAGATTTTGTAGGTACACAGAGACCAGACATAACAGTGTGACATTGCTGTTAATAATTAGGAATGTGATGGCATCTACAGTAACAAGCCTCACTCTGCCCACTGATATCCATGCAGTCTTCCATTGTGCCTTGAAAACCTTATAAACCTCCAAAAGGCAAATTATTTAGAAATAATTCTAATCTTATTCTTAAATCCTTATGTTTGAAAATGTATTTTTATTGTTACCCAGAATGTTACTTTCAAAAAGCTATTCTCGGGTAGACTGCAGTACTGATTGTACTTCATTCAGGAACTGCAGATCCACGGTCCACAGTGGGTCATCCAAGCCAGCTGTGGTTGCCACTCGCCCACTGGGCACCTCTGTGAGAGTTTGAAATAACACTCTTTCCCCTTGGGGAGACACAGCCGCATTGATGTATGGCTTGGATAAACGGACAGGGGATGTTTGTAGATTAGAAAAAGGAACTGTGGTTGGTAAGGAGAGATCGGACTAGATTTCATTGTTCCTCACCCTCTTGGCCAGATGTCCTTCTGAAGTGAATTAAGTCTCTGATGTCCCTGAAAGCAATCTTATATAAATTTTAGGAGTTATGCATGTCATTGACCTGGCATCTGGCTCAAGCAAAGTCATTTATCTTTGTTGGTACAAAATTTCATTTTGAGGTCCAATTATGGGCTCAATGATTACATTTCAGAAGAATTTTGTAATTTTCACTATGTATGTGGAATTTTAAACATGCATATTAACATACTAGTGTTTGAATGCCTACTATTAATACAACTACCACTGTCACTACTAATGATAATAGCTAATGTTAACTTATTGTAATAATTGCTCAGGCCAGAATGGAAAACACATTATGTATCGATACTCCAGGCAAAATATAATAAAAGAAATTTGTTTTCTTTAGTTGAAATATTCTGAACAAAAGACCTTACCAACATATATGTTTTCAGTAATTATTGCTGCCTGAGTAAATGAGTGAGCAGGACAAGTATTTCTGCCACATGGCCATCACAATACTCACTGTCTTTGGCCAAATTACAAAAATCAGAATTGCTTTGAAGTCAGGCAAATCTGGGTTGGAATTCTGTACTCACATTGTATTAACTAGATGGCTTCAGAACAGTTAACCAGTCTTTCTAAGCTCTAGTTTCTTTCCCTATAAAATTGGAAATAAACCATGCCTCACGAGGTTGTTCAAGGATTAAATAAAAGTAGGTATGTAAAACGCTTTACATATTGCCTGGTACCCAATACTCTTTGATATATGGTAGCTTTTATTTTTAGCTTTTTTTAAAAAAATCAGATCATCCCTCTTTATTCGTGGTGTAATCGTGCATACACTGCTGAAGGCCAGAAATCTAGATTCATTACCGTGCTTCTCTCCTTATCAAACCCAAATCAACCCCTCAAAAATGTTACATAGACCAACATAGTCATCTTCCTGATTTCTACCCTAACCATACCACTCTTTTGTTTGCATCTTCAAGCTGCCTTCCCCCACCCCAATCTATTTCCTATAAAACAAATTGCAGACTTTTGAAACTAGCATTCAAGTCTATTTACAACTTAGTCTTGCCTATTTCTTAAACTAATTTTTTGCCTTTTGCCCACCCTTGTACCAACCTTTTTTTTTTTTTTTTTTTCCCTTTTTTTTCCCTTGTACCAACCTTAAGCCAAGAGACTGTCCAGCTTAAAATTCTATAGACATCATTATGAAAACAATGGCTATACTAAATGACCTCTTTGAGACTACTTCTGACTGCATCTCTTGTCTCCAAGAGGCTTTAAGATGATACCCTATACAGCTCCATTTGAAGAAGATTCACTTCCACTAGTTTTTGATTTTCCAGTGTGCTTTCCCCACATGTAGAGCTTCTCTGTTCATTCAAGGTAAGAAACTGACCCAACCTGCACCTAAAGTCACAGGTTTCAATTTATTTTATTTCTCCATTAAGGAGGATTTTGATCTCTCTCTCTGTCCATCCCTCCCCTCTCCCTTTCTTAAGCACATTATCTCTTTTAGTGTTTTTGCTTGATATCATCTCACTTTGTTAATGCTGAGATTATCAGTGCACTTTGAATGCGGTGGAGGAATGGCATTAAAATATGTATGTCTTCTTGTTAGAAGAACATGGACCCAGGCAGAATGCATCAAACAAACAAACAAACAAACAAACAAAAACAACCCTGACAGGAACTGACAAAGTAGTTGTTACCAACATTGTGTAATTCTTATATGCTGTCACTTGCTCCCTGGAGCACAGCCTCTTCCTAAGTGCAGCTAATGCCAGAGAGCAGTGAATTAGAACAGCATAAAGGCCAATACTATTACAGGATGTTACCTTGATCTGTAGACTCTGTATAGAATCTGGATGCTAAGGAGCCAGAAGATATGTGAGCTGGCAATCCAGATGATTGCCCATCTTCAGCTGCAACACAGTATTTATGACAGCAAGGTTACTCTCCCCTCCACATATGGGCTAAATCCGAGCATTGCTAAATCTTGTACCACTTACATTGAATGAGATACCTATCCAAGACTACAATGGGCTTTTCTAGTCTTTCCAGACATTCCACAGCTATATCTATGTCCTTGCATTTCTAGCAAAGAGTTTTTCAACAGAGTAGCTGGTTTTACCTTTCAGATAATGTGAATTTAGACATGTTTAAAAAGCCAGGTCTGGGTGATTGGAGGGGGAGATGAACCAAGAGAGACTGTGGACTCTGAGCAACAAACTGGGGTTTTTGGGGGGTTGGCTGAGCCTGGTGGTGGGTATAGAGGAAGGCACGTATTGCATGGAGCACTGGGTGTGGTACATGAACAGTGAATCTTGGAACACTGAAAAAATAAAATAAAATAAATTAATTAAAAAAAAACAAAAAAAAGCCAGGTCTGGGATCTCTCAGTCTACCATTTTGGCATCCTAGAGACATTGGCAACATCAAAACAAAAACAAAAACAAAAACAAAAAAACACTGGGGTTCTGAGGTGCTTAATTTAAATCTGTGCATGTCTTCCTCAATGTGTTAATTCTGCATATTTTTCTGCCTCCTAAACAAGATGGATTCTGTTGGGTACAATACCAAGCTGGGGATGAAGGCTGGGGGGTATGTCACTTCTAGGACCTCAGCAAGAACACATTTCAGGGTAATGCTCATCAGCCTGCAGCGTCTTTAAATGAGAAATCTCTGGAAGAATAATAATTGCACACATTGCTGTGAATCATCCTAACCAATGAATATGTTACTTTCTTGCATCCTTATTTGAACTCTCACCTCTTCCACACAGCCCACAAATTGAGAAAACTGCTTGTTCCCACGGATCAAAATGTAACAATATATCCATTTACAGCTTCTCTCACCCACCTGGAATTTCTGCACAGAATTATGTCAGGTGGTGAACAAATATGCTTGCATTATTTTTTCTGATCACAACTCAGAGATCCAGAGTCAGTGGAATCAAGAAGGCCTCCATTGAAAATGGTGGATTGGGCGTTTGTATTTATCTCCTCTCCATACCAAGATCCAACTAAAATGACAGTGAAATATTATATTCGCTATGCAAGGAAAGGAGACTCAAAGTTTGGTTCAGATGTTGACATTGATGATGTCCCTTACACACACACACACACACACACACACACACACACACCCCAAGAGGAGATGAAAAGATTTTTTTTTTTTACTCACATAATGAGACATCTGAGGAGATCAAGGTGGCTCCCAAGTGATTTGAAAATGGCTCAAGAGGCAGGAAAAGGAGATAGCCTTTGAGTTTTTATTATGGTCTAGGGGTGGGGCTGAGTCAAGGTTTCTGCACATGATTTGAACTTCAGGGGCAAAGAAAGGAGCACCCAGGATTTCTCACCAGTTTGCCCAGATTGGGGCAGAAGGGGAAGAGGGAAGATTGAGGCTTATAAGCTGTCAGGAAAAACTTAAAAATTGAGTCTTCATTACAAAAATGATTTTAAAAGGTATAGCATGTATATCTAAAAATAACCTGAATGGAAACATCAGTGGGTGAAAAATTTCAACAAGATGTTGAAAAATAAAAGTAATGGAGGGTTTGGCTAGAAGGATAAAGACACAGGCTAAGAGTATGTACAGAAGTGGGCAAGGATGTAGAGAAAGTCAGTTTACCCTGCAAACTCCCAGTGTGCTATTTTTTTAAGGCTCCTGATTCCAGGGATGGGAGATAAGGTTCAAGGATGGAAATAGACATTAGTTGAATCTTTAAATGCTGATGTTCCTTAGATAAACTACTCCTCTCAGTAGACGTTTTTTGTCTGAATCACCTGAGGGCATTTTCATGACCTCAAGTATCAACTATGCATTGACAACTCACAGTTCATAGCTTCAATTCTGATTCTCTCCTCACCTCCAGCCTAGACATCCACCTGCCTGCTGAAGACCTTTACCTATATGACCCACAGTCAACTTGAAAGACACTGCCCAGAATAAAATTCAGCATCTTTTTTTCTTGAGCTGGTTCCAGCTTTGTATTCCATATTCTCATGAATGATTGTGCTATCCGTCTAGTCACTCAAGTCAGAAAATGACTCCTCCCATCTCACACACACATTCTGACAGTGCCAAGTCCTGCTGCTTCCATGGGGTTCTCCCTCTGTCTTACTGTCACTGCTTTGCTTCAGGCTTTCATCATATATTACCTCAACTATTGCCGCTATCCAGATTCCCATTCCTGAACTCGTCAAAGTTGATCTTCGTAAATTTAAATTCTTATCACTTCTAGGCTTGAAATCTTAAATAACTCCCCATATATTCTAGATATTTTAGTATAGCACTCAAGTTTACTAATATTTGCTATTTCTTTCTCCCTTTCAATCCTCCCGACTCACTCAGGGCATTAGAACATAAATAATGCAAAGATAGTGTTTTATTTATATATCTGAATCCTCAGCATCTAATACTTGATGGCTTAAAATGAAGGATAATTAAGAAATATGTGGTATGAATTGTATGCATTCTACAAGTATTAGTGCTGTCTCGAAACCCTGACTTGATTCTCTCTGAGTTCACTGTTCCTCCAAAACAATGCAACTCTTTCAACCCTGGTTTTTCAGAAGGATCAGCTTTCAGAGGAGAGATTCAACAGGTATTGATTTAAATGTTAAAAATTCATAATTTATAGTTTTTGTATATTTAGTAGATCAGTGTCTAAAGTTGGTTTGAAGTAGCATTCTCTAATCCCAAACTTTCTATATGCATAAATTTTACTGAAAATACTGGAAGATTTTTTTCTCATGAATAGGATTGCTTTACTGAAGTATAATTCAGATGTGAACTTGGGTCTCCCAATGATTAAGCTGCAGCAAGACCCAATTCTACCATCTGAGAGTGTCCAAAGCCTCTTGAAGATTGTTGGACATGCCATCTGTTATCTTAACCCCTCTCCCTCTGGGCTCTTAAGTCCTGAATACATACATACAAAAACCTATACATACACATTCTGCCATATAAGTCAAGATACCAAAACCTTTACAGAAGACACACACAACTTTAAAACTCGGGCCTTTCACCAATATCCTCAAGAAATCCAATTATATCCTCTTATTTTCTCAATGATTCCTTCTCTCCTCTTTCCCATCTCTGTCCTTCACACTCTAACTTCTTACATCCCCTCATTCCTGCTTCCTTAAAATTCTTCTCTTCTTATTTAACTGAGGAATTATCTTCCCTTCTGACCACAAAACACTTACATAAGCATATTAGTTGATGTACTCAGCAGAAAAAAAAAAATCTGACCACGTGACTGGAAAGCCCCCTTCCTTCGGAAAACAGTCAACATTATAAGTAATATTTTATTTCTAATGTATTAGGAACAGTATATAATTAAAAAAAAGAAACTTCATTTCTTTTACAAACTTCTTTGGGATATTTTTAGAAAAAGTCCTTAATTAAAAATAACCTTATCAAAAACTATATAAACTGTGTTGGTTCTGAGTATATAGTCTTCCAGGAGAAAAACTTCCTTTGTGATATTCTTCTATACAAATCTCAATCTGAGTTCTGGACTCATACATCTTCCTGCATACTGGGTCTCTTCACCCAGATGACCTATAGACACTTCAAATTCAACAGGTCAGTAACCAAACCCATCATCTTGGCCACAACTCCACTCCTGTGTTTCATATTTCAACCATCAAGGTGGGAGACTTGAGCCCTCTTCTCCTCCTTTTAAGCAGTAAGTATTTATCAAATTTATACTCTTTGCCACACAAGATGCCAGGTTCTAGCAACAGAGCTGTGAATATGACTTAGTTGTACCATTTCTCTGCCATATTGGCTTTACCTCTCAGATTTCCCACATTCATATCTACCTCTCCATTTTGTTTAGGTCCTTGTCAATCCTCATCTGGACTTCTGAAATTCTCTCTAATCTTACCTCTCTTCTTCTCCTCACCTTTTCCCACCACATTTTTCCACTTGCAGAGCTGATCATGTTGCTTGGCTGCCTGAAAATACAGAGTCAATAAAATTTCATGTTGCATAATTTTATACAATAACTTTTTGTGGTGACCATTGATAACAAGACATATTATCATCATTTTCTAATTTATAAAAATATTAAATCACTATGTTGTATTCCTGAAACTAATATAATCTTGTATGCCAATTATATTTAATTAGAAAAAGGAGAAAAACTGCACATGAATCCTGTGGTTATCAAAAATAGCAGATTCCAGGGGGAGGAGCAAGATGGTGGAGTATGGGACCTAATAACGTCAGGTCCCAGGATAGTTATCAAACCATTCTGAACACCTACAAACTTCACAGGAGATTGAAAAGAAGAGCAGCATTTCTAGGGAAAGAAAAGCAACCACTTTCTGGAAGGTAGGACATGCAGAGAAGTGAATCTGAGGTGATATACGGGAAGAGAGACCACGGGGGGAGGGGCTGGCTCCCGGCAAGTGGTAGAGCAGCCAAGCACAAAATTGGAACTTTTAGAAGTCTGCTCCACTGTGGGAGGTCACTCTAGAGGCTAAGCAGGGGTGGAGCCCTCATGGAGACAGTGTGGTCAAAGGACCTGCAGGGTCACATAAAGACCTGAGGGTCTGAGTGTGGCAGAGCTCCCAGGTATCAGAGTGGGGAAGCCAGCTGCAGAGACAGAGCCAAACAGTAGGCTTTCAGCTTGGGGTTGCCTTAAACCATGATCTGAGGCACAGTCGAGCCACTGCTCTTTGGGCTGGGACCCCACAAGTGGCAGATCTGGGGAGACTCATCTTTCTCCACCGGGAGGAATGGAGTGGGAGTGCACTGTGGGAATCTGCTGGGTTTGGAGACTCCAAGTGGGGCCGTGCACCAGAGACAGAAATGCTCAGTCACAGGCTGAGTGAGCTCAGAGTGTGGCCAGAGACCAGGGAGATGGGAGGGACCATTCCCTGCAAATTTTCAAACCACAATGCTTTGAAACGAGAACTCAACCACAAGAGGAAAGTTGGAAAGAACTCAAATACATGGAGGCTAAAGATCATCCTACTAAAGAATGAATGGGTCAACCAGGAAATTAAAGAAGAATTTTAAAAATTCAGGGAAACATGAAATTTGAGAGCTTTTCCCCTCAGATCAGGAACATGGCAGGGCTGTCCACTATCACCACTGCTATTCAACATAGTACTAGAAGTCTTAGCCTCACCAATCAGACAAGAAAAAGAAATAAAAGGCATCCAAATCAGCAAAGAAGGAGTCAAACTCTCACTCTTTGCCAACGATATGATACTTTATGTGGAAAACCCAAAAGACTCCACTCCAAAACTGCTAGAACTCATACAGCAATTCAGTAAAGTGTCAGGATATAAAATCAATGCACAGAAATCAGGTGCATTTCTATACACCAACAGCAAGGCAGAAGGAAGAGAAATTAAGGAGTCTATCCCACTTACAATTGCACCCAAAACCATAAGATACCTAGGAATAAACCTAATCAAAGAGGCAACGAATCTGTATGCAGAAAACTATAAAGTACTCATGAAAGAAATAGAGGAAGACACAAAGAAATGGAAAAATATTCCATACTCATGGATTGGAAGAACCAATATTGTGAAAATGTCTATGCTACCTAAAGCCATCTACACATTTAATTCAATCCCTATCAAAATATCATCAATTTTTTTCAAAGAAATGGAACAAATAATCCTAAAATTTATATGGAACCAGAAAAGACCCCGAATAGCCTGAGGAATATTTTTTTTTTTTTTTTGCCTGAGGAATGTTGAAAAAGAAAACCAAAGTTTGCAGCATCACAATTCCAGACTTCAAGCCCTATTACAAAGCTATAATCATCAAGACAGTGTGGTACTGCCACAAAAACAGACACATAGATCAATGGAATAGAATAGAGAGCCCAGAAATAGACCCTCAACTCTATGGTCAACTAATCTTCGAAAAAGCAGGAAAGAATGTCCAATGGAAAAAGAGAGTCTCTTCAACAAATGGTGTTGGGAAAACTGGACAATCTCATGCAGAAGAATAAAACGACCATTTCCTTACACCACACAGAAAAATAGACTCAAAACGGATGAAAGACCTCAATGTGAGACAGGAATCCATCAAAATCCTTAAAGAGAACACAGGCAGCAACCTCTTCGACCTCAGCCACAGCAACTTCTTCCTAGAAACAATGCCAAAGGCAAGGGAAGCAAGGGCAAAAATGAAGTATTGGGACTTCATCAAGATCAAAAGCTTTTGCACAGCAAAGGAAACAGTCAACAAAACCAAAGACAACTGACAGAATGGGAGAAGGTATTTGCAAATGACATATCAGGTAAAGGGCTAGTATCCAAAATCTATAAAGAACTTATCAAACTCAGCACCCCAAGAACAAATAATCCGATCAAGAAATGGGCAGAAGACATGAACAGACATTTCTCCAAAGAAGACATCCAAATGGCCAACAGACACATGAAAAAGTGCTCAACATCAGTCAGCATCAGGGAAATACAAATCAAAACCACAGTGAGATACCACCCCACACCAGTCAGAATGGCTAAAATTAACCAGTCAGGAAACAGCAGGTGTTGGCGAGGTTATGAAGAAAAGGGAACCCTCCTACACTGTTGGTGGAAATGCAAGCTGGTGCAGCCACTCTGGAAAACAGTATAGAGGTTCCCCAAAAATTTGAAAATAGAGTTACCCTACAACACAGCAATTGCACTACTGTATGTTTACCCGAAAGATACAAATGTAGTGATCTGAAGGGGCATGTGCACCCAAATCTTCATAGCAGCAATGTCCACAATAGCCAAACTATGGAAAGAACCTAGATGTCCACCAACAGATGAATGGATAAAAAAGATATGGTATATATATACAATGGAATACTCTGTAGCCATGAAAAAAACCCGAAATCTTGCCATTTGCAATGATGTGGATGGAACTAGAGAGTATTATGCTAAGTGAAATAAGTAAATCAGAGAAAGACAATTATTATATCATCTCTCTGATAGGAGGAATTTGAGAGGCAGGGCAGGGAGTTGTGGGGGGAAAGGAGGGAAAAAATGAAACAAGATGGGACTGGGGAGAGAAACAAACCGTAAGAGACTCTTAATCTCAGGAAACAAGCTGAGGGGTGGGAGGGAGGGTAGGGTGACTGGGTTATGGACATTGGGGAGGGTATGTGCTATGGTGCGTGCTGTGAATTGTGTAGGACTGATGATTCACAGACCTGTGCCCCTGAAGCAAATAATACATTATATGTTAATAAAATAAAAAATAAAAAATAAATAAATTACAAAAAAAATAGCAGATTCCTCCTAGCTGATAAGAACTTTCAGGATCTGGTTCCAGCTCACCCCACTAGTTTTATTTAAATTCCAAAAATCTACACGTGATTCATGATGCGCATTGACAATGTTTGTGTCTTATGTAGAATAGCATTCTGCCTATTTTCCATTGATAAACATCTTACTCATCATTCAAGATCTCATGTTATTTCACCTAAGAAATGTTCCCTTCCCCACTTGTCTCCAGCTCATTTCATTGCTCTTTGGATTGGCCACTGTTTTATTAGTGACCAAATAACCCAACATTACAATTGATGATTCATTTCCCAATATACTGTAAGGTCTTCTACTGAAAGATAGCATCTAACTGATAATTTTACCCTTATAGATCTGCCTGAATACAAAATAAATGCTGTAACTGTTACAAATTTTATCCCCAAATCTCAGGCATGAAAATGTCACATTCCTTCATCTTATTAAATCATATAAAGCAGTTCTAAGATCCCTATATGACTCGGCTGGTGGCAAATTCAATCTCAGGGATGAGTTGTGGCAGCTCTTTCTCTATTCAGAAATATTCAAACCTCATGGAATCTTTGCATTCCAGAATGCCTGACAAAGGACCTTCTAATTTCATTCTATGCTTGACATCACTGGTAAGCTCAAAATTCTAGACTTTATAGATTCATTCAGGAAAGAAGTCCAGCTTTTTTGAACTAATGTCAGCCATAGGAAATTTCGACTCCAGATTCCAGAGCCTTAGTCATTTCTTTCATTTGACTTTCATTCTCCAACCTTTGGGTTCTCTCACCCTCTAAATAGCTCTATCCCTTGAAGGAGCTCTGCAGTGGAGCTGGTTGGATGTTTCCATTCACAGAAAAAGCATTAAATTTTTTACCTTCCCAATCTCTAGAGAAGTCATCAAGATTATTTGTTTGCTATGGTTGATCTTCCTTTTGCTCCCCACCTGAAGATTTCATTTCTTTCTCTACCAAACAAAATCCTTCAAATGTTGTTTTATTTTGGTGAGTCTGAAAATGATTTCTTTGGTTCCTACAATATTGTTTTAAGGAGTGAAAATCTCTTCTACAAAGTTTGGAGGAATTTAAGGGGGGTCGAGTCTTCCTATTATGATCAACCTACTATAATAATGAAAACAAAGCATAAATACCTTCATTGATTATCCTTCTGTTTATGGAATAAGTGGTGAGCTCTAGTTATGATTCATAAAGTGAAATCTCATATAAATTAACAAAATGTTTACTAATGTTATCTTTACATTGTTACAGATTTGTATTATCTGAGATAGGACAAGTGTCTTTCAGGTCTTTGGATCAAGTGCCCTAAGGCTGACCTGCTTAGCTCAGTGACTATTAGGGGCAGCCAAGAACCTAATCCTTTTGTTACATTGCAATCATGGAACATTTTCAAATAGATCTCTTTCTTAGGCCTTAACACTAGGCAGATATTCCTACAAAAAAAAGAGAAAAATCTATGTACTGTCATAACGTGAAGTACTACTTCATATCATCAGTCTCGTATCTTATGCCTCCTATATCTCTCTCACTCATGTGGCCACACAGACCCTTCACAACCACACACCACAGCTACCACTAGGGCTGTTTTTTTTTTCTAAAATTACATCCTCACAGTATTTTCCCCCTTTCATTAAATAGGTGAATTTAAAAAAAGAGAAAGAGATAGGAATTTGACAGCATCTGGAAAAGAGCAAAAGGTGACATTAATTCATGAAACACAACTGTACTGATCAAAGATCAAACTGGCAAATGTTTATGTAATGTATTCAGATGAGCCTAATACTAAATGCTATGCAATGCTCACATTTGAACAAACAAAATGGCAGTGTGGTTGGATTACATTTCCTGTGTTTTACCCTGTGCCCCATAAAGGCAAAGGAAAATATTGATTTCAAGGATATTTTCTTGTCATGTTGGTATAATCATAACTGGTTTTATTGTACAGTTAAATTATATATGTGTGTGTATGTTTATGTGCATATGTATATATTCATCCTAATCCTTTCCTTTGTATATTATTTATTTTCCTCTTCTACCCTTGAATCTGTTCCTCTCTTTCTCCATACACACCAATACACACACATGCATGCACACAGATGTAAATGAATATACATACATATGTGACATATGTTGACATAGAATTCTTTGCTTTCCAAATTCTGCAAAACTAATGCCCAGCTAAAATAACTATTATCCTGATTTTCTGAAGACAGCAATGAAGCTCACGAAGAGTTACCCATAATGACTTAAGAAGTGCAGAGATCATAACACCAACTGCATTCCATTATACTCTATGGAGGGAAGAATTGCAAATAGTAAGAATTCTTGACTGTCAAAATAGAGGACAAGATATTAGACTATAATAAATCTCAGACAAATTAGGGCAAAATGGTACCTTCTCTTTATCAAGAAGATGGTGAAGGTCATCATTAGTTGGCCTTATAAAAAGTATTCAATCTGGAACACTATGTTTTTGTTTTCTTTCATTGTTTTTTCTAGCTTGTAACTCATTGTCTGTCTTTTGTTCACCCTCAGAAGCAACGATCCCAGTGGAAAAGTTCTTTCCTCTTTGATCTGTCTTGAAAAATCAATTTGGGATTTCAAAACAGAGAAGAGGATCTGTATGAGAAAAGAGTTAAGTCTTCAAGCTCTATTTGATTTTTATCACCAAGACTACAACATTTGAAACTATTCTTCCCAGTTTTTTCAAGCTCTTAAGTAGACTTAAGTATCTTCTTTGGACTATCTTATTTCAGTTACAATCAAACACCAGTGTTAGAAGAATAAGGAGGAGAAAAGCAGGAAGAAGGTGAAGAAGAGGGAGAAGAGAGTTAAGGAGTTATGGGTTATGGACATTGAGGAGAGTATGTGCTATGGTAAGTGCTGTGAAATGTGTAAGCCTGAGGATCCACAGACATGTACCCTGGGGAAAATAATACATTATGCGTTAATTAAAAAATAAAAAAATAATAAAAAAATTAAAAAACAAAAAACAAAACAAAACAAACAAACAAAAAACAAAAAACAAAAAAAAAAAGGAAGCCATTTACTCTTGAAGAATTTGGGTTTTTTAAATAGTATAATCCGGAGTCCTGGTTTCATCAGGACAGCGCTAGATTTTTTTTTTTTGTTGAAGATTTTATTTATGTATTTGGCAAAGAGAGACACAGCAAGAGAGGGAACACAAGCAGGGGGAGTGGGAGAGGGAGAAGCAGGCTTCCTGCCAAGCAGGGAGCCCAACGCAGGGCCTGATCCCAGGACCCCGGGATCATGACCTGAGTCAAAGGCAGACGCTTAACGACTGAGCCACCCAGGTGCCCCAGAGAATTTGTTTATAATAAGATGCCCAGGCTGATTTTTCTTCTAGAATACACCATGCTAGGATTTGTTATTCTTTTTAGCAAAATGGAATGGAGTAGGAAGGTAAGTGATACTACAAGAACGTGAACCAAATGGCAATCCCACTGCTTTTGTCTGTGGAATCTCACATGAAAAATGGGTGAGAAGTGGATGAAGAGCCCTCAGTGTTTGTAACTTAGGAAATTGCTACTGTTTGGGTTCTAAAACCATCCTTCTTCAAGATGGACAAATTTACTACAGTTAAGAAGAAATAAAATGCAAAGATAAGCAATAAAGAGCTTGTTGATCTGAGTCTCAGTTTTTAAGATTGCAAAGTTGTTCTATTCAGGTTTACTCAGAATATTGAATGTTTGCAAATTTACCAAAAGAGTAAAACAAAAAAGTCTGATTTAATTTCATCATCTATTCATAAGAGAACAGCCCACAAATTTGAAAGAAAAAAATGTGTCTGTGTTTCCATCACTTACTAAACTCTAATCGATTTTAAAAGTCTCAAGTTCTAGTATTCTTCATTATAATCTCTACTTCCAAAAACTTGTTTTAGTCTCAGAGAAGAAAGACAATGTTTGATGGCAAGTCCTAGAAAACCCTGCATATCAGGAGACAAAGCCAGGGAGCACATACTCCTTCATTGCTTCTCAAAATGGAAAAAAAAAGGAAAAATGGAAATTTTTCTCAAAATGGTAAAAAAAAGAGTCTAATGTTGGGACATTTTCACTCAGCCAGCAGAGCTGGGGACATGAAAACAAATTCTGAAGTAGTCACCTGCTGTATAAAACTAACCTTTTCAGTCAGGTTAATGTTTTAGAAATTTAAAGTTAACAGTCCTGAGGAGAAAGGAAGCAATGAGCAAGGAGGGATTGACAAGGGTCAGTGAGCGGTGAGTCAGAGGCCTCACTGTGGTACTTTGTCAGGTATAAAGTTCTTTATGAAGATTATGTTTTTACTTTGGCTTTACAGAAAACCATTGAAGGCTTTTTTCTTTCTACTTGGGAAATGAGGTTTTCCCAATTTTCATATATTGCCAAGGCGGAAAGAGGGGCCCCTGGCTCCAAATACTATAAGGGAGAATAACGTTCACTCCAAAAGAGCCTCTGTTATCTTGCCTTTCTGATTCAGCTTAAATCTGGTGTGAAATTCATGAGGAGTCAGTCCCTGCCTGATTCCACAGGAGGTATTCCCAAAATCTCACCACATTCATGAATGTTTCACTAGCCAATGAGCCTGGAAGTTCCCCACAAATGAGTCAGTCCCAGTGTATAAAGTGGAGGGAACCGTTCTCCCCAGAATTCAACTTCTCTTTTGTCTGCTCTTGGCTTCTGATTCTACTCTCAAAGAATGTTTGAGAATTACAGATTGAAAATATAGAAAGATCCTTCACTACAATGGAAGTAAAAGAAGAAAAACATGCAAAATGAGAATCAGTGAGGAGACAACAGCCCATTTAAAAGGTTATCTCCACTAATTTTGGGAACTGGAAAGAATATGGGCAAGTGATACCTGACTCCATATATCTGACAGAGCTGAAAGTGTGTAATGGAGGAGTCTTTAGGAAGCAAATCGATTCATGCCACAGGACCCCGGAAAGAAAGGGAAACTAGAGGTGGGATCTGAGGTGGGTGTATTGGGTGGAGGGGCAGAAAGAAGAATGGACAGTTTGTTCAAGGAACAGTTAGACTCACTACATCATTCTCCAAATCTTTACACCCAGTAACAGCCTCCATAACCCCAGGACATATTAGGTTTACTTTCTGGGGAGCTGCAATTATGGATTGTGTGGTCATTAGACATAGTTAGTAAATGACTGAAGTTCCCATCTGAAAATAGGTGAATGATGAGGACCTCTGGACTCTTTCACTGTTTAGGCCACCAGGTTTACTTATCTCAGACAGGAGGTTAGGTTAGAGGATTCCCTTGAGAATGACAGTAGGGGTATCTTAATAAAAAATTCCATTTTACTTTTAATTACTCTGTATTCAAAACCGTGTGTCCATTGGCCTTCCTCATGTACTGTCAGTTCCAGGCAGATTTTTAGTAACTCACTTGCAAACTTGGAAAGCCAAGAATCAGAGGAAACCTTAAGACAGAGAGCATATTCATGACTTAATGGCAGGTACATAGAAAATTAAGCAAATACAACAAAAGAGCTGTAAATCTTACCTCTTTGAAAAGAAAAAGTGCAGAATATAATCAGATACAAAAATATTTAGATGATTATAGTAATAGGAACACTAAATATTGATTAAATGAAAATTTGTGATACTATAATAGCAGGGAGAAAGAAGAGAGGCTGCCTTTACAATCCCTATAAGACAAGCAGCATCTTCTATGGTATATATATATACATATGTGTATATATATATATATACCATATATATATCATATATCTATATATAGATGATATCTATAGGAATATAGGAATCAACTGTGCATGACACAGTTCTCTGTTTTCAATGTCAAGCTAATTTTAAATCTACATAGAACTTGATCATGTGTATTTTTGATAGGGATTTCCACTATCTTCATTATTCTACATTTACATGAAAATAACAATTTTCTCCTAATTATAAACATAATTTATTTAGTAGTTACTATGTACCATTCCCTATAGTATATGTCTTAGAAGAACCAGTGACAAAGCTATTATTGCTATCTTATTTTATAGATAGTAGGACTGGGTCTCAGAAAGTGTGTATAACTGCCTTTAATGGGTATTGAGGGGCTCCTGGGTGGCTCAGTGGGTTGAAGCCTCTGCCTTCAGCTCGGGTCATGATCCCAGGGTCCTGGGATCGAGCCCTCCATCGGGCTCTCTGATCAGCAGGGAACCTGCTTCCCTCTCTCTCTGCCTGCCTCTCTGCCTACTTATGAACTCTCTCTCTGTGTCAAATAAACAAATAAAATCTTTAAAAAAAATTGGTATTGAGATAACATTCACTAGAAATATGGAAGCAATTTCCAGAAGAAATAGCAAAACAAGTTTTAAATAGCTGCTTCTAAGAGCAGGAATTAGGAATGGAGAGGGTTGGGATGTATAAGTAATCATTTGCTGTACAAGAAACCACCCTATAACTTAAAGACAAAAAAAAAAAAAAAACAACAACTTGTTCTTTTTCTCTTAAGTTTGGGCAGGGTTTGATGGGAACAGCTCTGTTCTTTACAGGATAAGCTCCGTGGCTTAAATGAGGTTGGAGAATCCATTGTGGCAAATTTTAGAAGATATAGGAAAGTAGAAATACTGGAAAGTGTGAAAATTTTTAGAAAGCCCATTTACGTGTGTGCTGTTTATTTGCATTTAAGAACAATATTTGCTTTTCATCCAAATTTTCATCTGATTCAGAGTGGGACTGCATGGCCAGAATTGTCCACCACATTCCAGGGCTAGTATTAGCCTGTCCTAGACGATCCCAGCCTTGAATTCCTGTGATGTTAGAATTCACAACTATAAAAGGTTTGCAACTGTCATAGATAAATAAAGAACACATGTGAAATTGAACATCAGAGCCAAGTGCAGCAATGTTATATGTTCACCTTTAATGATACATCCAAACAGGTGCTGGCAGAGCTGAGCCTATGAACGTCAGTCAGCAGGACTCATGGCTGAGCCCCCAGGATCCCTGACACCAGCATGACATACAGACAAGATTCTTCAGCTGTCAGAATATCAGTGCTTGGAGCTGCATTCCATGGCTTTCCCCTGACTGACAGGTCTCTTCGAGATGCCTTGGGATTTTGTTACCATCTGGCAGTGTTCCATACCCCTTATCTTCTCAGTGTTTTATGATGGTTAACTGGTTCGACTTCAGAAAAACAGCATAGAGTAGACAGGAGCAAGTAGCAACCACTTCCTTTCAGCTAGAGATCAAAAAGTACTGGAGCATTGGGAAGTTAGGTGACTCATACAAGATCATAATGTCATAGATTCTGAGGCCAGATCATATGCTCATTCATCTCATATTATTGAACAATTGTATGTGCTGGGAACCAGCTTAAATACTGAGCTTATGTGAGTAAACAAGACAAAAGATTGCTCCCTTGTAGAGCAATCAGACTTGTACACTTACAGTGGAGGACAGAGGCATGTAAGCCGGGTAGTGAGGATACATGGGGGCTTGCAAGATGGGATTCAGAAAGCAATGTCTGCCTTTAGTTCTAAAGCATGAACATGAATCTGCCCAAATAGTGACCATGTATGTTTGTGTAGGATGGGAAGGGGAGGAGGAAAAGCAGCATCTAGTGTCTAGAATGTTCAGAAAGCTATGCAAAAAATCACACTGTCATGACATTAACAATTGCTCATGTCTGTACATTCTTTGGACGACAAAGTGGGCCGTATAGCTGGGCACTATGCCAATTATAATTTGCATTATCTGAACTACATGGGCTAGACCAGAGTCTTCTTAAAGCATTTAGGCAATGAGAGCACCAAATAAATATGACGGTTGATTAAACATGGATATGTCACTTTTAAAACACATGATACACTTTTTGCTGGAAAAAAACAAGAACAAAAACAAAACCAATCCAGAATAAGGAGAGAAAATGAACTGGGAAAACTCAATGCTAAGAGGCACAGAACCAGAGGATTTAGTGATGGACCTCTGGACATTGGGCTTCCGCCCTTTCGGCAAAACAGTGAGGGAAAGTCCTTTAAAGAGCTTCAAGTTAAATTTGGTAATTTAACCTCACCCATTGGCTCCTTTCTATAAGCACGCAACTTAACTCTGATCTGGAAACAATCGAACCTGTAAATGCAATCTATTCCTGGTTATTAGCAGGTAAATGTCTATACTTTCACTGCTAAATTGCTAATCTCAATAGTATTTGCCTTCTTCCTCCACTCATTTCTGTCTTAATCCATCATAATCTAGTCCACTGCCCCCCTCTCTAAGTCTGTCTCCAGCCCCCAACACTCATACACCAATACATACATTGTATCAATGCTCCTTTGTCATGTTATAAGAAGTCCAAAACTTAGTAAAATAAAACAAAAGCTATCATTCATCACAATTCTGTAGGTCAGAAATCGGGGCAAGGCTCAGTTAGGTAGTTCTTCTGTCCTCTGCATGCTGAATGGAATCACTTGAGAGACTACAATCAGCTAAGAGTTCAGATAGAACTGGAACATCAAGATGAACTGTCCTCATTTATGGTCTCCCCCATATGTTTTGTCGTCATTCCATAGTTTAGCTTGGACTTCATTGCAGCATGGAGACTGGGCTCCAAAAAAAAAAAAAAAAGAAAAGAAAAAAAAAAGAAAAAAAGCAAGCAGAAGCTGTCCCCTTAAGGCCTGAGTTTGGAAGGCCCAGAATGCCAACCTCTTCTGTATTCTATTGATCAAAGAAAGGCAACACTGTAGTCTCTCCCCTTGCTATTAAGAATGTTGTTTGCTTATAAGGACAAGAGGAACTATGGCAACTTTCTGGAGACAATCTACTGAACATATATACTCTAATAAAACTACTCTCAAGGACCACGAATGGCACGCTTCCAAATGAATTATAAACCTCTTTTCTCACTGTGTATCTGAAGTTAATTTTTTTTACAGTGCATTAGTTTCCTATATTTTCCTATAATAAAGCACCACAAACTGGGTGACTTAAAACAACATACATTTATTCTTTCATAGGCCTGGAAGCTAAAAATCCAAAATCAAGGTGTTGGTAACATTGGCTCCTTCTGAGGGCTCTGAGGGACAATGTGTTCCATGCCTCTCTCCTGGCTTCTGGTAGTTGCTACAATCCTTGACATTGCTTGACTGATGGGTGCATCACCCAAACTGTTTCTGTTTTCACATGGCATTTTCCCTGTGTCTCTGTCCAAATCTCTCTCTTCTTAGAAAGAGACCAGTCACATTGGATTAGTGCTCCTCCCGCCGTGACCTCATCTTAACTTGATTATATTTGCAAAGACCCTATTTCCAAATAAGGTCACATTTTGAGATACTAGGAGTTAGGACGTCAACATATCTTTTGGGAGACATAATGCAACCCATCACACCCATCACCAAGAGAAGTGGCCCTGGATGTTACCATCGTTGACAACTGAAACTACTCAACAGTGACCACTGCCACCATGTGCAACATTCTGAGTTTTTCTTTTTAAATTTACTCTTGAGAATCTTGATCATGATGTCTCAATTTGGGTTTCACAGCTCCTAGCTTGGTGTTAAGCATTGCGAATATCTCTGAATTTTACTCAATAGTTGGTACGAATGATCCTATTGTCTATATAATACCTTGATGGGTGTAAGGGAAGAGGAAGCATTAATATTAACATCGAAAAGTACTGAGTAAGCACTTTGCAGACATTTGTTCTATGATCTTAACAACCTTATTAGTTAAGAATTGTTATCTTATTGTTACATTTGGGAAGACTGAGTTTCATGGTGATTACATAATTTGCAAAAATTCACATTCTCCTATATTTAGACATTTTGCTTTTTTCTGGTTACCACTATTTCAAGAAGGCAATGAGGATCACTACTACTCCACACATGAACTTCTCCCATCTGTAAATTCACTTCTATAACCTAAATATCCAGAAGTGAAGTTATGTCAAATTTCTTAATTCATACTGCCAAATTATTTTTCAAGGGGACATTTAAAGTCATTTTAGTATTGATCTAATTACTTTCGTAATAATAACATAGTTTACAAAATACACACACACACACATCACACAGCATACTTGAGTTATTAATATGAATCTCTTGAGCAAAACCTGAGAAATAGCAGTTTAACATATTTTTCCAGTTAATGGTGATGATCAGTGACCATTAGTATTTGAAGAATCCTGTTTTTGTCTGAGCAAATTTGACATTTGAATAGTCTGGTATTTAAAAATTCAAACCATTAATCTGCCTATAGGACAGATAAGAAAGAGTTTGCATTTTAAAATGTGTGCAGCTTACAATAATGTAGCTATTTCCTGATGGTCTCCTTAAAAACATTTTCCTCTAATACAATGTATTGAAATAAGCCTAAAGCCAGCCTCTTAGTTTGGATAAACAGCTATATTCAGAGCAGATATTTATACCTCAAAAGGCTCAATAAAATAAATGATAACTCAACACAGTTCAATCCCAATGACTTCCCAAACACTTCCTTTTATTTCTCATTGTGAAAAAAAACATATTTTCTGTTACTTTTTAATTTTGATTGGTATGTAAAATTGGGTATGTTTGTTAAAAGCAGAAAGGAGGGAAATGACAAGTTCATATTTTGAGGTTTTTAGGTCCCAGCCCTAATGTAGCAATGGTGGACAGACTGTGCTGGGAGGTCAGGGAAAACCATTGTCCAGAGGAACAGCATAGAATCAGGATAATATTCCTGGCTCACTGCTGGAGTTAGTTCTCTAAAATTAACTGAGGTCATTTGTGCAATGGTCCCTAGCTCAATATATGGCATAGGGTGCCCTCCATGAAAGGTGGGAAAATGAAGTGGCTGGAAAGAACATGGACTTTGGTCTGATTCTCCTACTAACTTGGATCAGGGCTACTTCAATCTGTTTTACACAGAGGCTGTAGCAGATGAGGTTAAGTTACAGCTCCTCAAACACAGCAAGGTATGACAAAATGAAACATATTCTTTTGAGCAGGAATGGCATTCAAGTGGAAACTTCAGGACTGCTCAGTAAAAGTTCTACTTGCTACCTTATGGTAGACATGGCATTTTCAAGATCTCAAAAAGTTACACACCTTTCTACCTGTTTTACGGGTACAGTTTTTCACACCGGAGTGAACCTTCTTCTCACTCCCAATGCCCCAGGCCCAATGAAAGGAAGTATTTTACCTGGGACATTTTCCCCAGCCTGGCTTACATGAAATCCACCTGACTCTTCCATCTTGGTATCTCAGCCAGATGTCTTGTCCTGATCTATGTTTCCCACTGCTGACCCAAATCGTATTTCATTATTTGTAATTAGAACTGTAATCGGTGCCTGGAATTCCAAAAGTCATCAACAAAACCATATTGGAATGTTAGTATTTGAGCCAGTAAACATAAATATTGCCTTTATTTTGACTCTTTTGGACTCTGTCATTGCCCCTAGCCACACACCCATCCCTTCTGTATTCACTTCATCCCTCTAAAGCTGTTTATTATTCATACCTGAGAGCTATTTCCTGGCTCGCAGAACACATTCAATGTCTGGGGTGTTAATGCTGGCAAAAGTAGCCTCTTCTGCCCAGAATGGATAGGGACTATGTGGGAAAATACTCTGGATCCCTTGACTCTGGGCAGGATCATGCTGAAGCCTGTTCTACACTGTCTCTCAGAATCCCAGCAGGGCTGAGATCCAGTATCTCATAGTAGCCCCTACTTAATAACACATCCATTATCAGTTTCCTTCTCTTCTCTGCCTCATTTCCCCACTCTCTTAACTGTGTCTCCTGGGATCACATCCTGCTTTAAATATCTGCCCCTGAATCATTGTCTCAGGGTCTGATTTGGAGAGAATTCAAGTCAGGACAGAAGCTCCCAGCAAAGTTGGACAGCTGATCTGCACACTCTCAAAGGACCCACTGCTTTCTCTTCTAGCCAGATTCAATTCTAGCACTGCCTTTGGTTCTTGCTCCTGTTACCTCTCTTGAGGCCATTGTTCCCAAGCATGGACTTGCCACCCAACTGATACTTATTGAAATAATATTAATATCATTGCTAGAAATAATTATATATAGTAGATGTCATTTACTGAGATGTTTTCCTATGCCAGATAATGTGCTCAGTACTTTATTCATATCGATTCACTAATAATTCCATAAGCTTTGAATAACATCCTCTTATTATTTATTGTCCTTGTTTTGGAGGAGGAGAATACTGGTTTGATTGAAGTAAGTGATGGCACAAGATGGGTCTGGCTTCAGTCACGCTCTTAGCCGCCGTACCCTTCAGGTCAGCACAATTCAGTAACTGGCAATTATTGTTTGAGAGGAAGAGACACAGCAGGCTTAAGTGCCTCGACTGATTTTTCCTTTCCCATTGGTTGGGGGTATTTGTAATTTATTTTTTTTTTTTTATAGTTGACAGAATATAGAATAGTTTGGGAGCTCTTCCTCATATACTGATATCTGATTATCCTGTCCTCTGAGAGTTACCCAAGAGATAATCAAGAAGGCCCATCTCTCAATGCCTCCCCTGTTTGGAAGGCCACCAGCCTGTGTGGCAGAGGCTCAAGAAAGCACCTCTCATTAAGGAACCCGGAAATAGTAGCCTGGACACTTGGGGTCTAGTTCTGACAGCACTATCAAGCAGCTGTTTGATATCAAATAAATTACATGATCTCTTGGGGGTTTTCATTATTGTCAATTAACAGAGTTGAAGGAGTTGGTCTTTCACAATTTGGTAAATCTATGAACCCACAACAATTCCTCCTCATGAGTCAAGAAGAGAATCATTGCTTTCACACCTATTTCTCAGGCTGTTGAAGACACAAATGTTTGATTTTTGTTTTTTCTTCTCGCCAGGCGTAGCTATCCCCCTTGACATGGTTTCATATAATTGTCAATCTGTAACTTCCAGGAATATTACTGTTCAAAATACAATGTTTCAACTATTGCAAATGGTCTGTGGTTCCTGGACCACTGTGTTCACTTTTATGTGTCTTTCTTACAGCGCTTTTTAACAATGTGACCTTGTTATTTGTAGGAGCTTCTTTTTTTTTTCTTTCCTAACTACCCTTGAACTTGAGGATCTGGTCTAATGCATCACCCTTCATTTAGTGCTTATACATACCTTGTGTTTAGTGGAAATCAATGTATATTCATTGAATTCCATTTAGCAGCCAATATGTCCTTTCCTCACCATATTACAAGCCTTCACTCTCCACTATTCTGTGTAGAAAATGCCGTGGCTGTGGATAACTTCTAAAACAAGCCCCGCCCTCACCATCCCATTACCTGCAAAAAGTGATTGATATATTCTAGCCTCAGACTTAAGGGCTTCTCCTCCTAAAGGTTATGAGGGGTGATATGGTGGTAGGGGGATTAAGATGACAATTTCAGTAGAGCTGGCATTGAATCCAGGCTCTGATACTTAAAAGTTCTTTGCTCTGTAGACTCACTAAGCCTGAACTCCCTTATTGCCAGCATGGGAATTGCTATTGCAGAGGACAACTTGATAGGTTAAATTAGATACTGTATGTCGAGTGCTTAGAGCCAAGGCTGGTACATAGTAAGTGCCAAATGTGACATATATATTATTATTATTACTACCGCTACTACCACTACTGCTGCTACTACTATTATAAACTACTGAGTTCCATTCTAATTAGAGAATCTTGACCTGCACTTGCTGCCTCAGTAGCTGAAAGTACATTAGAGGATGGTCTGATCCAGAAATGAAGTCTAAATGCCCATAGAAACAAGAATAACAATGCACATTTCAGATTAGCTCGAGGAACAAAAAGGAAATCATATTTTTACAAACATAAGTTAACTCCTGCTCCCAAAGGCCCCTAGTGTTATTTTTTTTGCTTGGAGAGATGCAATTAGCTTGCTAAGGCAGATTTTATTATCATTGTTCATTTTGATTTAGATGAAGAAATTGTGGAGGGAGGTGAAGGGAAGTGAGAAAGAGAGAGAGAATTAGGGAACTGTCCTGAAGCTTGTGCCATGCAGGTTACAGGTTTACAAAAGCAACAATAGCTACATCGCCATGCATCTTGGTCTGTACCAAATACAGCAGGATCGTTGGAGGCATTTGGTAATCTATCTCTCTCTCTCTCTCTCTCTCACACACACACACACATACACACACAGTATATTTTATTTGACACAAGGGGAAAAAAAAGAACTCTCTAGAGCTTCAGAGACATGGACAGCTTCATCTAAGAACTGAGGGATAGAATGGAAATTTCAATTTTGGGTGAATTACTTGTTTGCTCAGCCTCACAAAGTCCATTTTTCTCCCTGACTGATCCCATTTTCAGATAGAATCATCACATGTCAAAATGCAATTGCCTAAATTGAATACATGTGACTCACATCCGTGTTTACATAGTATTCTTCCAACCTAGAGAGCAAGCTAGTGATTTTTTTCATCATCATGGGGACTCAGTCACCCTCAGTCAAACATCCAGAACTCATTTGTTCTCATTAAGAAACAAAATTACTGGCCGCCTGTGTCACTGACACATATGACTAGGGAAAAGGTACAAAAACTGCAGAGAGTTGGGGAAGGTGGTTCACAGACCTTCAAAAATAATGGTTGCTGAGTCTTACCAACATGAACTCTCTATTTTCTGTCTTTATCTTGCATTTATTCTGCAAGCTGATGGCAGAGTAATTTCCCCAAAGCACAGTTCAGATCCAGCTCTACCCAAGCCAAAAGTCATCTCTAGAATTTTGATTTTCAGGAATCAGAAGTGATTTGTAGAGAAGATAGCATTGGAACTGGTGCCTATAGGACTGGCACGATTTCTATGGGGTGGGGCCTGGCGGGGATAATCCAGGAGAAGGGAAACACTATGAACAAGCAGAGAAGGCAGAAGAAGTTTGGGGAATAGCAAATAATTCTACCTTGTCAAGGCATAAATACTCTCTCATCTCTCTAGCATTGCTAACAGTTACCTTTGGAGGTCCTTGAATTAGGTCAGATTTGAGATGATAGATGATAGATAGATAGATAGATAGATAGATAGATAGATAGATAGACAACAGGACTCAATTTAAAGGTGGGGAAGTAGAGAGGGAGGACAGAAGGAAGGAAGAAGTGAGAGAGAGACAGAGGGTAGAGGAGAAATAATAAAAGAATAGTAACAGGAGACTGTACACAAGTCCAAGATCATGAAGAACGTCCCAGATTACATGGACACTTACTGCTTACATTTTAACCAATCTTATACACGTGAGGCAGGTATATATGGTTATTGTAAATTTTGTTTCATCTTAGAAAGTACAGATCTCTGAATTATTTCTTTTCAGGTTTTCTAGCCTGCCTTTATAACTGCTACAAATGTACAAAGGAACGGCAACAATTTTGAACACGGTGCAAGGAATTATCTGTTGAATGTGAATTTCAATCAAGTCTAAGGGTGCTTCCCTGGGTTCTGTCAAACAATTGTCCCCGTTCCTCTCTAAAACTCCATCTATAATTGCCCATCAGCACCTACATGTTCTAATCCCTTCCTTGTGTTCCAATTTCATGCCACTGCATCTCTTAGAACTTTCCCCCAGTTTGCTTGGTAGCAACCACACTGGCCTTCTTGGAGTTACTGAAACAAAGCAAACTGAACCTTACTCAGAGCCCTTCACCACTCCTCAGTCTCTTCACTGAAGATCAATGTTCTTGAATTTGACAAGACTTGCTCTTTCCCTTCATTCAGTTATCTCAAATGACAGTCCCTAAGGAGCTCTTCCCTAATCTGGAGGGCAAAATTAGCCCCCCAGTCACTCTCTTACACATACCACTATCACTTATGTCCACAACTTTAAATTATCTTCTTTATTCTCCGGTCTCCATGTTTACTATTTATTTTGTAGGTAATGATAATGAATTGTCAAGCTTAGTGGAACAGCAAAAGATCTTGAATGAACATCAAAACACTGAAGAAGAGCAAAGGTGGAAGTCGCTACTGATAGCAAGATTTACCCTAAGACTACGGTGATCAGGACAGCATGGTATTGTTGATAAAATTCTATTCTGTCTACATAGATCCATGTAGATCTATACTGCTATGCCTGGCAGTAGACTCACACAAATATAGTCAACTGTAGACACTCTGCATTTAAGGAGGTGGAACACAGTTCCTCACATCTGAAGTGTTGGCTAAATGTCGTCACTTCCTTCAAAGAGTATGGAAACAGGGGGGTGAAATTAAGCAGCTTTACTGTGGAGAAACCTGACAAAAAAGACCTCAGCCAGAGGATCAAGGTCAACATCAGCAGCGATAAGCCATGTTGGTAGTATGTACACTTGATGTGTTGTGATGAATATGGCATTTTACCTTGTGATCTCCTCCCCCAATCTAATTATGGGGAAAATATCAGACAAATATCATTTGAGGGACATTCTACAAACTACCCGAGCATCAATCTTCAAAACTGTTAAGGTCATAAGAAGAAAGAAATGTCTGAGATACTGGCACAGCAAAGAGGAGCCTCAGGAGACAAGACTACTAAATTTACTGTGGTTTCCTTAATGAAATTCTGGAACAGAAGACAGTGGTTGAAAAGTAAGGAAATCGGAATAAAATATGGGCTTTACTTACTAACAATAATAAATATATTAATATAAATATATATTGTTATAATAATATAATAATAATACATCAATATACTTTATTAATTGTGATAAATGTACTATATTAATGTAACACATTAACAATGGGGAAACTGGGTGTAGTATACACAAGTACTTTCTGTATTATTTTTGCAATAATTCTGTAAACCTAAAACTGTCCCCAAATTAAATTTTACTTAAGAAATAACAAACTCTTCAACAATGAATCTTGGAACACTGAAAAACTAAAATAAAATCAAATAAAAATAAAATTATATATATACATATATATAAATAATGCTGGCTGGAAAATAGCATTGACAAGATTGAAAAATGCTGTATCTTATATTATTACAATTCTTACATTTGAATTTGAATCTTATATACATATAAAAAATAAAAATAAATTAAATATATACTAAAAAAAAGAAATAAACTCTTTAATGTCTTCCTTTTGAGAATCAGTGTGAACATAAGCATATTAAGAGCTTTAAAAATCCTCTAAAAATAAACACACAAACCAACCAATAAAGCGACAATGGAAAGCATTAGCACCACCTGAGAAATTAAAATTTTTCTCTCTCTCTACTGCAGGCCCTCACTCCATGATATGTTTCAGAACCACACATTCTAGCATACTCAGATGCTCATTTTCCCTAAAAATTTTCATATATGCCTGCACTCCACTGCCTCCATCTTTGTACAAGGTGCTTCTTGTAACTAATATGGCCTTCCCCATTCATGATAAGCAGTCAAATGCTACACCTTTTTAAGACCCAAGAAAAAGGCTGCATCATCTTCTGTCAATTTATCCCTAATCCATTCAGTCTTCCTAAGTAAGAATACAGCTCTTGGATTCACAATAACCTTAAGCATTTTCCACAGTACTTTTCACATGACATGATTTTTTATCTTATTTTTTTTCTGTAGCTTATCTATCTCTGCAAAGTATAATCTTGATTGCCAGACTCAAGCTTGATTCATCTCTGTATTCATACAGACCCTTGCACAAAGCAAAGGGGTGCTCACATAGGGGGTATTTGATAGATTCCTTGATCAATTTACAAAGGAAAAAGCACAGTTCAGTTCTATTAAACAGACATTCTCAATTGTGTCTTAATTTCTAACCATACAGGATAGATGGACCCTGTGAGATTAATTTTACATGAGCAAGGCGATTGATGTCAAAGGAGAAAAAAATCAACATGGGCTTCACTTCTGATTTTGACACATGTATTTTCTTGGACCTCTGGGCATCAAAGTCTCCCCTGCAAGCTTTGATGCATCACTTCATCACTAATGAAGATCTTCCTCAAACTCCTCTTGTTCACAAATCCAGCTTCTCTTGAAAGATCTGAACAAATGTCAATTGCTTCCTGTTCCAGTTCATCACTCAAGATGCCTGACAGCATCCGATTTTAATGAATGCCACCAGAGCACCCAGTCCCGGTAACACCACCCTCTCTCCCCTTCTTGGCTCACGGCCACAATTGCACTGCTTTGATGATGTGGATACAACAGAGTCTGTCGAACAGATGTAATCACAAGCTACACTCCATTTAACAGTCAATCAATTTAGCTGACATGATGTCCTTTTGGCTAGGTGTTTATGTACTTACAACTGTTCTTGACTGCCTGTAAAATTCTCAATCAGATTGAGCTGTTTTTCTAAACACGTGCAATGGTAATGTTCCTTGTTAAACCATCCAAAATTTTTTAAAATGCTTCGTTATCTATCTAAATCACATTAAATTTAATTCTGAGCTTATACTCCTCTGGGTGACAAGAAATTCAAGGTCAGTCATGTTTGAGGACTCCCTTTTTTCTGGGGCTGCAAACATTTTCTGAGTCTTCTGTAGCATTCGGATGAGAAAGGGGGATAGGACAGATGGGCTTAGAGAGAGTTCATTGTGATTGTCTCTCAAACGCTCCTTATCTGAACTCAGGAGTTAACCTCAGAGATGGGTGGCTCACTCTGCTTCTTGTTAAACGGGCATCTTTTCAAGTAATTCTCACCATTACTCAGAAACAGCTACAGAAGGTGTGGGATTCACTGGGAAAAAAAAAGAAAACTCAGAGCCTTTCATGCAAATTTATTAAGAATTTTAAGATGGTGGGGCAGCTGGGTGGCTCAGTCGTTAAGCTTCTGCCTTCCGTTCAGGTCATGATCCCAGGGTCCTGGGATGGAGCCCCACATCTGCTTGGCGGGAAGCCTGCTTTCCCTCTCCCACTACCCCTGCTTGTGTTGCTGCTCTCTCTGTCTCTCTGTTAAAAAAATAAATAAAAACCAAAAAAAAAAAAAAAAAAAAGAATTTCAAGATGGTGAGAGCAGAGCTTTAAACCAAGAGCAGGTCCTTCTAAGCACGGGCCTGTGGAACTACAAAGATTGTATGTCCGTGAAGCCTGACCTGCTACTCTGTTCTTTATGTCATGGGTCACCCCAAGTCACCTTATCAGAGTTCTGGTGAGGCGGGCTCTCTAAGGAAATAGGTGCTTGTTAATTATAGGAGCCACAAAACCTTACTACTCACTCTTCCCTTCATTCTGGACAGACCCTCCACCCACTCTTTAAGCAGCAATCCCTTCTCCTTCTGGACAGAGCAGCTCTTTGTCCTCTTGGACATCAGGTCATGGAAACAAAGCCCCTTACACCCCGCCCTGGAGCTTATGGAGGCTGCACTTGCCTGTGATATGGCTGTTCAAAGTGAGGTCCAGCAGCAAAGGCATCCCCTGGGAGCTTGTTTAGCAATGCAGAATCTCAGACCACAAGCAGATCTCCTGCATCCCAATCAACATTTTTAGAGGATCCACAACTCTAGAACTCAGTGTGTCGCTAATTCTTCTTGGGTTAGAAGGCAAGAGGGGAAAGATGAGTACTTCTCGTGTTTCATTCTTCTACACTAAGAAAAATGGACAAACTAATTATCCTACCCAATAATTGGTAGCTAATAACTTAACTAACAACCGAATTGAGCTCCTGGCATAGAGAAGGGAGTTACAAACTCAAACGCATCTAAAGGCCAGGAGGGTAACTGGAAAGGGGAAGCTGTTTTGGGTGAGGTGGTGGTGGGGATGCTGGAGCTGGGGCAGATGAGGGTGGGGGGTAGGAATATTCTCTTACAGAGTTGTTGCAGTGGAGCTGCATGGGTCCGTTGCCATGCATCTTGTGATCTCAACTCAAGAGAAAGTTGGAATTTAGACTTTACTTGAAATCTTCAGCAACTAGTGAAAACACTTTAATTGACCAAATGAAGCACATTTTAAGATATGTTTAGTTGTCAGGGTGATCACTCATGTAATGCTTTGAACAATCATTTGGGAGGTAGCATATTATAAAAGAGTGAATGATGTCTCTACCACTCCTTGTAATCTTAAACAGATTATGCGACATCCTTTCTTTGATTTTTCTCATTCACAGAACCTAACCCAAACTGAGGTCATAAATTATGAGAAATGGTATGTGTATGCAAGAGCTCTGGGTTTCCTGGATAAGCATCAGTAGATTGTTTCAGAATTGTCTGCAGGCTCCCTCATCTGTATCCAAACTCCATATGATGTGACTTTGCAACTCATCCATCAAAAAGTGGAGACTATTTCTCCCATCCTTGAGTCTAGTCTGGCCTTGTATTTTGCTTCAGCTCATTGAATGTGGTGGAAGTGCCACACGTCAGTTCTGGGCCTTACTTCTTCCTCTTTGGAAGCCCCTTTCTACCTTGAGCATAAGCAAGCTGGCCTCCTGGAGGATGAGAAACTGCGTGGAGCCAGTGCAGTCCATCCTAGACAGGGCTCTCCGGCATCATCCAGCCCCAGGCAACCCAGCCTTTGACCATGTAGATCCATGAGCTTGGCCCAAATCACCCAAAGCATCATGTAATTTTCTTTGTATTAATCTTGTTTAGGTTTTGCTGAGCTTCTTGAATCTGTGTGTCGATCATTTTCAGCATGTTAGGAAACATCTTGGCCAATCATTACTGCATTTCTCTGTCCTCTTCTTCTTAGGACTACATCTTAAGTTTGTTAGACCATCTGTGTCCTACACATTTCCTGTGCTGTTCTGCCCTTTCCATCATTCCTGTGCCTTTTCGCTTTAATTTTAATACATTCTATCTGTCTTTGAGTGCACAAATTCTGGCTTCTGCTGAATGCCCCTTTCCTCCCACCCAGCAGTTTTCGGTTAAGCATTATACTTTTTTTTTCAGAATGCCCATTTGATTCTTTTTTTGTAAATCCCAAATCTCAAATGAAATTCATTTAAAAAAATCTATTTCCTCTAACTTATTTCTGATAGCCATTTTAAACTTCCCCAGTTACTCCTATATCTTATTTATCTTCAGATTTGCTTCTATTATCTGATTCTTTTCTTTTTATTCTCCTTGCAATGTCTTTTGATTTTTTTATTTAAGTTAGACATTGTGAATAAAAAATGTGGAGACTGATGACGATGTGATGGTACTTTTTTCCCACGGAGGGAAAATAATGAAGTGAATTCATTTTAGAATGAATAAATACTAAGATGGAAACTAGAACATCTGGGTTGTAGTCCTGACTCTCACTATGAGCTATCAAAATTCACCCTGAGGGGCCTCTGTTAGCATTAAATGCTCTCTGCGGTCTTGTTATGTTCAAGAGTTTACAATTCAATGATTTCCTACTGCTATAGTGATGTAGAAAATCTTGTGGAAAGGAGAAGAATAAACAGTGTTTAAGTTTAATGATACCTTTCTGAGATGAGGAAACTCAAGCCCAAAACATTGGTTAACTTGCCTGTAGTTGTAGAAATTGCTCAGGACTTTCAATCAGCTTTCCACTGATTGAAATCCACTCGTGGATATGTGCGTGTACCAAGAAAAGTAATCAGGACCTTGAAGAAGCATATTTATTTTAAGACTGTTTTAAATATGGTTAATTCAGTTTTCAGTTAGCGTTTAGTGTTGGTGTTCAATGAGTGGCTAGTAAGTGGTATTTATTTATTTTACAATAAAAATAGAGATGATGATATTTGATTTTAACTGAGCACAAAAGAACCAACAATACCCAAATTCCCAAAAAGTTCTGGGATATTGAATTCTACTCATTCTAGCAAAGACCACAAAATTTGAGGTCGCGTGTGTGCGCGAGAACGCATGCACGCGTGCGCGCGCGCGCACACACACACACACACACACACACACACACACACACATTCTTTCCTTCTATTAACATAGTGTTAGTTCTGTTTCTTTGCAGGGAATGTCACAATATCCAAATGGGCAGCCGGTATCTAGATGACCCTGTGAAGCAGCACTTCTCCTGACACAGGCAAAAGACAAAACGCTGCTAGTATTTATAGGTGAGCTATCAAACCTCCAAAATGTATTCTTTTATACACTATAAGGTTTGTAAGAAGAAATGCAGGTTATTTCTCAATTGGGAACACTCACCAAACTCAGAGGTAAAGCGATAAAATAAAACGCATGACAACAACAAAACCCCTTTACCTGCATGTCTTGAAATAATTTTTATTTTGAAATTTCAAACTTTTAGAAAAGCATAGAGAATGGATTTTGCAAACGCTCAGATGTTTGTTTTTTTTTTTTTAAGATTTTATTTATTTATTCGACAGAGAGAAAGAGATCACAAGTAGGCAGAGAGGCAGGCAGAGGGAGAGGGGGAAGCAGGCTCCCTGCTGAGCAGAGAGCCCGATGTGGGGCTTGATCCCAGGACCCTGAGATCATGACCTGAGCCGAAGGCAGAGGCTTAACCCACTGAGCCACCCAGGCGCCCCAACAAACGCTCAGATGTTTAACCATATATTTTTTGTGAAATCACTGTTTTTATATTTATTTCAGATTTTATATTTCAGATCTGGTTGAAATTTCTGAGCTAAGTATACCCTTTTCATTCTTCACTCTCTTTTCCCCAGAATTAACAACTAGCCTCAATTTAATATTATTCAATGCAGTTTTATCGCATATTTTAAATTATACTTTATCCATAGTCATAAACCATACATAGATTTATTTTGAATATTTTCACATTTATTTAAGTATTGTGTTTTAAATATTTCTTTATATGATTATCAGAAATTTCTATCTAGGGGATTTTTCTATGCTGATAGATGCAACTTCATTCATTATTACTGCGCATTGTATTTCATTGTATGAATGTATTAATTTATATGTTCTCATAATTATAGGCATTTAGGTTGATTTTAATTTTTCTCTTTTAGAAACACTGTCATTAATCATTCTTGTAAGCATGTTTTTGTCTCCCTGTCCAAAGGGTACTCTGGTGTATTTCCCTACAAGTGGAATTGTTGGATACTGGATCTGCTTATTTTCAGTGTTACTAGATAATGCTACTTTCTTTTCCAAAGTGATTGTCCAATTTATACCCCGTACCCCCTATTGCGGTTAAGAGTTCCCATTGCTTCACAGAAAAAAAGAGAGGGAGGGAGAGAGAGAGAGAGAAAGAGCTCCCATTGTTTCACACTCTCACCTAATATTTTTCTGTTGTCAAATTTGTCAATATTTGCTAATGTGATTGAGAGTAGGATGGTATATTATATTTTTCATTTCCCTGATTACTAGTGATATTGAAACTTTAAGATTTAAATATGTTTATAAACCATTTAAGTTTACTCTTCTGTGAATTGATTGCTCAATTTTTCTATTGAGTTGTGTCTTTTTTATTGGTTTATAAGTAAGTGTTCTTTATATATTTCGCATATATTTAATGTCTTCTAGTCAGTAGCTTTTCTCTTCAGTTTTCCATGATGACATTTCTTCAGAAAAGTTTTAATTTTTACAGTAAACAAAATTTAGTAATAATTTTTCTTTATGTGATTTTTTTGTCTTATATAAAAATCAATACGTAACTTGAGGAAATGAAGATATTCTTTTGTAGTTTCTCTTCATGTATTATGTGTTTTTGCATTTCATATTTAGTATTTTTTTCTTTTCTCAGCTCTATTGAGATATAATGACAAATAAAATTGTAAGGTACATAAAGTACACACTATAATGATTTGATATATGTACACATTGTGAAAGGATTTCCTTTTGAGTCAACACATTCATCAGCTCACTTATTTAGGATTTTCGTCCACTTCTATGTTATTTCTGTGGATTTTGTGTGATACAGCATCTAATATTTTTTTTTCATAAAGATGACAAATTACTGGATAAAGATTCCCATGACTGGTTAAAGTACATTTTCCCACAGTTTATATTTCATTATTTTCATGTGTGGATGTGTCTGTTTCTGGGTTCTTTATCTTAATGCTATGGATATATTAATTTAATAGCATGTTAATACCATGCAACTTTAACTGTATACCTTTATAAAATGTCTTGATATTTGATAGAGCAATGCCATCATCTCGTGTCTCAATATTCATACAATGTTCTTAGCTATTGGCTATGCCATAGGAAGTTTATGATATAATTTTGAAGTTCCTTAAAAATATGTAGAGACTTTGTTTAGAATTGATTTCAACTCACAGTGTAACACGTGGAAAACTGATTTATTATTTTACCAGAGTTTCCATAACACAATACCACAGAATGGGTGCCTTAACCAACAGAAATTTATTTCTTGCAGTTCTGGAGGCTTAAAGTCCAAGATCAACATATTGGTAGGTTTCATGTCTTCTGATGTGATCACAGATACACATAGACATCGGTTGAGTTGCATTTAATGTTTTATTCCAAATTTTTGCATCTATTTTCCATGAATGAGTTTGGCCTATAATTTGACTCTCTTATTCTTCCCTTGTTTTGTTTTGATTTCAAAATTAGCAGACTCATACAGATTTTTTAGGGATGACCTTCAAATAAAAGAACCCTCTGGGGAATGTATATGAGATTGTTTAGTACAACCCAATGTAAACATTTCTGGGACTGGTGTTTGGGGATTGGAATACCTTTAATTATATGTTATTTTTTATCTGTTATCATGGATTATTCAGCTTTTGTATTTATTTTTCATTTTTGCTAATTATATTTTGCAAATATTTTATCTATTTTCTAATTTATTGGCATACAGTTGTTCAGAGTAGTCACACTATTTTTTGTTTATGCTGTTTATGGTTATGCCCTATTTTCCCTTTCTAGTATTATTTACTTTTTTCTTTTTTCATTATCAAGCTCATTAGAATAATGACATTTTTATTAATCTTTTCACTCTTGTTTATTCTACGTAGCAGGGAGGACCTCATCCAACAAAGGTTTTCATTTCTTTTTCATATCATAGACTTTTTGCTGCTAAGTGGCCTCCTGACTAGGAACACATTTCCCAAGCTCTTCTTTCCATGAAGTGCATCCATGTGATTGATCTTCACCAATGAGAACAGAGGGCTGTGTGTCACTTCTCACCCTTGCTATACATTGGCTGAATGCAGAGGACTTTGAGACTATGAAGAAGGCTAAATCCTCAAGATGGAAGGACTCTGGGTCCTTGTCTGTGGGAGCCATGGGAATAGTCCTCTCAAACCTCTAACTGCAGAGAGATTGAGTGAGGACCCCAGCCACTGTGCTCTGAAAACCATCTCTGCCTTCACAGCAGTAGCAATTATCACACATGCTGCCCAAAGGCGGCGACTGAGCTTAGCAGAAATGCTAAGGTGGACTCATTCCTGAGACAGGTGGGTCTCCTCTGACACAGTTGCCTTGACTTGAAGACTCCCCATTGATCTTGATGAAACTTTCTTGAACTTCACTGCATTCTAAGACTTGTCCTGCCCAAACTTTTTCTCCTTTTCTCCCTCCTCCATAGGGGTCAGGCTTGCATCAGGGTCAGATGACTCTGCTGGCCTCCACCAGCTACCTCCCCACTTTTCCTTCTTCCTTAAACTCTAAAAATTCTAAGCCCATCTTGGCATCTCTTTTTCAGAGGACCTGAAATAACACAAGTGGTGACAAGTGTAGTATAAATAATGGGCAGTAAGATGGGGTTCAGGACTGGTAAAGAAGACACCACCCATGGTTACCTGGCACATAGCTCAGTGGCTAAATATTGCAATGGTGGGGTGGGGGGAAACACACCTGTGGAGCAAAATGAACTTATAGATAAAATGATTCAAGCATGTAAGAGATATGAGGGGAAAATGCCCACAAAAGTAGCAGAGTAGTAGTTAAGGTTATTGCTAAGTTGTGTTGACACTCTGCAGAAGGCTAATGAAGAACCAAAGACCATTAACAAATAGTTGCAGTCTTAAGGGCTAGAGACAGAGATGCTCTTTGGGAGCTTACAAATTACTTGTACTTCTTCAGTGGAAGACAGGACAGAGCTGAGCAGCAAACAACAAACATAAAATCTAATAGAATTTCAGAGCTCCAGAGACTTCGAATGCTCAGCTGGGAAGGACTGCAAGGCTAAATCAGGGCATAGTTGAAGAAACTAGAGACCCTGAAACACAGAATAGGGACATCTTTTTTTTTTTTTTTTAAGACTTCATTTATTTGTCAGAGAGAAAGCACAAGTAGGCAGAGTGGCAGGCAGAGGGATAGGGAGAAGCAGGCTCCCCACTGAGCAGAGAGCCCAACAAGGGACTGGATCCTAGGAATCCTGGGATCATGACCTGAGCTGAAGGCAGATGCTTAACTGACTAAGCCACCCATGCGCCCTTGGAATGGAGGCATCCTGATTGATGTCCCAGGGGATATTGGTTCTGCAGATCCCTCTGAAACTTCTGAGTTCCCAGAAGTGGCACTTCCCAGGGTCATATGGAAGACAGCGTGGAAGCCCTGTCCCCCTCAGCAGATACCCTTTCTTTCTCTCCTGGCTGCCAGACCAGTAACTAGTGTTAAATCCTTGCATAAACTGACTAGATAATTGTTGGGCCTGGTAAGGGAGGAAAGAGGTGAATAAAGGAAGGAACAGTAGTAATTAGAGAACATGTACCAGCAGGACCCAGCAGAATATTTTTGAGGTTAAATTCTGAGGGCGCTTTTTCATGGGAGCTAGAACACAAGACTTTCTCAAGATATCGGGTTTAACATTCTGACAAGGATCCTGGGGGATGGCTTTCAGAGTCCTGAAGAAAGTAATGTCAGTCCTGAGAGAATAGAAAAGTCCAAGATTTACTGACAGATGATGGAGAGGGAAATGACAAGGGTGGAGGAGGTGGGCTTGCTGAGTGGCTAATGTCTTGGAAAGTCAGAAGATCTGCTAGAAATTTATCTTAGGAGGGCTGGAGGACACATGATTCTTCAAGATCATCAGAGATGTGCTGGTAAGGACACCGGCATCACTAAGATTAGCAGTGGCCTGCTCGGAAGACCAGGCTGATGGTAGGAGATGTGGTCACAGAGCTAGGCATGCTAATATCATAGGAATGATGGCACCCTCAAATGACAGTGTTAGGAGGTTATGCTGTCATCATAAGCTAAGGGCCAGTTACTACAATGACAGACAAGTTTGGGGGAGGCATTTTGGAATGAAATAAATAGGCAGACAACTTCTGCCACCAAAAGGCAAGAGTGGAGAAGCAGAAGGCTGAAGGTGGCTATTCCAATAAAAACTTATTTCAGTAATATTATTTTTAAAAAATAAATTATAAAGGGAGACTAGGTTTTTGCAACCCCCGCCCCCACCAAATTCTATCCTTGAAAGCTCTGTGCTTTCCATTCATGGCCACCCAAGTCTCCTTTTTAACACTCAGAGAATTACCCTAAACACTCTCATAGTTCTGAGTAATTTAGATGGAATTTATGTCTTAAGATCACGACCTACAGTTTCTACATAGGTTTTATGTGTCCCTTAGATATGTTGGGGATTTCAAAATCTTCTAGTCCAAATCTCACTGATCAACAGAGCCACTGGCAGATCTTTCAAAAAAGATGAGATCCTGAAATCCTATTCTCCACCACCCACCCCACTTATTGGCCGTGAGTCTCTCAAACTTCACAAGCAATCAGACTACTTGAGGACTATGGCACCATAATGGACATTGCAGTGATGAGCCTGTGGACAGTGCTTCCAGCAGTGCCTGAGGCTTGGGCAGACTTCTTATCTGAAGTCTTTCCTTGTCCTTCAAGTTGTCAAGTGAAGGAGAAGTCATATGTCTCTATTTTGGAGACTGGTAAAAAATAAAGATTCAGTGATTGAATAATTTATCTAAGCAGAGAAGATGAACCCCACAGTCAGGAAGAGGGAGTTTCAATTCAGTTATATTAAAATTAATAAAAATAGCATGGAGAGAAGGAACTCTATTGGGTCTTACTAGAGGATCAGGAAGCTAAAAGAAAAGTATCCACAAGAAGAAATGTTTGAGGAAATGAAGGCTTGTCCAATGTCACCTATGTAATAAACATAAGGACTTGAAATCTGATTTTCTTTACCCAAAGCCTGATTGTGCTCCATGAAACACAACCAACCATTGCAGTTCCAATGATGGACCACAGCAGACAATATAGACTGACGTTTGGCTACAGTTTGAGACCTGTAGGCTTTGGGTATGTTATGGGTTACATTGTACCCCCCAAAAAGATATGTTCAAGTCTTAATTCCCAGAACCTGTGAATGTGACCTTATTTGGAAACAGGGTCTTTGTGGATGTAATCCAGTTAAGATGAGGTCATTGAGTGGGCCTTAATCCCCTTTGATGGGTATCCTTAGGAAGGAGAAAAGTCAGAGACACTGAGACAGAGACACAAAGGACAGATAGACAGCCATGTGAAGAAGACAGAGGCAGAGATTGGCACCTGGGTGGCTCAGTGGGTTAAAGCCTCTGCCTTCGGCTCAGATTATGATCTCAGGGTCCTGGGATCGAGCCCTGCATCAGGGTCTCTGCTCAGTGGGGAGTCTGCTTCCCCCTCTCTCTCTGCCTGCTTCTCTGCCTACTTGTGATCTCTCTCTCTGTCAAATAAATAAATAAAATCTTTTAAATAAATAAATAAAAGAAAGGAGGGAAGGCCCAGGGGACCCACACTCCCCCAGAGCCGAGAGCAGTGTCACAGGAAGTGGGGGCCCCACCCCCTAATGTCAAGGGCTGAGGTGAGCATTGCTAGGGCGTGGAGGTGGGGAGAAAGCAGCTGTGGGGGGAACGTGTCTCAACAGAGTGCTTGGAATCAACTTCTTCATTTCCAACATGGAAGAAACTTACATCGATTCCCCGGACCCTGAAAAGCTATTACAATGCCCCTATGATAAAAACCACCAGATCAGAGCCTGCAGGTTTCCTTATCATCTTATCAAGTGTAGGAAGAATCATCTTGATGTGGCAAACAAATTAGCTACTTGTCCCTTTAATACTCGCCACCAGGTTCCTTGGGCCGAAATCAGTCATCATATCTCAAGCTGCCACGACAAAAGTTGTATTGAGCAGGATGTTGTCAACCAAACCAGGAACCTTGGACAAGAGACTCTGGCTGAGAGCACGTGGCAGTGCCCTCCTTGTGATGAAGACTGGGATAAAGATCTGTGGGAACAGACCAGCACCCCGTTTGTCTGGGGCACAGCCAACTACTGTGGCAGCAACAGCCCTGCAAGCAACATAGTTATGGAACATAAGAGTAACCTGGTTTCAGGCATGCATGTTACTAAATCTCTGACCTATGTTCTGCCATGGAAAAACAATGGAAATGCACAGTAACTGAAAATTTCATCAAATACCAGACCCTAGAAGAATCTTGCTTCTTCCTGCTACCAATGGGTTCTTCGTGGTTTTTTCCTCTTAATCTAATTATAGAAAGATAAACTGTCTGTGACTTTCAAAAAAAAAATGGCACCACATGCCAAGGGACACCTGAGGATACCAGAACCTGAAAGAAGTGAGGAAGCATTCTCTCTAAAAAGCTTTGGAGGGAACATGATCTTACCAGCACCTTGATTCTGGACTTCTATCTTCTAAAACTGTGCAGGAATATATTTTTGTTGTTTGAATCTACCCACTTTGTGGTATTTTGTTCTAGTGATTATAAGAAACTGATACAGGGTTTGAGAACAAGGAAATAAAAAAAAAAAAGAACTGTGCATATTCTCTAAGCCTGGAGGCATTCTGGGTCCTCTGCCTTTATGACTTGATCATTCCATGTGAAGCTGAGCCCACACTCGGGCAGCCACAGTACATGTCTGTCCCTTCTGGTAGTGTGGTGTTTGCATGCAGACATAGTAAATGAGGCTGGATATGAGCACTCTATTTTAGGATTGTCCCAAGGTGAGACCCAATACAAACAAGGTCCAGGGATGGTCTAAGTGTAGGGTACACTGATGGTGGCCAAGTGGGGGTGTAGTGTGCCTCTTTTCCTGAAAGAGTGGGGGAACAAGGTAAGAAAATTAGACTCCAGTGATAGATTCTTCCAGGAGGGCACTCTCAGAGAGCATAAGAGAAAATTTTAAATATCTACAAAAATGCGTAGGTTTCCAGAAAGTACCTTAGTAGCGAGAATTTCCAGGAATTTTTCAGGCGAATGTGGCAGCATCTTGTTCATTTAGAATTATATACAAAAGTGCACTAAAAACTTGACAACCTCTATACATGAACACTGTTCAGCCAATATGGCATTTTGCACTTACGTTTATAAATGTAGAGTATGAAGCTATGAGAGAGGCTAAGGGGCTTGCACAAATCCCAGTAAGTGCATGTGTGTTGCAGTGGCGGGGGTGGGGGCAGTGGGCATTGCTGGATTCAAACTCAAGACTTCTGACATCAAGTAAAGGACGATTTTTATATCTTACACCACAGGTATGGCAATAGTTTGGTGTAAAGGAGAAATCGTGTCATGCTTCCTCATGCCCAGTAACACCAACTGATGAACAGCTACCAATTTGAACAAATCAATTAGTTGCTTGAAGATTTGCATAAGATTCGATACATATGTAGACAGATAGATGATAGATATATCATGGATGTAGATGGGTGTGTGGAGGGGTGTGGGCGTGTGTCAAAAAATATCTTAGGACACTGGTGGACACAGACTTGATTTTGAACTAGAAGCCCCTGTGTTTCCCGTGCCTCTCATACCAGTATTCCATAGAGCTTTACATTTTTACATAAAGAAAAACAGAATACAGACATCACCGTCTTCTGGTACATTGCGGATCCTTCCCTGATGGAAAGGAAGCTAACCAAGCCTGGTAATCTTCAGTGAGGATGACATACAGGCGAAGTAAAGCAATAAATCATCAAATGATCTGCCAGCAGACTCAGCTGCAAGTGTGTTTATCTACTCTCTTTTAAACAACTCTTTTAATGGCATCTCACTGTTTCTCCCTTAGGAAATTATTTCATTGTATAATTGCCCTGGCTTCAAGTGAAATTTTCTTAATGTCCAATTTAAATTGCTGCTTTTTTCTGTCTCAAGCCATTGCTCTCTATTACATTACTATTAAGCACCGTAAGTAACTCCTCTCTCTTTTGAAAAGGATGAAATTGGCTTGTACATTTCATTTAGAAATGTGACCTCATTCTTGTACATCAAAAATTTGAAACACTTGAAAAAGACAGGTGAGCATCCTGTTCCTTGGAAAAACAGGGGACTTTCCTGCTTCTGAGTTTTTCCACCAGCTTAGAAACAATTCATGGGTCTGATACAATGACCCAGATGGTACTATACACGTGGTATTTCTTGTAGCGTCCCTGTAATGGAAAGGTAAACACACCATTTCTTCAAGGAAATGTGAACCCCACGTTAGCTGAGGCATTTTACACAAAGGAGAAGAACATATTTGCACAGACAGAGGTGTCTACTGACTTACTTGCTTGAGAACCCGGGAGAATCAGCTGCAGACTCCATGCTCCAAAGAAGTAGAACCACAAGAAGGTGGGGAGTCTTATGATAGCACTACAGCAAGCCAAACATCGGTAGCTTCAAATCTACTAGCACGGTAAGAACTTTTAGGGTACAGAGGGAACAATATGGCCTTTACTTGTGCTCAGAGCCATCTATTTTCTTGGGCCAATTCTTATGGGGTGCTGGATGTTTAGGCAAGAAACATGATTCAAAAATTCACAAAAAAATAGCTGCCCTATTTTGAATTTGAGTTCCAGGACTTCCAGACTCTCTAGGTCTCACCTTCTCCCTCCCCACCCCTGCATGCCACCCCCCTCCATCCCCTGTGTCTCTCAGACACTGAAAGAATGAGGCCTCGAGCATTCAGAAAATGATTCCCTTCCAACAGGAGGCTCTCCAGCTGCGCCCGTCAGTCTGCGCCTGCACGTCATCTGCACGCACAGCATCATGATCGCTTGCTTCTTGATTGTCCATCAAATCCAGTTTCAGGGTTCACCCCTATTCAGATTTATGTCTCCTCCTGTTTGCTCAATATCTGACCTCTCCTGATACCTTCTATGCCAACACTGGGAGCAAAATGGAATAAAGCAGTGAAACAAAACAAATCAAATCAAAGTGTTCCCTGAGCTTCTGCAGTCAGGGAGTTGGTTAATATAGTCTGAGAGGATGCAGCCTCATGCCCAGTAGAGGAAGCAGTCCTTTGAGGAATCAATCCAGAAGTGATTTTCCTCCGCAGAAGAGTATCAGACGCCTGCCACCCCCACTGTGTCCGCAATGCCGCTTGTGACCCTGGTGGCATCTAATAGTGGCAAATCTTTCTGTAGAGAAGATTGGAGGCGGCAAAACCCCACAGAAAGAGGATGGTAAAGATTTGTATTTGAAACAAGCACGAAAGCTGAGAACTATTGGAAAATAATCTCAAAGCCCTAACGAGAACAACTTCCTTAGAATAGAGGGTTTGGGGTAAAATAATATGGAAAGAAGCCAAGACGTCTGGTCTTGTGTAGAAGTGTCACCCATAAGGGTACAGAAAAAAGGTTTTTTTTTTTTTCCTGAACTCTAATGGAAAAGAGTTCTCACCATTTATTGAAACACGGGGGTATAGGAAGTTGAGATCAGATTTCACTGTGTATCCCATACCCATACTGAATACTTAGCAGCCTTCCCCATGCTGGCTCCAATCTCAACTCAGACTTCATTTTTTTCACCCGGAGAGGGTATGGGAACTGTGCCATGTGATACAACTTAGGGCACTTACACGCACAAGTTTCTGTCCAAGAGGGAACAACAAGACCTCTACCACTATAAAGCTTGGCTGTGCAGGCAACACAGTTGCTAAGGGCTGAGAGCCAGGACTAATTTCTGACTTCTCCCAACTAGGCTGCTGGTCCCTGTAGCTCAATGACAAACCTTAAGTATAATTGTGTTCATCTCTACTTTCTGAATGAAGATCCTTTTCAAGTCTAACCCATCCTATTTTCAAAGCCCATGCTTCTTTGGGAACCATGGCTGGATCATTATCACCTTTGATTCAAAAACTCTTCAGAAGTCCCTGGTTAATGCTGTCTGGCTGTTGAGGTCTTGCCAACCAGGCCCATGAGGAACCTCGAAGTACTCCTCTGCTCCTCTTCCTCTGTCTAGCTACCTCCCACTTCAACCAACCTGAATGGGAATGTCCATGGGTTCCTGGGTTTCTTTCTTTTGCTTTCAGGAGTTTCTCTCGGCTGGGGTTGTGACTCACCCACGTCATGTCTGCATGCCCAAATTCCATCTAACCAGCATGGCCCAGGTCAAAAGCCTCATAAAACCACAGCTCCTTCTCTAAAATCCTGTTTTTACGTGTGTTTTTCATGTGAGGCCTATGACTAATTTCCTATATTTTTAGTCATTTGTACATTGGTATAATTTATTCTGAAAACTCATAAGCTTCATAAAGATAGGGGCTCCAGACACTGGCATGAAGTATGGACATTAGTGAGTACACAATAAAAGGTGGTTGAATAAAAAATGCATAAATCATTCTTCTTCTCTTTTATACTCAGAGAGAGGTGTGCAGGATCATTAGAGATAACTTCATCTATATATCTATATGACTATTACTATAATAATTTTAGATATAAATATAGATATAAATAAATTTTAGGTATAAATTAAATTTTAATTTTAACTTTTAAATTTTAAATTAAATAAATTTTAGATATAAATTAGATATAAATTCTTTCAACAGAATTTAAAAAAAAAAGCCCAGAAATATTGGCAATATGGCAAAACATTCCAGGCTCACACACTCATGGAGGAAACTGTGCACACTAGGGTGGTTACCAAAAGATGTCATAGCTGGAAGGACGGTTGTGATATTACATGCTGACATATAATGTAATTTCTATTGAGATAAAAGAACTACACTTGTATTCTTTTTTTAGGAGTCTCTAATGTAATGTTTTAAAATATTCCTCATAATGTTTGTCTTTTGATACAGTCTGTGAAGAAAAGATACTATGCTCAACTAAGTTTGAGAAACTGCAAAATTTGCCACCCGCTTGGAAACTCATATTCTAAAGTGATATGGTAAAGGTTTCCAGAAATCAGAATCTTTAAAAAGATTGCTTAACCTTCACTAACCTTGTTTCCCAACCATTATTATCCTTGGAACAATCTTTTTCAGGTAACAACTATCCGTAGCCCAAGGAAAGGGTCTACCATGGAAAATATTTTAGAAACTACTGTTCTAAGGTATTACTTGGGAACAATACCCAAACTATTTGTTTTAACTCTGCCCTTAGGGTGAGATATTTATAATGCTTTCTTTCTGATCTGTAAGTAATCAAGTCACCGGCGATGACAAGTGGCAGGGGGAGGGGTGGGCCCGCAGTGAACAGTATGGACCTGTGTGCACAGAAGACAGGTAGCAGGTGATGGGGATTGAAAACATCCCACCACACACTAGCTGCTGGCCAAACTGGAAGCAAAGTCTGAAAGTGCATTTGTTAGACCTCAAAGCCATTTCTGTTGCAATGTTCTTCCTTCCCCGATTGTTTTTGCTTTGTACTTCAAATCTCTCTTATAGAACAGCTCTGGCTCATGTGTACTCTACTTATTTTTGTTATGATGATTTATAACTTTATTTTAAATCCTCCAATCATACTTATAATTAACTACGTAATTCCATTTCCGTAATGTTATATAATATGCTCTCCTATCCCACTCCACATCCTGTGAAGCTATATTAAAACAATAAACTAATTATGGCTGAAGTTCATTGGCATCCTGGTTAGAACATTTAGTTCCAACTATCGCAGAATAACTAAGTGTATGATAAAACTTACAAGAATAAATCTAAGTGCTTTAAATTTATTTGTACTCATTTGGAATGGTGCCATGTAATTAGGATATAATCAAGTATGCAATAAAAGTTTGTCGAATAAATGAATGCATAAGTCACTTTTGTTCTCATTTGCGCTCACAGAGAGGATCATTAGGGATGACTGTATCTATATATCTTGTAGTTACATATATATGTATCCATGTCTCTCTATATAAGCTTATGAACTAAATAATATGTAATTACAAAATGTGATTGTGATAAAATTATTAGCTAACATGAAGAAACCGAATGTTCTGATGATAAATTAAATCCTGGAAACGCTTCACTGATAAAGCCATCTCTCTATGCAGCCATCTCAAATATTCTAATGTAAAAGACAGCATAACATAAGATTTGGAATAACATAATGTTGGGAATCAATACTTAGTGGAAGTGGACAAGGCTCAGCCTGAAAAAGTATCCAAAGGGCTCTTTATGAAGGAAAAGTCAAATGTCTAAGTGGGAAAGAGAGTGGCACGTTTGCAGGAAGGGGGCCAAAGACAGAGAAGGCCTGTCTCTTCCACAAGTGTGATGTATGTTTCAGATAAAGAGGGCTGAGTAATGCTAAAAATCATTAAAGAAAAGATAAAAATTTCTCAGAATTCTGTGAAAAGAAGATAAACATTCAGACTCATATTTGGGTCCTTGCGTTTGGGATCACTGCCAACGTGAGAGAGTGTATCTAAAGTGTATCTCTGGGGCGCCTGGGTGGCTCAGTTGGTTAAGTGACTGCCTTCGGCTCAGGTCATGATCCCGGAGTCCTGGGATCGAGTCCTGCATCAGGCTCCCAGCTCTATGGGGAGTCTGCTTCTCCCTCTGACCTTCTCCTCTCTCATGTTCTCTTTCACTCTCTCTCTCTCTCAAATAAGTAAATAAAATCTTTAAAAAAAATAAAATAAAAAATAAAGTGTATCTCTATTGGTCAGCCCCCTCCTTCCATTAGGGCAAGGTATTAATTAGGCAAACACATTGCTCCTTCTCAGAGCTGCTATTGGTTTAATAGTTACTCAGCCTATTGGTTTAATGGCTCAGTAAAAAAAGATGCAACATCTTCTTTTTATAACCTTTTTTTTTCATGGGTAGGGCTTATTTACAATGAAGAATTCAGGAGACTGAGATTTGGGGCAATAGGACAGATGTCACAAAGAATGAAGCTAATTAGAGTATGTGTAAAATTTCTCTTTTAAAAGAAAAAGAAAATGAGAGTATAAAATTAAGAAATGGTAATCCTAGGTAGAGTTTTTAACTAGTAGCTTCATGCTCTCTCCAACTAAGCAACATGAAAATGGAAAGATCTAATATGGTGGAATGTGATCATATGAAGAACAGTGGGAATTATCCAGATATACTCTCCAAACCCCTCTCACTGGTAGTAATGTTTTTTAGAAAGAAAGTATAAAAGAGAAAACTATTAGTCATTGTACTGTGATAGCAAAGTGGAAGCTGTGGGGTTCTATTCCCCCATTAAATACCTCCCAGAAGGGTCAAAGCTGATATTTGGAGTTCTGTTATTATTTTTCAAAGGTTGTCATAAATCAGTCTTACCTTCAGAATCTACAGGGGATTAGATAAACATTTTAGGATTAGACAGGATTGGCTTCTTCTAAATGTTTTTTTTTTTAATGTTTTTTTAAAAATGTCTTAAAAAGAAGTTCATTTTTTTCTAAATGTTCTGAGTCTTTGTGACTAAATTATTGTTATGTTTTACCTTCCTTTCAGTTGCCAGGATAAACATTAGCACCTTTGAGTTATTGACCCAAAACTAGTGGAACTTTACATTGTATGACCCAATATATTCGATAGAATTACACTATGCTTCTTCCAATTTCCCTCTAAATGAAGAAATCTTGTTTTTCAGGTAGATGGTGGAACTTCTAAGAAGACAGAACAGGGTTTGGTCTTGGGCTGCTATTATAAGTCACTCAGGTTTTCTGAATTGGCGAAGTATAGCTGCACATATTCAATACCCCTAGAGCTAAAATCAAGATATACATTTCAGAAATGTGAAGTCAATGAATGTTGGAAATAGAAGCCATCTTATTCCAAGGACCCCTGTAGTATTAGGACAAGAAACTACAGTTGGTTAAGTGTTTGCCTACCACCTCTCCCAACGTGATGCCAGATTTACAAATACCTGAAACATCTTTACCATGCATCACTCATGAAATAGTGTTTGAAGGGAATAACAATGACACAGAAACAAACACGTACCGGAAGAGAGAGTGAACCAAACTGGTGGTAAAAACATGACCTTCCTCCATAAGGTCAAATAGTTTTATTTTGATTAAACACTACAATACAGTATATATTCATTAAAAAAGAAAACTCTATAATGTATATAAATTATTCCTTCCATTCATCAATTCTTTTCTTTTCCATTACAGCTTTGGTACAATGTGATTTCAGTATATAATTTTTAAATACTTTTAGCATCACAAACTCAACACAAAGTACAAAACTAATAATTCAAATTAGGGATATTATAATCTACACAGTGGTATTCAGTGGTAGGAGAAAATCTTACCTTGATGAATTCATGTCACTAGCTAAGCTATAAAGGCATACCTAGCAGACATGACGGAAATATGCACCATTAACCAGCTAATGTGTGTATTACTCTTTGTTTTTTTGTTTTTTGTTTGTTTCTGTTTTTGTTTTTTTACAGAATACCAGCAGCAATTGTTTGAGTGTTGAGTGAATACTTAAATCCTCAGCCAGTCTCCCACCTTGCTTCCTTAAAGGCCATGATTAAGATCGCAAGAAATGTACCACAGCCACAGCCCTCAGAATTTGACCTGCCACCCGGTGTTGCTCATAGTTGCACAGTTTGTCCTGCAGCTAGCCGACATCACGGGGACAGTCCTGGAGGGGCAGTGTGGACCAATCAGCCTAAGGTTGTTCTGAGGGGTCGGCGGTGTGACATTACAGTAAATAGGCATTCCAGTGGCTGGGAGTGACCCTTGACCTGCCTGGTTAGGTAGCATGATTGGCTGTTGGTATGACTGCTGGGGCAGTCCTTGAGAACCCTGGGTCATTGGCACCTGTAGAAGACACAAGAGAGAGCCCTTCATGAAGAGGTTGTGTGTGCCTGTCCCGTGAGCTACTGTGCGGTCAGGAAAAATACTCAAGTGTTTGGGTCAGACCTAACTGGTCACCTATTCCAGCGCTCCCTTGTCTCAGCTGTTTTACCTTGGGCAAGTCACTCAATCTCTCTGTTTGCCTAGACCGTCTGCGTAATGATGCTTACGCAGTGTGCCAGTGCAAAGATTGCAAGGCTGATGTATAGTGCTGGGACGTGTGTGGTGATGGCTCAGAAGGTGTTAGTCCTGAGCTTCCATCCTTCCTGTCTCCTTACCCGCTAGGGACTGCAGTTTGGATCGCTTGCTCAGAATTTCTGTTTGGAAAGCGACACTCCCGTTCTGGTTTCATGCACACAAAGTGGCCAGGAGCCATGCAGCAAAGGGGGCTTTTGTCCCAGGCACCTGGCTCAGTCTCAACCTGCAGCTTTAAAGAACATCTAATATGGAGCCGAAGGTAGAAACTGAGGCAATGGGATTGTCAGAGGAGGAGGGCAGAGGATAGGGATTTTATTTTGTTTTGTTTTGTTTTGTTTTGTTTGTTTCTTTGAGGGCCAGAAGTAGCTGATGCAGCTAAATTTAACAGTCAAAGCATCTCACTAACCCTTCACTTCTACTTCCAGCATATCTCAGAATGTAAATCACAAAAAGGATGCATGGCACTTTTTTAGTGCCCAGTACGGGTTGAGTCTAGAAAATGATGTTGGTATAGGACCTATCCATCCCCTTTGAACAAATCCGAGATGCCATTTAAACATCTCTTTTAACTTAAAATTGTGTTAAGATGAAATTTCGGAGGCTGTGTACAAAAACAAGTGAACGAGTGAAAATTTGTCATGAGGGTTTTTTCCCGATGAGCAAAATTCCACTGGAAGAGCCAAAGGTCTTCATGAATTAAACTTTATGGGCTACAGATTTTTCTTCCGTGAATAGAAGTTTATATAGAGCCACATTTAGCATGACATTCAAAAGCCACAGTAGTTAGAGAAGCACACCTGTCCCATTTTCTACTTATAATCCTATTTCAAAGTCAACCATCAACAGGGGCTGGGCATAGCACCCACCACCGTGCTAACCACCCAACACGGGACATACTCACAGCCTCCACTTTGGCCAGTGCTACTTTCTAAACCACAATTTTCCAAGCTGCTGATGTGCACCTGATAAGAAGACATTGTTGGGTAGGAGACCATCACGCTTTGCACTGGAGCTCCTGGCTGGTTGCTCATCACGCTCTGACTCTGGGGCGGCTGCTGCACTCCTATGAGGCCTTGGAACCCCTGTTGACCAGACAAGACTGGCTGGTAACCTGCAAAGAAAAAACCACCTTTTGAACTGGTTGTACCAGGAAGAGCACAAGTGATATTTCATGGGGTAAGAGCGCTTGTTCCCAAGGCAACCTTCAGACATCTCGATCTCCCTGTCGGCAATGTGTTAGCCAAATGCTTATTTCCTAAGAATGTAGTTTTTTGCTTTAAGAGTGGACAAGAATAGGAAGTCACAAAATTTGCTGATATTTGCATCTGTATGCAGAGAGGTCCAATGAGCACATTGTGACAACAGTAGATTGTTTTATGGCACAAACACTGTAACCTCTATCGGCATTTGATAGCTATAAATTATACTTCTCACGATTTATTGTTTGCTTTGTTTCAGTGATATTTGGAGTATTCACAAATTATCAAGTTTTTTTCCTAATTAAATTGACTCATTCTCTTACTCTCTCACCTTTCTGCACAAAGTCATTTTACCCAGGGATCATCAAACTGCCTAATAACTTTCTATTTTCCATGTTGTAGTGAATAAAATGATTCACTACCCTGACTAATTCAATATCCATTGCCTTAGACAAAAGGCAGCAGCATGAGAAAAATACGGTATGCTTTTATTCTGTTTCAACACCAGCTCCCAGGAGAACATTCTAGTAAAGCACTCTAATAAGTGACCATGTACATACAATAGATAATACAGAACACAGCACTCAAAAAATTTTATCCATTGTGTCCTTCTGAGTGGGTCAGTTGCTTTAGTTTCTTTTCTTTCCTTTTTTTTGAATTGGATAATAATTTATCTGTTGTAATTATTTTAATCCCCACCACAAGTGGTTTCAAATGCATTCTTAAAGGAAGTGAACTATTCTTATAAGTTCTGGGAAGAAGGTTATGATTTAGATGAAAATGATGTGGGGGTAGAAAAATGAAACAGATTCACTCCATGATATAAAATAAAGTCCTTCCAGAGCTCATATTATTAATGGTACTGACTACTTGAGAGAAAGTAGAACTGCTATATTAATACAATTCTCTGAGAGAAAATCTTTAAAATCCTAGATTTTTAAAAAAGATTTTATTTATTTGAGTGAGAGAGAGTGAGAGAGAGCACAATCCCCGGGCCCTGGGATCATGACCTGAGCCAAAGGCAGACACTTAACTGACTAAACCACCCAGGCGCCCCTAAAATCCTAGTTTTTTTTTTTTTTTAACACAAACACTAACCTATGTTTTACAACCAGATTTTAAAAATTGAAACAAAGGGTTAAAAAATTCCTAGTCAATATGCATTCTTTTTTTTTTTTTTTAAGATTTTTATTTATTTGAGAGAGAATGTGGGCAGGAGGGAGAAGACTCCTCGAGGAAGAGAGAATCTGAAGCATATTGTGCTGAGCACAGAGCCCAACACAGGGTTCAATCTCACCACCGTGAGATCATGACCTGATCAGAAACTAAGAGTCAGAGTCTTAGATAACTGAGCCACCCAGGCACCCCTCGATTCTTAATAAATAACCTGTGTTTTGACTGCATGTGAGAGTTTTAACTTTAGATTGATCACAGGTAAAATTATATTATAGTCTTTGCAGAGGAAAATATCTTATTATCCTTTGGCATACATAAAACCACCTTTACTCATCTTAGGAATATCGTGGAGACAATGGCTTGCAAAGAGTCACTGAGTTAGGAGATCAGCTCCGATGGCCAAACTAGATAGAAATAAGGTGCAGTCTGTCTGGAACACCTAAGAGAGGAGGCCTGGAGAAAAGCCAAGCTGCGAGGCCTGACCTGTGCTCGCCACTGGGTGGGACAAGTGTGGAATTTAGAAAATCATCCTTTGGTCTTCTTTACATATCCCATTATTTTGTGTTCACAGTAGTCACCCTACTTCAGTTCCATAGCAATTTTAACTTATTGAGTTATTTTAACTTCTTGTCAGGACACCACGTACTAAGAATATAATTATTCCATCTACTCTGTGCCCATAGTACACAGTCAAAGCCTTCCCTGGACATGCTCTGTAGGCCCATGTATGACTAAGAGCATCAGTTCAGGGGGCTGCAGACCTAGAAGGTTTACAGGTTATACAATAAAGAAAACCCACTAGACAGGAACAAGAAATTGGGACAAAGGCCATGTCATGGTCCTCACTATCTCCTAGAATGCCTCGTATACAGAGGCACTTGAGAGAAAATTATTTTAACATTGCAGATATACCTCGTTTTATTGAGTTTGCTTTAACGTACTTTGCAGATACTGCATTTTTTACAAATTGAAGGTTTGCAGCAACCCTGCTTCAAAAGAGTCTATCGGCACCATTTTTCCAATGGCATTTGTTCTCTTCAGGTTTCTGTGTCACATTTTGTAATTCTCACAGCATTTCAAATGTTTTCATTATTTTGTTTGTTATGGTGATCTGTGATCAGTGTTTATAAGTCACAGAAAGCTCAGATGATGGCTAGCATATTTTAGCACATGCTGTCTCTGTCTCTCTCTCTCTCTATATATATATATAAATATAAATTTTTATTTTATATATATTACATATAATATATAAAAAGTTTTTTTTAAGTAGGCTTCATGCTGAGCCTACTTGGGCTACAGTTGAGGCCCTACATGACATGTACATGACATACAGGCCCTCATGACCCTGATATTGAGACCTCAGCTGAGATCAAGAGTCAGATGCTCAACTGACTGAGCCACCCAGGCACCCCATAAGTAAGTATTTTTTAATTAAAGTACACACATTGCATTTTTAGACATGATTCTATGCTATACTTAATAGACTACAGTATAATGTAAACATAACTTTTATATGCACTGGAAAGCCAAAAAATTCATTTGACTTGCTTTATTGTGATATTCACTTCATTGCGGTGGTCTGGAAGTGAACCTGCAGCATCTCCGGGGTACGCTTGTCATTGCAAACAATTGTTTTCTATCTTTTCCATTATCTAGAGATTCCACTCTAATTCATGTATTTATTGGCCTTGAAAAAATTCTGTTGCTATTATGCTTTTATTACAACATGATTCCTAGCCCTATCAAACTCATGCTAACAAGAATTATTACACATGCAAGAAAATAACTTGGTACGAATGTAGAAAATTCATCACCAACAGTCTTCCCTACCATCTAATTCCACAGCAAAGAATAGGCAATGTGTGAACACACTTTGTAGTCCATGTAATGGTAAATAAAATAGAGCCTTATTTCTGGCTGAAGATTCAAAGCACAGGTTGAAAAAGTGAGGAATGTCTTTTAAAATTCTGACTTATATCTGGTCACAGGGTGAAAGCCCCGTTGGTCTCAATGGACCTTTTGCAGGACACACATAACTAAGATGGGAACAAAAAGAGCGAAGGCATGCAGGTGGGGGGAGGGGGCTTGCTTCTAGAGTATTTATGTATTTACTTACTGAATCCTTCCATCCTCTCACAGAGTCATCTTCAAAATGTTCAAAACTAAGCTGAGGTGGCCTATGAGAGATTCATTTATTATACCAGCTCTAAACCAAAATTGGGGTGAAGGGAAATAAGTCTTATGATAATAGAGCTGTTTAGACATACAGAAACAGGATGTCTTGATAGGATGAGGAAGTACACATCAAATAATGTTCAAGCGGATAAAAAGCCTAAGGAGGCTGAGTGGCCTCATCCCAATACAGGCACAGACCTGAGGGTGCGAAGCGTCTTTGCTGAGGGCATTAATATTAGCAGGATATTGCAGTGGCTCCCTCCCCAGGCCTCGTCCTCTGCCCCATGACTTGTGAATGAAAATACTTGGTAACAACAGAGCAATGAGCTACTAGCTCTGCACTAGGGTTCCTGTGGCAAACACACTTAGAGCACATAAAGATTTCTGTGGGGAGCGAATAATGCTCTACAATTTCAAAACGAAAACTTACATGAAAAGAACACCCAATTTATATTCATGAATCCCATTCATTTCTCAATTCGCTCCCCAGGCAAGAAATTTACACCTGGAATGGTTTAATTGGGGTGCCCATTTCTTTAAACTACGGTAGGTAACAGAATGGTCTTTAAGGCAGGAGGCTTTTTGGAATGTGCATCTGAGCCCTGGTCCAGAAATAGACAAATAGAAAAGCCATAGCGGTGACCTGAGAATGAACTAACGGTGTCTGCCCAGGACACAGCACACCCGAAGGCAGAGATGGCAGAGCTGGTGACAACCTGCTTATCTCGTCTATTCAAATGAGAAATGTGTTCCAGTTTGTCAATTCTGAGCTGTGAAATGATCGGATTTTCATATTTATTGAGGATTAGCAAGATAGAATGCATCTTACAAAACAGAAACAGCAACACTGTCTGCCCTGTAGGCTTGCCATGGAAATCATAAAGACATTAGCTATTTTTATTTCTTTTTCAGTCAAAATTAATTCAATTTTCAAGTCACATGCATCGTTTGTTTTCTGAAGGTAAAAGGGTTAGGAATGGACAAATGTCTCCTCGCAAATAAAAGAACGTACTCTCCTAAGATTCAGGGGTTATAAGATTTAAAATGTCTGGATCTTATCAATCTGATAAGTGTTTCTACTAAAATACAGCAGTTATCGTATACTCTTTGTAGTTTGAGGATTATTCATTAATATTCTGTCAAGGAAACAGTTCTCTTGATATACCACAATTATGAAAAATCAGAATGTAAATTGATTAGGGAATATAAATTGGCAAGACTGTGACTGACCTTATTTTAGCCAGTGTTTGAATACTTTGTTACAGATCCAACCTTTTGAAATGAATGAAATGACAAAGTAACAAACTGTATTTTCAGGTTTTCGTTGCCTCAGCTGCTGTTGGTTACAGAAGTAAAGATGGGGAAATGACTAGTTAAGAGAGCAAATATCTCCAGAACAAATTCATGAGAAGCTAGCCAGTTCTTACTGCCTCCCCCAACCCACTCAAGTGGTGTAATTTACACGTGTTTATTAAATAAAATATTCTTAATGTGCTGGAATGTCTTTACAAACATTAAAATTAATTTCAATTAATTTGTTAATACAAAACTTGCTTATCTTGGCTGAACCAAGATACAAATATTTTTCTAAGTTCCTAGGGAACACGCTAGCTGTCCATGAATCCAAATTCTGCTCTTTGCACATAGTTTTGAGATGGAATTACAGTAGCTCAGCTGTGGCATGGCTGGTGAAGAATATGAAGAAAAATGCTTAATTCAGGACTGGCCTCTCCCTTTCCTGAACTCTTATAGTTTGTGCATTGGGCCATTTTCCAGTATCTTCCCTGTTTCTCAGTTTCCTATCAATTCCTTTACACTTTCATTTTCTTTGAAGATTTTCCATTATAAACTAGCTAACTAGCTCTTTTTGTTGCTCACTTAGACTATTCCAAACAGTGAATTAAATGCTTTTATCTTTTATCGATGATCCTGGAAAAGAGTCACTATTATTAAATTTCTTTTACAAAAGAAAAAGCTGACATAGAGAGGCGTAGAGTTTTGTCAAGGTCACACAGCTACTAGGAGGGAAAGCCTGAATTTTAGTTGTGGCTTTTTGATATCAGCAACCTTGCCTATACTCACTCAATTGAAGTACTATGTAGTATGCATTCTTCGAATTCTCATACCCTAACAATTCCTTTAGTGTGGCAGATACTCAATGGTCGTTCATTGCATTCACTGTTTCTCAATAATTGCAACAATTAAGAGGACAAGACTTTTGATCCACAGTTTGCTGAAGAAGATCTTGCTAGTATCAAAGAAAGAAAATCAAAGTCTGCCCTGTCAAAACAAACTCATACCACTCAATAACAGCTTTAAAGTCTTCTTACTCAGATTAGGGTATAGTAGACAGGCAGATGGGTTGGAATAGGGTTGGGGTGAGTCAAACAGACTCTAGTCCCATCATTTACTTTAGTTTCTAATAAGCTGATACTATAGTTTTCAATTACTAAAATCATTTCCAATAATGGCTTTCTTCACAATCTTTGAAGACCTGTATTCTTACTCTGGACTGTTCCCTCAAAAATGATCTTAAGATATAAGGTATAAGAAACTTATGCCTACATTAAATATAAGGTTAATCATTTGTTTTAGGCAGCTGGTTGCCTCTAGGAAATGTCACTTGGCCTTTGGAAACAAAACTAGTATTCATTGTTTTGAGAGACAGAAATAGGCAAGAGAAAGGAAATAGAGAGACTCTGCAAAATGACCTAGGATGTCAGATGAAGGCTTAGAGAAACCAAGATCTCCCAGGCCACTTGGAGATGGCTATACCTTTTGGAGTTTAAAGGTTACACTCATGCTTTCTGGTTCTCAGATGCTAAGGAAGACACCTGATTCTGGCCTTTGCAGATGCTGGCCTGCTCTAATCCAACACCAGGTGACAAATCCCAGGGGTGACAGTGTCGCTAAGTGGGCTCAACTTTGACAAGCAAGGTGTTCAACTTTTGAAGCACTTGCCTCTATGCCACACACTCCCCATTTATGTGACCTAAGCCCTAAATAAGACTTTTTTTAAAAGATTTTATTTATCTATTTGAGAGAGAGAGAGAGTGTGCAAGCATGAGTGAGGGTGAGGGTGGGGGGAGCAGAGGGAGAAGCAGGTTTCCTGCTGAGCAGGGAACCTGATATGGGGCTCGATCCCAGGACCCTGGGAGCATGACCTGAGCCAAAGGCAGGTGCCTAATGACTGAGCCAGCCAGGTGCCCCATAAGTAAGACTTTTAAAACAGGAGAGCAGTATAGACTAGACTGGAAGACATTTTTTATCCTTAAACATGTCAAAAAATTAAGATATGGGATAAAAATACCTTGTCTAGAAATCATAATCAGATACTCTTCTGTTCTTATACATGAAGTGAAATAGCACAAAACGGTCCTAAGACTTCAAAAAGAGGAGTGTAAGGAACTGCCTTTTTTTTTTTTTCTCCCATTAAAGGCCATCACGACTTCTTTCATCTTTGTGTGAATGTCTACCTCCACCTTGTTTGCTGGCTGTTTCTGCACTGATCCTCTTCCTTTCCTCGCCATTTATTATTCTGCGGTGTTAATTCTGTAGGAACATGATGCAGAATGACCTGCAGGGAGTCTGCGCGAGAGCAGAGGTAACGTGGCACGCGTCCTGGCAAAGGCCAGTCCATCCTAATGAATTTGAGGAAGGCTGTGACAGGCTCTAAGTGGAACTACGCTTCCTGAAGCAGTAGTTTTTCTTCACACTTGTTCTTTTGCTCATTAGCTTTCATACTGCACAGAGTGTAATTCTTAAAAGCCTCTTTCCTGTCCCCCGAGAACATCCACGCATGGGTCATTTTCTAATGGCGGTACACATCAGATGAACCAGCCTATTACTGGCAGCTCGGGGGCCACTTCACTGCAATTATACCGTCCTGATCCATGTTATCACAACTACAAAGCTGGTTTTCTTTCTCTCTCTTTCTCTCTCTCTCTCTCTCTCTTTTTAAATCAGGGCAAACATGAGAGACATTGTTGAATGACTAGAGGAATGAATCATGCACGGACTTTGAATGAACGCCTCCGAGAGAAGCTGCACTGAATCCCATTTTAAATGGAAGAGGCTGTCATATTATTGAAGCGATTCTCTGAACTTTCCTGGCCCAGAGTGCTTACTGACAGCCAGAGAGCTTCAACAACCCAGAGGGAGAAAAGCTGCATAAAAGACCCGCAAACGTTTTACTTTCCTAATGAGGATGCTGCAAGGCTGCATAGCTCAGAAGATAAAGTGGTGTTCCTGCATCCCTGCACCTTTGCCAGAATTCACTGTGGCCATTAAGACAGCCAGGCTGGGCGACAGCCAGCTGCTGCCGAGGCCACGTGAGGACCTCTTTCCCTAGAGTAGGCTGAGGCAAAGTCAAGGTTGGAAACGACTCTAATCACTGTCCGCATAATATGATCACCCCTGGTGGGTATCTTCACTGACGAATTGCCTTTGATCAGTTGGCTCAAACAGGATAATTGTGAGGTCAAATGCCATGGGGCTAACATCACTGTGATCAAATGACCGTCACTGTCACAGGGCTACAGGGTATAACTTGGCCCTGGTCGAGTATTGTGAAAATAAGTGCTGGGAACATAGACTCCATCTGTAGAAATCTACCCATCGCTACAACTAGAACAACTAGTTCAAGGCAACCAATGGTGAATCAAAAGGGCCCCCTTTATATGTGATTTTTCCTAAGTCACCAGAAATAATTATCTTCTTTTCTTCAATTCCGGACTGGCAGGGTTCTTATCCAAACTTTATTAACATTTTATTAATATTAACATATTAATAATATTAACATAATATTATTGTTAAATAGAACAGTATTTAACAATATTGTTCTAGTGGCAGTTTTCAGGTAGGCAAGAGCCCTGATCTAGGGCAGAGACAATGAAGACCTGAACCAAAGCAGGAGAAGTAGGAACTGAGAGAAGGGACAGATACTGAGAGATACTTAGGGTGTGAATTGTCAGAAGGTGGCATCTAGGAGTTTTAGTGGGATCACATGCTTGATGGACATGAACATGGATTGACTGACTGTGCCACCATCACGAATATCAGTCATTCACTGGAAAACTGATTCTCTGAAAAACAAAAGCCCCGATCTGTAGTTCTTCCTGATTTCCCTGGTGTGAATATTCCCCTCATGGCCCATTTCAAGCTACAAACACCTTAACAATTAGCTGGAAAGATTCCTGATTTTTAAACAATTTTTCTTATGAACTAGAATGAGACAACTCGGCAGAGTGGTACACCACTGACCTAAATTCAATGTCAAGCAATGAAATTTTCAGTTCAGTTCAGTTTCATTTCTTTTTTCCTTCCTTCTAAAATCTTATTTAGTATTTGCTCTCTGACATTTGGCATGAGAATGATTACAAGGGCCATTCACAAAGGTTGGGCAAGTGGTGGAGACCAGCCATGGAAAGAAACTTGCAGTACACTAGGATGGTCCCAGGATGGAAGCAGGTCTCAGACTCTAGCATCATTGATGGGAAGATTTACTTGTGGTGTGAGTGACAAAATGGGGAGCACATAATAGAGGGCTTCCAGGAGATCATTTTGAACCTAGTATGAGAAGATGAGGAGGTGTTTGCTAATGGGGTGGGGTGAAGTGTAAATAAAGGATAAAGGAGGATAAAACATAGGGAAGCAACAAGTGAAAAGCCCAAAGATGTGAGGAATACGTTCAAGGATTATAAGTATGTAGAGGTTAGACATGAGAAGAGGCAGTACAGGGGGAGAGAAAGGGAGTTGTGTTCAAATCCTAGGGTCTTGAGCATCATTTATAAAACTGGAACTTAACCTTGAAAGATTCGGAAATCATCAGGACGTAGTTGCTCTTAAAGACAGTATATTTATGAGTGAGTACAGGCTGGGAAGACAAACAAGATGGAGCCTTAAGGAACAATATCATTCAAATACTGATCTGAGAATGCAACACCTGAACAGAAGACAAGGAGTGATGGGGAAATTAGAAGAACCAGAAAGAAATGGTGTCAGCAAAAAAGGGAGAGGAGTATTTCAAGAAAGAGAAATATGCCAATGACTACAGCTGTAGAATTGCTGAGAAAGAGAAGAAATGAGAACTTCAGCTCAAAAATATGCTGGTGATCTTGACAAAAGCAAAGGCAGTGATGGGCAAAGCAGCTGAATAGGAAGGAAAGGGAAGAAAGGAGATTCCTCTGAGAAGTCTGACAGTGAGACCAAGTTGTGGGCAGAGAACAGAGCCAAGAGCTAGAGGGGGACATAGGATAGACAGGATTTTGTGGGTTTGTGTTTGCTGTTTTAACATGGGATGGATGTAATGGGATGGGTTTTTATCTTTTGGAAAATGAAGTAAAGAGAAAAGGATTAAAAATCTGAGAGTGAAAAGAAAATCTATGAACTTGTCATGATTCATAGCACATTAAACATCAAGGGATGCACACAACCAAGAAGGCAGGGACCTGAGTGACAGAGAGACTGCATTTTCTTTCCCACCCATCTGATAGCTCTCAGTGTCACCTCCTCATTATTATATACCTCCTTTGACCCAGCAGTAAAATATCCTGGGTCTTTCCTCTCTGCTGCATTGGTCGAAGACACAAGACAGTTTGGAGAGCTTATGAGGAGACGTGACAAAACGCTGTAACATAATTTTGAGAAGGCAACAGAAGATACCCTAGATAACTTCTGACAAGAATCTGAAGGAAAGAGGCCCTTCTTCATTTTATGAATCTGATTAGTGTTTGATTCATATGGAATTGAAGGAAGGAAATCTTGATTAGAGATGAATGAGAAGCCCACAGTCCCACAAACTCTCCATTCAAAATCCATCGACAGGATGCATTGATGTGATGACATGCCCTATATTATCTACTGAAGTAGAAAATCAAGTGAAATTTCCATCAACACAAGGCTGAAACAAGCATCAGTAAGATGTGTTCTGTTACACGTTGGACACATATTCTTTGGACATATGTGCAAAAATGCCAAGAGCTAACGTTTTCGAGATCTAGTTTCTTCTGATTTTTCCATAAGGTCTGAATAGATACAATCAGTTAGGTTTGAACTTCAGGATGCCTAAAAAGTTAAAAGTTCAATTTATTTACATTTAATTACAACCCAAGAGTGATTGACTGATTCTTGATTATATAATGTACAGCTAAAATAAAACAAAACAAAACCCACCACAGAGTTTGATATAAATGTAGGCAATCTACTTATACCTGATGTTTTCTAAGAACAATTTGGAGATAAATATTTGTACTGGTTTCTTTATAGATAGAGTTTGAAGAACATGACTTCTGATTCCCTAATACCCCATCTCTTTATCAATATTCAACAGGCGACCCCAAAATAAAGCCTCTGGTATCAGATGAGGTCACAACTCTGAGCAACAATAAAGAGATACTTTCTCCTCATCTATGTAATCAATGTGGTAATCCTTGGTAACAGCAATAAGAAATCTCTTTAATCTCATCATGTAGGGAACTGTTATTTAAAAGTGTTGTTTTTATCTGGATTGAGACAGCAATCAGAAGTCTTCAGCCTTGTCCACACAAATACAAATGGGCTTATCTTTTCAGCTGACTGGAATTGGAGGCTATGGTCAACACTTAAATCCGATTTCACAATAATTAAAGTGAAATTGAAATTGTAGGACAAATGGTCTGTCCTGAAGCCTCTTTCAATCATCCCTCTAGGGCAGGCTGTCTCCCCCATGACAAAGCAGTTTCATTTTTTTAGTGGCCTGCTCCAGGGTAAGAAGAGAAATGATTCAGATCATTCATTTGTTAATTTTTTCCTTCAACTCAAGGCATTCAACGGTGATAGTCACATTTCACAAGCTTAAATGCTTTATAAGCCCCCAAATGGAGCACAAGCATTTTTAAATAGTCACAACCTTTCTCGCCTGAGGTTCCCTTCTAGGCCTCAGAGGAACTCCCCACATGGCACAGCCAGCTCTCCAAACCTTAGGTAGAGGGAGTCCTCTGGGCCAAATGCACCACTGCTTTCTTCAGTGCAATGAGATGATGTAAACACACCGGGTTTTATCATTGGCAGGACACCAGGCTATCCTAGAAGTACCTCTGAGAAAGTGCTATACAAAGCCCATCCTTACCCAGCAAGGTTGGCATGTTGGCATCTCAGAGCTTTGGGTTCTTGCTGTTTCACTCAATCCTGCCTCACCATCCTGTCTCCATTTCTGATTGCCTGCTTCCCCACCCAGCTGGAACTCTCCCCTGGGTCCACAGTTCTCACTGTGTTAGCCTGTCTCCAAATAACATGGAGGGCCAGTTAAAACATAAATCACTGGTCTCCCGTTCAGTGGGTTTGGGTTGCGACTTGAGAGTTTGCATTGCTGACAAGTTCTCCGATGATGCTAATACTGCTGGTCTGGGGACCACACTTTGAGAAACACCGCTGGGTCTGGGCTCTCAAAAAATACCTTTGCCTTGAATTCCTATTGTTTAACCCACTCATTAGTTTTCCCCTTCTAGAGTGAGTGATGGGATCTGGCAAATCGCACTCTGTGGGAAGCCATCTCTCCTCTTTGACTTCATTCCCTTATATCTATAAAATAAGGATAATCCTCCTCTCAGGGGGTGTTAGGTTGGACTACGAGCCCTTTTGTAGGACACACCCCAGTAACCGGGCACCTGGCAAGGACCAGCGCCTGTGACTCCCTTCCCCTGCTCTTTGCATTTTCTATCTTGTATGGACTTGGATTGTATTGTATTACTTATTTAGGTCTTGCTTCCCAGGGAGACTACAATCCTCAGGAAGAGAAAGTCTGTATTGTGCATTTCTTCCTAGCCTAGTATTCTACATTCGGTGCTTTAAGAAGATTTATTGACAGTGCTGATGAAGAAACTGCCCTTACACTCACCCTACAAGAATCCTGCAATGTGACATAATAGAAAATAAGCCAATAAACAAAAATTTGAGATAAAAGAATGAAGAAGTGATATACTCAGAGGAGGAACCCAAAGGCCTTCCCAAACGCTAGGGTTGGCAGGAGGCAAAGGACTTGTCAACTCCACAGCAGAATTTCTTTAAGAAGCTGATAAGATGTCAACTACTTGCTCTTATCCCCTTTGTCTCTGGAAAAAAAGAAGTTCCTTCTACCGGCAAATCAAAAGGGCACAGCCCTGTTTTCTAAATTCATCTCTTGCTGTTGAAATGGAGGCAGAGATAGGTCCAGAAAAGGAGAGGGGGAAGAAATCTGGGAAGGAGCTGACAAAGGGAGTGGAGGACAGAAGGAAAAGAGCATCTGAAATGGATTATGTTTGTCACTCTCAAATCTGTTAGCATTTGGCGAGGCATATGTGAAACCAAACAAAATGTCTGTAGCCTCTTATTTCTTAGGATGTAACTGTGAGTTTGTTAACCAATGGTTATGCGCCTTGTGGCTGTGCCTCAAACTTTCTTTGTTCTAAAAGAAAAGCAAACAAGAGTCCTAGAGCTAGCTAACTTTCCCTGATACAGTTCACACTAATTTTCCTTGTTTTTCTAATACTTTTGTTGGCCCCCACTAAGCCTGTGGGCATTCAACTTGACTGTAGGCAATGGGTCTGGAATTACCTGGTCCAACTAGCTCTGGGGGATGAGGCTGAGGTTTACAGGTGTTGAAAGCACTTGCATAAGATCACGGATAGATTTTCTTATAAACTGGGAACTAAATCTCATTTTCCTGTTAGTTACTGTATGAGCATACACACTATCATGCTTCCTCCAAGCAGGACAGACTGGACTACTCAGAATGTTCTTATTTCCTAAATGTTCTCACTAAAGAATTGTGTTGTGTCATACTGGAAATAATCCATATGTGTTTCATAATTGGATGAGAATGCCATTTCCTTTCTACACATGAGAACTCTACTGCTGTTATCATACTATTATTAAGAGCTTGGAGAAAACATCTCATGTACCTGACCTGAAGCTCACTTAGGATGTCTGCAATAGCAACAGACTTTTCACAGATAACACACAGTAGGGCCTGAGGGAGAAAGAAAATAAGAGTTTTGGAGATTCAGGGACCTTACGAGTTGCAAAAACCAGAATCAAACCATCTCTTTTGAAACTTAACCACCCAACTGTATCCCAATGTTTAGATACAGATATTAGCAGTTTTTTCCAACAGGCAACATTCCCAGGAGGTCATATCATTATATTATATTCTACCTTTGCACTAACTCAACCCAGGAAAAGCAAACATTCTCCTTACCTCATCAAAGATGGTAGTAATATTTATGGATGCACCTTTATGTCCTCACTGAGCTAAGCACTTATAAGTGGGTACAATTATTATTCTCATTTTACAGAAGATGAAATGAAGCACAGGAACTGGGTAGATGGGCTACGGGCACTTAGCCCTGAGGTACTGGACTGAAGCTTTCTCCCCCACCCCCCACGTCAGGGCCTGGCAGGCAACAGAATTCCACTCAAAGGATCCATCTGAGGAGATATTAATAAGGAGAGCAAGTTAAGGGACCAACACGTGAGGGAGGCACCCAAACCCTAAGAACACAGGGGGCACTGTCTTCACTCTTCGGCCTGAAGGTCTTAGAGGAAGAGCGGGCCTTACCAGAAGCCCTAAGAGCTGGAGGGGCCATCTGGAGAACCAACCACATCCCGCATCCCCGGGCAGGCAGGGAGTGGCTGATGTCTCTGTCTGTCTGTTTGTCTGTCTCTCTCTCTCTCGGTCCTCTCTGCTCTCTTGCTGCTGATGCCTTCTATTACCAAAACCCACCTGGAAGACCCAGGGCAAAGGAATCTGAGAGATGCAGTCTGTAGGGTCAGAAGAGAAGGAAAGAGAACAGCTACTCGATGGGGGGAGAGGTAAACAGAAAATAACCCACACCCCTTTCCTCCAAAGATTACAGAGAGTACATCCCTCTGTCAGGCACTATTTCCCAAGCCACCACACCAACCTACTCAAATAAAGATTTTACAGATCTCTTTTTTTTCCTTTCAGAAATTATCCTTTCTAACACCTGATAATATGTCAGACTATGCACTTAGCATGACTGCTTTGGCAATTAAGTAAATGTTAACTCTCAAAGTTATATGTCATTAGATATTAGGGCAGAATATTTGACTCCTTGCCCTAATGCTTGCCTTTCCATTTTGAGGAAATGGCAATGTTTGTAGGGAATTGATAATAACTTAGGAAGTACATTAAGTAATGTTACTGTTTAAATATCCTGTAGGGCAAAGGAAAAAAAAAAGTTAAATTATGATTCAACTCAAACAATACTACTCATTTTGTTGAATCTGACATTTTCCTTCACTGGCAGCAGAACCAGATGGCTGAGATCAAATGGATAACAATGGGCAGAGAATACTTCAGGGGAAATGAGAAAGGAAAAAGGAGGATCTAGTTTATTTCTACAGTGACCCTAACTGACCCTTGCATTCCCTAAGCATATTTGGTTTAGAATGTACTCTGCTATAAACTGGTCTCAAATTTAGTACGTGTAGCCATATTTTTTTTTTCAAATATTTAAAGCAACTATTGGCAAGATGAAATAGTATGAGGGAATACTTACATGAGACTTTACAAAAGCCTTCTAGTGTTAAATCTAAGGAGTTTCTGTTTCCTAATGGAAAAATCACAGGCTCTGTAATCACAGACAAGGGGCTAAAGGCTACGTCTTCCACCTACTGGCTCTGTGACTGGGGAAGTTATCTGATGTCATCGAGCTGTGTTTTGCTTGCCTGTTAACTGGGGGCTGATAATTCCCAACTTCCCAGGGCTTTTGTGAAAGTCAAGTAGCTATGAGGTAATGTGACTAACCCGTTCTTCAGCACACGGCATTTACTCATGGTAGCCGACATGTGTTTCCACCAACCGATGCTATGTAAATGAAACTATTCTCACTCCCCCCAGAGTTGTATCTTCAATGGAAAACAAAACTGGGTGTTGATAGTACCAGGATGGACTCCGCCTGCCAAAAACCCAAAACAAAACAAAAACCTGGGACTGCTCCTTCTAACTGACTGTGGGGAGGGTTTGGTACCCCAATTTACATGGAGGTAATCATGGATAATGCAATGAGTGTGCTCCTTCGCCCTTGGATTATTGAACATGTCTTCTTTAGTAGCAAAAAAACAGCAAAGGCAGTTCTGAATGTGAAGAGGGGCTCCGTACCCAATAGAGCAGGAAAGGGCAAGCTGGTCATAAACCGGGGAGCAGATGTCCGGCCAGGAATTGTTTAGAAAGGCATTTGGGCCCAGGCTCCAAGCACCGGTGGAACACCCATTTCTCGATTGTAACTTTTGGATAGCCAGGGTCCTATGTCCCTTCAGGCCAGGCTCTAAAAGACTCAGCAGAATGTGAGGCCTCCGTTTGCTCCCGCATGAGAAACAAACCCAGTTCTCCTCTGCCTCTTGTCTCCTAATCAAAGCTATGCTTGTCCCTCCCATAGGCTTTGTGTGTTCCACCTGATTAGAGTACTCAGAAAACAGAGTGCGCCCCTTCATCTAAAGCTGTCTCGGAGCAAAAGGGTGCTGAGGGCACCCTGAGCTCGGGCAGGCGCCTTTCAATCTTTCTCTGGTGACTTGAATAAGCCCATTTAATAATGGAGACCCTGTCATCGCATCAAAGATAAGACACAAAGCAGCGGCCCCCTCCTCTGCTTCCCAGGCCAGCTGCTCTTGCTAAAGGTCATCTCCAAACTTGTTAGCCTGTTACAATGCTTCCCCACATTGAGAACCCCTGCGATGTTTGCAGAGGGACAAAGAATCTTGCACTTTACGAATATTTCTAACCTCACCATTCTGTATTATTTTCCATGCTAGATGATTAAGCAAGTGATTTTTGAGACAAACTGTCTTTTCCATGAATACATTATTGATTCTATTATAGTATTCTTTCAAATGCAATATTTAATTATATTCATATATATACGGGACAATTTTACTTTTTCTCATTGAACGAGTGACACAATGTTTCATTTTTTTTTTCTATTTAACTATGTAAGAAAAAAACTCATGATTTGTGAACAAATCTCTTTTGAAATTTGGAGCCTGGGAACCAAATGAATAATAAACTGAGCACTTCAGTTAAAGACATGTTAAAGTCCCAAAATGGATTTGAAACATGCTTTTTAACTTGACGTTTGGAAATTGTTACACTTGGTACATTAAAAATCAACCTGCTGGTTTTGATGATTTCTGTGTTTTGTTTCTAATTGATAAGACAAAAGGATTCATGCTGCTCACTGAAAGCACTTATCCATAAAAAAAACATGGTAGATATTCCTTCTAAACAAAAAGCCAAATTGGATATAAATGTCACTCTTTTAAACTTTTTTTAAACTTTGGAGTGTATTTATTTACTTTTAATCACTAGTTTTTATTTAATATATATTGTCTATGGGTGCACCAAGTGGTGATTAAATTGACCTCTCTCACTTCTAACATTTTTTTTTTTTAAATCATAGAGGCAAATCTTACAGTTTTTTATAGGGGGCCTAAGTATCTATCAATGCCTGTTGCTCTAGTACAATTATTAACAGCCTTCCTTTTCACTATCAAAGGTATAAGGGTTCCGATGATTAAGAGTATTGTTACTCTATATGTGTGTGTACATAGTAACTGCACGATATATATGTAGGTATATACACACACGTGCACACCGATAAATACACCTATATACTTTTACATACAGATACATACATGTGTGTTTTGCATGTGTGTGCATATGTATATACACATGTGTACACGTAAATATACTTTTTTACGAAGATAGTGTTGACTTGATTTAAATGAAGTTAGAGGAAGGTTACTCTGTGTACTGCTCACAAAATCCATTGCAACATTTGTTGTCCTTTCTCTTCCTGTCTTAACCAATGGTCTGTTATGCATATAAGTTAAACAATGTATAGCTTAGAATTAAAACTATTCCAAAGAGTTTGGCAGATAATTGGGTTCAGAACAGTGCCCAAGGCATGAGTGACTGAGTGAGGGCATGCTCTCTCTTCTAATATACTAATGGCCTCCCACTCAGAGTACATCTTCAGAGTTATTTTTCTCGGGGGCGGGGAGGGGCGGGGAGTAGTTACATTAATTTGATGTATTAATCTTGTTTAAATTTGGCATATTTACTGTTTTTGACAGCAAGGACGCCCAGAAGCCCTTAAGTCCAGTTTGGGAATTGCTGTTTAATTTCCTTGCTAATCTCTGCTACTCTCTGAAAGGAGAATAGGGCACTATACCAGTAGACACCACTGACTGTTCATTGGTCAAGGACACAGCCATTTAACAATCTCAGAGGAGTATGGATCACACTGAGAACATGATGGAAGTCTTGAACCCTTTTTCTAGTCAATTGTATCCAGATGCATACCAAAAAAAAAAAAAAAAATCTTGCAGAAAACTTCTCTGGTCTTAGGAACTGCAGAAACTCCATCACGAAATCCAGAATTTAAAACTCTTGATCTAGCCAGACAGATGAGCAAGTCTCATTCTTTGCCATTCAAATAGAACACATTTCCAATGGAGTGCACTTTTCACTCCTCCAGCAAGATTCTAAGTATTAAAAAGCAGCAGAAGAGAGGGAGGCAGGGCGTGAGGAATACACAGGAATACATTTGCATTGATGAAGAGCAATTTAATGTCAGTGAGACAAGTTCAGGAGTCTATGACTGATCCAAGAGAAACAACCATGAAAGTACCACACTCCTCTGAGAGGTCTTTGTGAACCGAACAGAGAAGGCAATTTGTCCTGATACGGACCTCCCAGAGATAAAGTGTATCATTTAAATGCCTCTCATTGAGTTACACTTACAGTCATTTTTTTTTAATTGCTTGTCACATGGGAAAGACTTTTTAATCTGTTATTAATTGATAAGTACGCTTTAGGGGGATGTTCTCTACTGCTACCTCCTCTATTCTCACAGAGACCACTTAACTGTGAGGCTCTTGTACCTGGCCATCAGTATGACGACTGCAAAGACAAGCCACAGAGCCCATTTTACTGAAGTGAGTAAAACGGAGTCTGCACAACCTCCTGATATAAACGTCAGCCGAGCTGACGCCGTGGCTCCAGCCTGCTGCCGGAGAGCACAAAGCTACAAACGCCCGTATTTACAGAGATCTAGCCAAAGATGCCGTGCAGCACAATAATTAGTTCCGTTATTAACTTACCGAAAAACACACAGAGCTGTTTCTTTTGAGAATACAGTTTTAATTAAGGAAAGTTGTATTTCAGCAGGGGAGGGCCCTTGGAAAGCTTCTAGGATGAAATCTCATGACCGTGAGGTCCTAAGCGCCCTGGCATTATTAACAAGATCATGATGAAGGACATAGATGAGCAGTTTAAAAATAGATGATTACAACTGTTTTACCTAGGTGTGAAAGTGCTGCTATTTGATACCTAATACCCATAGCCACACATCTAATGATGTCTCAGTGGATGCACCACCTTCCATGCTAAAATCAGTAAAAACATTTTTCTGGGGGAAGCAAGGATGGCTACTGTTTTATTTTGTAGGCACAGATTGTCAAGTCACAAGAGGCGGTGTATTATAGTAAAGAGCCAGCTTTGGGAGACAGGCTCCCCTTGCCAAACCTTGATCTCCATCATCTGTAAATGAGGCAGGAGGGACAATGACGATATCTATCTCACAGGTCTGGGGAGAGGATTAAATAGCCTAACACCTATAAGCACACTGCCTGGCATTTCTAGAGTTGCTTTTATTTAGAACCTAAAAAAATGATTTGAAGTTAGAAATTCACTTGCTGCTAAGAGCACACCACCCCCAGGGCAGCCAAAAAGGCATCACACTCTAATAATATGCTTTATCCTCAAGATGATGTACTTTTTATTCATTTTTCGAGACACGGTTTTGAGTCCTATGAATAGGAAGGAACTCAATGCTTAGGTTCAAGCTACGGCTAAGAAACCCAGTTCTTAAAGTGCAAAATCCTTTTGATCTCACTTCAATAAGAAGTAAAATATCTAGGAGGAACAGCCTGCTGTAGGCAAAAATAATTGCAATCTAATAATGCCAGGCTCGGTTACAGAAGTGCAGTTCTGGAAAAACAGCTGATCCAGGTTCCGGCTCACACCCTACACTGGGAGGCTGACATCAATACACCAACCCGGGCAAAGCCGGACAGCTGTTCCCAGGCATCCCAAGCCCTTTAATTTATCTGCAGCTAAGAAATCTGTGATGATCGCCACACAGATGATTGCCCAAAATAAAGTGGAATAAAAAGAGAGGAGGATTACATCCCGCAGAAGTAAATTCATTGGACCAGAAAGAAAACAGGTTGCTTTGAAAAGGAATAATGGAGATGAGATGGAGAGTCTGAGACCGTGAGGACCACCCAGGAGGAGAAGACTTCACCTCTGAATGCAGAAAACATGTCCAGTCTCTGAAAGGAGGATGGCTTTACTGATCCCTGACTGATGGCTCGGCAATCCCAATGTCAGCTCACAACCTGACTGTCGTCTGGCTCTGAGCAAGTGACTTTCTCACCGCCAGTCTTTGTGCAGTACGACACTAAAGCTGGGGTCCTGAGCTCCACCTGGTCCATTTAAGATCTCTTCCTCTGAGTCTGACATTCTAAAAATTAAACAGGATCGTCTCATTGAGGACAGTTAAGTAAATGATTTTCTGACACCACGTTTTTAAGCTCTGGAAGATGTTTCTCATTTAAATATCCTTTCTTTTGATCCCCCTTCCAAGAATAGCTGATATTAATACCACTTCAACAGATGCCCCCAAATGCTTCAAATCTTGTCCAATTCGTCAAAGGTTACATTTCTGACTGGGCACAAAAACCAGCTGCAACCAAAATTAGAACTAAAATGGCTTCAAAGAACAGCTACATTTGCTACTTAAAAAGATGATATTGAGCCTGAACCAAATCTGATACCGAGTTTGTTTAAGGAAAAAAAAAAAAGGATCTTCTTGCCTGATGTGAATTGGATTTTTATGGAGTCTGTTAAGGTCAGTCTAATCTGTATCTTCAGGAGAAAACAAATAATGCAACCTAAAAAATCCTGTTGATCTGAAGAAAGGATAGTTCAAAAGGCCTCTAAAAATATTTTGTTCACGTATATGACTATGCAATGATTTTAAGTCACTTTCCTTCTCTTGAGTGAAATCCCCCAAGAGATGGCTTCGTGTTATTTGTCTTTGTCTCCTTTTTCCCACTTTGCTTTCCCTACACCTTCCAGGTAGTTGCAAAGCCTGCATACACAGCAGGTACTCAATAAATGCATTGTTACTATTAAATAAATGTCCGTAGATTTAAAAAAAAAAAAAAGGCATTGTCACCTGACATTATGTAACATTTCACCTAAACATCTTGTTTCTAAAGAGTAGAAGTCGGAGGCCAACATGCAAAATAAGCAAAGGAGAGCAACGTACACCTGGGCCAAGAGAACCAATCTAAAGTCTAGCTGGGAGGAACTCTCATGGTCAATTCTACTGACTTCCCGTCCTGCCAAGTGTGACTCTAACTTCCAACGAAAGACATTTCCAACAAAATTAAGAGAAAGGGAGTTCTCTTCCAGTGGAGCCTCAGGTCACACACAGAGGAGTGCTGTAGCTTTGGGCAAAGCATATAACTCACTGTACCTGTTTCTCAGGTGAAAAAAATCCTGCTCCAACAATTCATGTCCTTAATGTTTAACCCACATTGACAGGCATTTTTCAGCTGTACTTTAAAAACCCTGGGTTTTCATTGACAATTAATTCATTCTATTTGTCACACCAAATAGCCATCTGCTGACCAAAATAATATATCACCTCAGTGATCTCTCATATGTCCTCCCCATTGATACATTAATCACATACGTGACACAAAACATTTGTTAGGGCATTCAGAATCATGGCATGGGGGGTACAGTCAGCAAGCTGCTGTTCCCAATTTCAACACTTTATGTTTAATTCTTTTTTTAAGATTTTATTTATTTACTTATTTGACATAGAGCCGGCACACAAGCAGGGGGAGCATAAGCAGAGGGAGAAGCAGGCTCCCCGCTGATCAGGGAGCCCAATGCGGGGCTCAATCCCAGGACCCTGAGATCATGACCTGAGCCAAAGGCAGATGCTCAATGGACTGAGCCACCCAGGTGCCCCACTTTATGTTTAATTCTGCTACGGGGTATCTACTAGGCTCAAAAATGATGCCCAGCAAGTGTGGCATCCGTACAAGTTGGCAAATTCACCTCCCTCCAGTGAAAACTCATAATCAAATGTGTTCACACTTCTGAAGGCTGGGTGCAGTCCAGGCCATTCTTCAAGAGTCTTCAAAAATGTGGCAGTGACTGTTTCACCACAAACAATAAATGTGTTTGTGATAAAAAAGAATGACATGCTATTTCAGAATATTTGGTCCCCAAATCATTAAGATAAAAAGCTGCAATTCCAAGAGGTAGCCTGAACTCTCCGAGCCTCAAATGGCTCTTAAGACCGAGGATGACGAGCCGTCTTACTACCCTTACTAACACATACTGTTAAAGAAACTGTCATTGGAAAATCCCAGCTATTCTTTCCTTTGGCCAAGCTGGTGAAAAGAAAAGAAATGAATCAGAAGAATAATTTTAGACATCCAAAACACCAACGTGCCTTCTTTAAGAGAATTTAGAAGCCCACTTGGGGCTCTGCTGGGAAGAAGGGCATACTATAAAACAAGTTTGGGTTTAATCCCAGAGATGATGAAAACGTGGCATATTCAGATGTGTATTTTGCTCATAACTGCTGTGGTTGAGAAATTTTCTAGCTGCCTTTAGATTTTCACTGAGGCAATGGGTTCTTTTAACTGTGACAACACAGCAAATCATAGTGAATCACCTGAATTGTGAAACTTCTCCTCTGTAAGCTACATACCCCCACACTCCCATGGACTTGAACACTTTTTATTTTCGTAGTTATGGGTAAGCTTTTGTGAATTTTTAAGCCAAATGGCTACATACCCTTCTAAGCAAGGCCTTGTTTCCCCATCAAATTGCCTTACATGCTATGTTTCCCCATCAAATTGCCTTTTCTGTTTCTTAGTGAGGAAGTAGTGTTTTGGCTACAGGAATGTGTACTTTTCCAGGCAGGTAGCAAAGAAAGTTTGCCCTAATTTACTGTCAAAGGGGCTGGATAACTAGACAAAGATTGTCCTAGGACAGTCCGCTCACTACCGAGAATAAAACTGTGATTTGACAAATTATTACTCATTGCAGTGAGGAAGGCCAGACAGCAGAGGGATGATGGGGAGTCTCCCCCACAAAGAATAGAGGAAAATGTAGAGTTATCATAAGACGTTTAACAGAAGCAAAGCAGGCCTGTGTCAAGGAGGCAATATCCCGTCTGGGCTGCAGAGTGGACCCTGGATCCTATCACCTTGGGAACCACAAAGTAGAGGGAGATTCTGGAACATCATATCCAAAAGCTCTTTTCTGAAACCCTGCATATGGGATGTGAATCGAGGCTGTTCTATATGTGACAGTGACTGAGGTCTTCCAAGCAAGAGCGGGAATTATTATTCTCAACGGATATAACTTCAAAGAACAAAATTTTTAGGGGACAAGATTTCTCAGCAAATGAGAGGAGAGTAGTCATTATTCAGATAAAGGGGTTATTATGACCACAGCTCATGCAACAGGTCTTTGGGAGACACGTTTCCCATGAACATTGCACCTGCTGCTGTCTGTGTCTGATATTCCAGCCCAATGAATGGCTGCACAGGTTTCTACTCTCTCAGTCTGAGCTAATTCTCGCTTTCTCAAGATATAGATACATAGTCATAGAGAAAGAGATGGAGCAATAGAGAGAAGGAGGGAGAGAGAGAAAGCCTAATTTCTTCAAGGATTATCAATCTTCATTTCCCTTTTACCTGCTTCCTGGGCTTCATACAGGTGGACACCCCGAAGGCAAAATTCCTTCCTTTGAACCCTTTCTCATTTCCATCATATTTCTTATTCCACAGTAAACCGTGCCTTTAAAATGAACTTAGGATACAGAAAAATATCACGCCAGTATTTAAGGAACACAAATGACAACACAACAATAAATAGCAAGCATACAATATGATTATAGTAATAATATTGTCATATTGTAATATATTTGGAAGAGAATGCAGGTGGCCTTTCAGTGAAAAGACAAATAAATGAGAGTGAGTCATGCTCAGTTAAGCACTTGAAAAAATGTAAAATTCAACATGCTACAGTGGAACTTTTAGTAAAAAGCAAATCTGTGAATGGGATTCCACTTAGAAACGTTGTCAATTAAGTGTGAAAATGACCAGCCGTGAAGGATAGCTGTTTTATCATTATATAGCTCCTTTCTTTAAAAATATACTGCTATTAAAATTAATATTACTAAAAACTATCAGTTGTTTTTCTTTTTTGAGTGGGTATTTATACAACAGAGGTAGTCCCATAAGTAACTGGTTTTCTAGAAAAGGAGTCGCTAGTATGCGTTAGGCAATGTCTCATATTTTGGGAAAAAGAGTAGATCTCCCCAAAAATGATGATAATCTTTTACTTAAACTGGTTAGAGTGGAATTTTCCATCTGGATCCATTTTGAGGAGCAGAAAACCAGCTCCTTTCTGTGGTATCAAAGAGAGAAGGGAATGGGGTGAGGGCCTGGGAAAAAGAAATGGGAAGGAAAGAGGCAGAATTCTACCTGCTTAAAATTTGAGTGGAGAATCTGAGTGCTCATCTCCATCTCCAGGCTTCCATCCTTTACCCCCATCGCACACGTATGCACATCAGACACAGACACACAGACACACACACACACACACACACACACATTCACATACACCCAATGTAGTCCCCCACACACGTACACAGCATATACACAAACATACACGTGCACACGTTCAGAGGAATATACAGGCATCGAGCAGGGCATGAGCCTGGAGCTGCGGTGAGTTTACCCATGTTTGACATCAGAGAGGCATGGGGGTGCCTGGTTGAGCCAGAAACCAAAAAAGGAGGGGTAAGGAGGAGAGGCAAATCCTGGGGTCTGTTCTGATTCCCCTGGGCTGATGGGACAGGTGTTGTGCTTGATGCGGACATTGATGTCCAAGTACTATTTCAGGGGCAGGATAGGACCACCCCCCAGAGGTTGTGGAACACTGGGCTGAAGTCATTAGGCACGAAGGAGGGGTTTTGGAAGTTCTCAACAGCAGCTAGCGGGTAGTTTGAAATAAAGATGAAGAACATGGCAACGTGTGAGAGAAGGGTGGAAAAATCTGAAATTCCATGACAGGACATGGAAGTCCCCTCTTGATAATAAAGACAGAAAGAATGAAGGCTTATTCAAATATTGCAGTGCACATGGGAAAACACTTGGCTTTGAAACAAATAAATTAGTTTCTAATTATAAAACTTGGCTCCTTTATAGACAGGAGCCAGGTTTTCTCTGCTTGGAATAAACTATTGAGGCTATTATAGACAAAAGTATTTTCCTATCACGTAAGAAGTGATGGCAAATTAGTTTATAAATATTTAGCAGTTTCTCAGTCAAGCCAATAAAAGAAGAACACACTTTATTGTCCATCAGGCTGAAGAGAGTCCTGAAATACTATTAAAAATAGATTATGTTTTCTTCATTGGGAACTGCAGACATAATATCATTATATTATACGTTTTCCCTCTCAGGAGTCTAAAGGGTTCAAATCAGGTTTGAATTTGGGTTTGGTCATTGTGAAATAAAGGGAAAACTGGAAGTCAATCCCAGAGATCACTACGGGCAAAAATGCAATTCTGTGGCCTGATTAATTGGAATGGCTATCTTTAGAGTTGTCGGTAGAGATAGATACTTGCTAAACATCGGGTTTCTTCACCTCGAGCGTAGCAGGCCTAACAGGAACCATTTGTGCTGAGTCCTATTTCTTTGAGGACTGGTTTCACTGAGACACTGGAGCAGTAAAGAGCTAAATGAAGTTTAACCCCAATTGCAAGCATTTAATACCCACATTATTACAGTAATCATAAAGGAATAAAGTGCTACTAAATAATAAGTAGGATAAAAATTGCTGCATTTCTCTGTGAGCTTACATGATTTCCTTGGAATATTTCCTTGCATCTTAAAAGACATATTATGAGCTTCCTAATTTCGTTTTAGGAAATGGGTTATGATGCATTACAATTTACACAAATAAAAGTCTTGGAGAGCATTGCGTCTATAAAGCATGGAGATAACTTATTGTTCTGGCAAATGATAAAACTGCTTTCAGTGGCAGCTGTGATTTATTGAAGCAATTCAAATACACTTGGAAAGTATATTAGCTTTGCCTCTACCCACAAAGGGCGCGTTTGAGCAGGGTAGGACACACCAATGATAAATTACAGACCAGATCCAAGTGAAGGCAATTGGCACATCAAATACCTAAAGGCTCCAAATTATAGCAAGAATGTGTTTTCCATGATAATCCCTCATATGCAGTGGCACCTAGGGTGGGCAAAGAAACAGATTAGCACCCAATTGTTTTATTTCGCGACAGTGTTTTTATTATTTGTTTAATAGCAAAGCTTCTCTTGTTTTCATCAATAAAGAGCTTGGCACCTCCATACCGCATTCGACACCACCTCAAGCATGTGTGCCATCAAAACTATAACTGGTGGAGATTTACAAATTGGTTCCAGAACAAAACGTGGCCGAGCCATGTGCCTATATTTTACCAAAGAATCCAAAATGTCCAGTTCCCTCTTGAAGGAATAAAATATGACTCTAACTATAGGACAAGCATTTAAAACCCAGATAGTTTAATTTCTAACAGAAGATCACTGAATGGAGTGTTTTACTGCAGTGGCTATTGGATATCCCCCTTAAGTAGAAAAAAGGCACCTTAGAAGAGAAAATCTTTAGCATCAGTGCTTATGTCCTCTGCAGGCTCTGTGAGGTGCCCAAAGCGACATCAATCAGTAGTCATTGCTGTCTACGCATCAAGCCCTTACTAAGTGCCAACAATTGAAACAATCCACTCTCATCACTGGATTGGTGGCTGATGAGTTAGTCCTAGGATTATCTTCATTTTACAGATCAGAACATTGAGGCAGTGGTTAATGGGTCCAAAGTCAAAACACCTATACTCGGTAGAGATCTGAAGCCAGGTAATCTAACTTCGTAGTTCTTTCTAACTATTCCATTATACAGGACAAATTACTTATGTGTAATAACTAATGAAGCCTATCTATTTAAAAAGACCAATTCTTATCTTTTCCATCTTACTCAGTTTTGCTCTCAGTAGGAGGAAACTACTTATGTTCAATTAATTTAATAAGCGTTCAAAATACTCTCCTCATTACACTTCCATGTCACTTCTTTGTTTCTTGGGAAGGCTGAGCTTTGTTTCTTGGCAAGAAAGCATGCCAAATTGTATCCCAGCTATGCCCAGTTGACAAGAAGGATTGCTGACTGATGTTCTCTACACTGATGCTTCACTTATGTAATAAGCTAAAACACTCAGGGCAAAAGAGATGACCCAGTTAACTGCATGTCAGTATCTCTGTACTAAACCCCATGCTTTTCATTCTTGCCTAAGAAGCTTAGCTATCACTCAGAATCAAGCTCAGAAATGTTTCTAACAAGTTTTGTTATCACACTCTCAATCCTAATCAGAATAGAAGAAAAAAAAATGGGGGTCCAAGAAATTCTGCTTAGAATTTGCCATTTTGACAGATATAAACCAGGAAAAACGAGTACAGGCTTGGGATATGTAGGGTAAGAACAAACGAGGTTATGTTCGATGTGTATACTCTGTTTAGTAAGGTGAAAGGTGCACATCTACATTTAAGTCAATTACTTAGAAGGATAATTTTTTAAATTCACCTAAGCAGAATTTTCCCTGTCCTTCAGAAACGGTACATACATGAGATAAAAATGTATTTCTTATAATTTTAATTCTGATGTTGTGACTTTGTATTTAATCAAGAGAACATAGATAATTACTTCAGATCCTTAGCAGTGAAGAGGTTTTGAAAATAATTTTGTTAAACTCCTTGCCATAACTCAATCAGTAGTTAAAAATCCTCGATAGGGGCACCTGGGTGGCTCAGTGGGTTAAAACCTCTGCCTTTGGCTCAGGTCATGATCTCAGGGTCCTGGGATCAAGCCCCACATAGGGCTCTCTGCTCAGCAGGGAGCCCGCTTCCCCCTCTCTCTGCCTGACTCTTTACCTACTTGTGATCTCTCTCTCTTTGTCAAATAAATAAATAAAATCTTTAAAAAAAAATCCTCTATAGACTCTGTGTATCTATGTGTGTGTGTGGGTATAGTGAGTATTTCTATCTTTCATATATAAGCAACAGAACTATAATTTTTTGGTAAACGTGGCAGACTTACATTCACCTCTCCACAACCATTTAGAAAAACAAACAGCATATAGATGCAAACAGAAAACCAAAACTCCCATGAAACATTATCCAGGGTTCCTTCTTTTGCCTAGTAATTCTCTATTCTCACTGACCTCTTTTGTGACCAAAGAAAACTGTACTTGAGTTGGTCACCTGGAGTTAGGGATGTAGGTGTGACAATGAGGTCAATTCCTGATCTCCACCCATTATGTCCTAAGCTACTATCCCCATAGCCCTAATGAAGGAAAGCACATAACAATCCAGATTTAGTCTTGAAGATCAGGATCATATATCAGCCCTTGGAGAGAAAAAATAAAAAAGAGTACACAGAAGGAAAAAACAAACACTGAAATCTGTTGCCACACCACTTTATGTTGGTCAAGTATTATCTTTCTAGTGTGAGCTGTCAGGTTTGAAATTAAAGGCAGGGTATTAAAACTAAATATTTCTCGGGTGCCTGGGTGGCTCAGTGGGTTAAAGCCTCTGCCTTCGGCTCAGGTCATGATCTCAGGGTCCTGGGATCAAGCCCCAAATTGGGCTCTCTGGTCAGTGGGGAGCCTGCTTCCTCCTCTCTTCTGCCTGCCTCTCTGCTTACTTGTGATCTCTCTCTCTGTGTCAAATAAATAAATAAAATCTTTTAAAAAAATGCTATTATATATCATTCAAAAGTATGCATATGATACAACTATAATTTTTCTTGACAAGTGTGTTCTAAGAGCATTCACAAGAACTAAAACCATTATTTCCATCAACTTTCCTTTTTTTTTTTTTTTTGGCTTACCAACAAAAGTTAAAACTGTCACCATACTCTTCTATGGGACAAGAAGAGACACTAACACTTAATTGCCTAAAACAAGTAAAAATCTTTTTAATGCCCTTTTAAACTTTTGTCAGCCTTAGTAATTCAACCCCATCTGAAAATCATATTTGGAATATAAAATAGTCATTAGGTAAAATTTTACTGTTGATGAACAATTTCTGAATGTTTCTACAAAATATTAAAAGGTGATGGAAAATTTGGAGATGATACCACTTAACACTTGGTCTCTAAACTGGTACTGTGGGATGACCTATCTAGGCCTCTAATTTGTCACTGAAGTCAGTTGTGACTTCAAACTCAAGATTAATGTACTATATTTACTTCATGTAAAATTTACCAGATTTTACAGTGATCCCTAAAAGACTTTTGATTGCCAAAAAAAAAGAACCATTGGGGTGTTATTTTGGGGACTGTCCAAGATCTGTGTGGATTCATGGAAATAGATAATAAATAGCTCTTTTCCCTACTGGGTGCAACTGCAGGGTGAAGGGCAAGGTGGAACAGGCAGCCATCGCCTGACTTCTTGCATGTCAATGAGAGATGGAGTTAGATATAGGTCAAGACTTAAAAAACATTACCAAATGCATCAACCAAAGTTTTAAGCAGTCCTCCACAGATGTCAACCTACAAGGTAGTGTTGACTCTCCTAAGAGTTGTCCTAAGGCTGCATGAGAATCCCACTTTATTCTACCAAGAACAAGGCTGGAAGAGAAATATCCAAGCAGGGCAGAAATGAAACAAGTGGGGGAACTGTTAATCAGAAGCACTGGGAGCATAGGAGAGCCTGGGTGGCTCAGTTGGTTAAGCGTCTGCCTTCGGCTCAGGTCATGATCCCAGGGTCTTGGGATCAAGTCCTGTATCGGGCTCCTGCTTCTCCCTCTGCCTCTCTCTCTCTGTCTCACATGAATAAATAAATGAAATCTAAAAAAAAAAAAAAAAAAAAAGAAGCAGCATCGAGAGCTTAATGAATCCAAAGTATGTCATTTAATTTTATTAGAGAACTTTTGATAGGTTTCCTCAACCCTAGTTGTGTAATCAATAATATTCTTAAAAAGACACACAGAATCACTAATCTTAGCCCTTGTTAAGGGGCTTTCCTTTATCAGGTCTAATTGTTTGGTCCTATGCTTGTTTCCCCTACGGAAGCCCTGATTCAGTTCTTCTGTGATTATTTCAAAAGTTTGAAGTATTTCAGAGAACCCAGTCTGCCAGAGCATTAGAATTGATAATATTTAGTAAAAGGAATCACTGAGGGACAGTGAATAGGTGACCCCTCCCCAGTACGACTGAGTAATTTTGGGAATGATGATACTTTATAGTTTACTTGGCTCCGAAGGCCCCACCTGGTTTTAAACTTCTGGCCGTCAATACAATGCTAAATGAACCCTTAACGAAACCCCAACATATGCAAGTCTTTGAATTAGCATTCAATCATACGCCTAGAAGCATTTTTTCCAGCATTTGGTCTTATTATTTTAGGAAATTGTGGCATCTGCCATTTGTTCATTCAAGAAATCCTGCCTGTGTGGCTCAGCTACATGAGGTTTATATTGACACAGTTGGTATCGACTGGTCATAAGTGGTCAAGGATGTTTTCCTTTCCTCGTCTTTTAGCCCTGTGAATCCAATACTCATCAGAAATAAGGAGACATTATGAGACAAAATACATGAGGACCTGCAAGTCTCAGGTTGAGGGTCAAATATACTAATAACTTGAATAGTATCACACCTGTTGTCAATGTTATTGATTGTATATAGAAGAGCAAATACATAAAAACTGAGAAATAATATCAGTGTTTCCCTTACAGCATCACAAATATCCTTTTTAAGTTGTCAAAGTATAGTCTACTTGCTTACCAACACAAATAGGAATATTTTCCACGATAGAAGATCTCTGTAATTGTGGTTTAAAAATATATGAAGAAATATCAACTAAGTTCTGGGAAAACATTTTTTTTAATGTGTAAGAATAATGATATATATCCCATATGTGTGTATGAGTGTGTTTGTGGTTACTTTGTAGTAACAAAGTCTTTGACTTTGTTGTTGAGGGCTCTGTGCTTGGAAAAAGCTCTTTGTTATTTAAATGTGTTGTAAAATCACAACAAATTTGAGAGGATCCGTGATGAATAGTGCAAATGGCTTCAGCATGAGATGACACCAGGTCTATGTCTCCAGATACCACTGGATTTCTGCCTGGTCCTTCTATTAGGGACTCAATAAACACTTGCTGAATAAATGCCTGGTTACAAAATTGATGTTTCGCTTTCACTTGGAAATTCTGTAGAAACAGAACTCATGATATAGCCTGATGAAACCTTTTTGCTCATGGCATTAAAATCACTGGTGGCTGGGGCACCTGGGTGGCTCAGTGGTTAAGTGTCTGCCTTCATCTCAGATCACGATCCCAGGTTCTGGGATCAAGCCCCACATTGGGCTCCCTGCTCACCAGGAAGCCTGCATCTCCCTCTTCCACTCTTCCTGCTTGTGCTCCCTCTCTCGCTGTGTCTCTCTCTGTCAAATAATAAATAAAATCTTTAAAAAAAAATAAAATAAAATAAAATTACTGGTGGCTATGGCACTTATCTTTCCAGTCTCTACCTTCTGGAAATCCATGATATCTTAGCTCCCACTCTTTACCATTTAATAATAAAGAATCACATTGGTTCCACTCAGATTATTTTTTCCTCGGAGAAGATTAAAATATTCCTTTAAAAAGCAGAGTAGAACACCAACTTTGCAGACAGTCTCAATGGGACACCGTGGGCATCAAAGCACAGAGGAGGAGAAGGTAGTGCAGGAAGGCTATTTTCCAACAGAAAGTCCCTGTCTTCACGTGAGCAGTTACTGTATAATGTCATCATGTTACTATATGAAGAAGAAACACTTAAGAAGGCACAAAGATCATATAAGAGTTTATAAGTAGCTTTGCCTTATAAGTCATCATACTTGCTAGCCAGATGTCACTTTTTTCATGTACCTTGCCTCCCTCAAAACACTTCTAGTCAGAATCTTCTCTGAACACATCCCTAAATCCAGAGAAAACAAACATTTGCCTTATCGGACAGTATTCCTGGCAACATACATACCCTGGAAAATGTGGGAAGAAATTTGCACCCAGTTTGAACCTGATAGTATCCTGCCCATGAATTCTTTAGAACACAGGGAAGGAAATAAAAATTAGAACTCTCACAGTAGATTTGTTTGGACTGAGAAATGAAACCATCCTTGTCCATTTGAATATTAATGGCATGTTAATTCCTTGAGAATGTGTTTTGGAAAAGCTGATCTGTCTAAGCATTAGAATCAGTTACACTTAATTTAAAAAAAAAAAAAAAAAGCTTTTACAGAGACTGAAGAAATAAAGCTTCCTCATAACAACTGAGTAATCCCTGGGGAGGGGTGGTGCCCAACCCTCAGCCATTCAGGAAAATCCAGTTATCTGCATTTTTTGTAAGTTCCCCTCCTCATTCTAATATGGGTGGAACGTTGCTTGGAAAACAATGGCTTAGGGGCTCTGCAAGTGCATTTTCCCATGGCTGATTTCTACCACATTGCCACCTTTCCTGAAGAAAAGCCTACCACTTACTCTTCTGTGATGGGGTCTTTAATTTTGAAATCTTTAAGGTTTCCATTTGCTTTCACAATGCCTCCAAATTCTTCCAGGTACATAATAAAGTTCTAATAAATCGGTGAAATTCATCTCAAATCCCTTGAAGGCCAGCAGACATGAAACTCCCAGTTGATTTATTTTCTACTTCCTACTTCTTCTTCCATGCCTGTTAGCTCCCAAAATAAAGCCATCTGTGGTGATTTCACAGAGGTTCTGGCTTCCCTGGAGACTCTCACATTCCCCAAACCCAACAGAGACTTCTGCTACAAATCTAGCAGAAAGAGCCAGATGGCAGTTGTCCTACAAGTGCTGGCTGTCACCACCAGGCAAATGTACAGAATCGAGTAGCCCATCTTCGCAACAATACTGCAGACCCTGAGGGCCACCAGTGTGAACTGGAATGGGAAGAGAGCTCCCGGGGTGCTGAGAGCTGGCATTACTGATTCACATAATTTATAGTCAGTTACTGTCACCACAAACCAACAACAAAGACAACAACCACAAAGGGAGGAAAAAAAGAACAAGAAAGAAAGCTTTTGGTGTCTTTTTACTCTGTGTTTCACAGCCTCTTGAATAAACGCCGGCATGCCCTTTTTAGGTTTTTAAGCTCCATTTATAAACACACACAGACACGATGTGAGGTTTAATGTATGCCATCTAGCTCCTGAAGGTACAATGTAATTCCTGCAACATTAGAGTAGCTCAAAATGAGAAGGAACACAGAAACGCTGTTTCAGTTCTGGTTAATTCCAGCTGATGGTAAAACAATCTAACGTGCTAGTATTATTTACTGACAACACTGTTAAGAATGCTTTGGCAAAGCACATCGGTTTCCCACCTTAATATCTTTCCTCAACTCTTCACTTTGAAAAAAATAGGCAGATTTCTGCAAGGCAAGGAAAGAGGCCTCGGAAGAAACCAAAGCTGCGGACAACTTGATCTTGGACTTCTAGACCCCGTGTCAGAAAAAAAAATGTCGGTTGTTTACACCACGACCCCTCCCCTCATACACAAACAAAGCAGATTCTAATTCTCTGAGCTTTGTTAACTTGTGCTGAAGACTGGTGCCTGAATAAGGTGCTAAACTATTGGCAAACTTAAATTCCTGAAGTTCCAAGCGGAACAGGTGGCTCAATTACCTAGAAAAGGAAGCAAAAGCCTACAGTACCCTGAATATCCTTGAGTAACTGACCAGCTCAGCAGCAGAATAATTTAGAAATCAACAACTGTAAAGCATTCATATTCTCTTTCACTGTTCTGAGAAGGAAACGAATACAAAGAAGAGGGATAAAGTGGAAATGGAAAGAGGTAGAGTTTTGGCTCCTGATATGGTTTTATTGATATCCTGGGGCACAGTGAGAACTCAGGACTAAAAATCACGTCAGTTAATCCCCATACTTGCTGAACCACGTCTCTGAAATTAAGCTTCATAGATTACCTATCAATAAATTCACAGGTCTCTCTTTGCCTTACTGTTTTCAATAGCAGGGAGAAAGTCATGTTGGGCTTATGGGAGCTAATTTAGAAGTATACTTAATAAGTATGTCATGAGTTTTGCCAAATGAATACATTAATTTTCACAGCAGTCACCAAACATGCCATTATGTCCTGCCAGAGATTTAAAAATACCTTTGATGAAAAATAAATGTAAAAGTAAGTGCTACTAGTCATTTAAATTAGGTTCATTAGGACAATCACATTCAATACACACACACACACACACACACACACACACACACACACACACACATGGATTTCTTAAAACACAGTTTCCCCTCTTACTATTTGTAAATGTCTAAAAAAGACCAACTAAAGGCAATAATGAGAAAAGGCCCATTTCACAGCTGAACTGTTTTTACTGACGGGGAAACAGCAAGGCAAAGGGTTGGTAGTGGCACCTCTCAGTCAATGATTAGCTGATCAAGAGCAGGGACTCTTGTCTCGATTGTAGTTTCTGTGCCTGGCAAACAGCAGTGCTAAGGGGCACTAGGGAAGGAGGTAGGAAGCGAATGTTTCCAGGGTTGTTTTTTTTTTTTTTTTTTTTTTTTTGCCACATTCCTGTTGCCAAGGAAACCATCTCCTTTGTGTGGCATGTTCCTAGAGGCGCTTGAGGTAGACTCCAACTCAAAGAGTGTGAGCTCCTTGAACTGGATCAGTTTTAACAATGGGAAATTAAAAAGACAAAAGCTCTTGGCAGAAGGTGGAAAAGTACCCTGAAACTTCTGCGGATTCCTCCCTGCTTGGGGAGAGCAGCGGCAAGCCAATAACAACATTTTATTATGAAATATTTTTGGATACGGAAGTTAAATAAGATAAATGAGAGATTTGAAAGCTTTAGTCCCTTCCCCACCCCTCCACCCCTTATATACTTTTTCTTTGAAGGAGAAACAAGGAATGCAAGGAAAACATTTCATGTTATAATTGCTATTATTTTAGAAGACTCAGTGGGGTGTTTGGGGCTCACTGTGAATGCTTCCCAGTGATTGGGGCAATGCTGTGGGCCCCTTGGACCTACAAAGTTGGGAGCAGGGTGATTGCCGTCATTGCTATTAAAATTGTGTCACACACTATTCCAAATTGAATTTTTAAATTTTCCATTTGTTTTCTGCCAGTATATAAAAATACTGTATATTAAATATTGATTCGTGTATATTGTCCTTATATTCTGCAACACTGTTAAATTCCCTAATGAGTTCTAGCAGTTGTCTTGTACACCGTTTAGAATTTTTTATGTAAATTTGCGTGTCATCTGCACACACAATTTTACTTCTAAAAAAGTCCATGTCACAGAAATGTGGGAAGAATCAGTTTACATGCAAGTGTAAAGTGAGTTTCAAGTGAGTAAAAATGCTATATTTATAAGGAAGTGACATGATCGATGATTGCAATACACTTTTGTGTCGATCATGTGTACATACATAAGCTCAAAGGCAGAAAAAGAAGAGGCAAAAATGATCCATTATTGTGTTGGCATGGAGTTTTGCATCTTTTTTTAAAACGCCCTTTACTGCAAGTACTGTGTTGTTTGGGCAGTTTATAAAAGTTACATACGCAGAAGAAAACAACAAAAATTACCCATTAAAACAATCTTCTCTTCCTCCTAATTCTTGCCACGATTTTCAGCAAGGCAGGAGCTCTTGTCTCTGATTCACACTTTGGATTGTTCTCTTTGAGTCACCTCCCCAGTAGGAGCTGAGCCTTTCCGACCAGATAGATGTAGTTAGTCTCAACTGGGGAAATCAAGGTGTCCAACAAGAGGCACTGAAGAGAGCCTCAAGCTTTCTGATCCCCACAGTGTAATACCACACACTCTGCTTCACACCCTCCGTGTACAGGTGAGTAATTAGAGTGATATTGGTAAGTTGCTATCATTGGAAAACAGTGCACGCAATGCCGGCTCGGAGCTGGCTCGGCAAATTCTACTGCACGCTCTTACAATAGCTCGGAAGGCGTGCTCCACTCCACTATCCTGCAAAGTGCGTTTGGGACTCTATTCTGGCCCCTCTTTCTGCCACTAATTTCTTATTCTCAAAACAATTATGACCCACATGGCTCATGAGAAGTGCAATGGTGCTGGACCTAATACAAAAATAAAAATGAAACACAAGAGTAAGAGCATCTGGGAGTATGTTAAGAATTCAATTATGATGAGTCTCTAGGTGCCTTCAAGGAAACGGGGAGGGAATCAGGAAGAAGATGTCAGTAGGCAATTACGGATTGGTGGCAGTCCTTGAAGGGCATCGAAACCATCACGGCGGCCAGGGAGGGTCATCGGGCAACTGGGAATAGCACCTGAGAGAGACCACAGAGGCAGGCCCAAGGCAGCTTCAGGGATTTGGACAAGAGCTGAAGTGTGAAGGCTGGAGCATGCTGCTGCCATGCTCTTCCAATGAACAGATGTGCAGAAATGCCTGCGCCATGGAATCATGCTGTAACAGCTGAATCAATTAGTGACCCTACTTGTAAGCATGTGACCCCTCCCCACCCCCCGGACTAAAGAGGGTGTGTGAGCCACTGTGTTTCTTCTAGAATGTTACTACTTCTCCTAGCCTTACAAAATCCTATAGCCTTCCTGGGTTATAGAGGTTGCTGCTTGGCTCTGAACTAAAATGTTTATGAACCACTCCGTGGAAAGGAAACCCCATGGCATTTCAGGGCTGGAGGGGGTTATTAGAGTCTATTCTTATGCTGATGATCTGAAGGGGCAAATTTAAACACATCCAGAAGCCTGACAATTTTCCTGTAGGCACCACTGTATCATTGAATTTGGGAAACAAAAAATAAAAATAATATTCTGTAAGATGCTCTTCACTTTTTTATCACTATGGATTTCCAAGTTTGAAGTCACCAATACTCTTTGTGCTGGCTCTAATGACAGCAAAGTGGAGAGAAGACAGTTTAGAACTCTGGGTGCTCTCTGTTCAGAAGGTGGGGAAAACCCACCATATTCTTAATCATTGGATCATGAATATCTCCGGAGGGATAAGGTAATCTATCTCATAATGGAAAAGAGTGTGTGGAATGGAAAGAAATAAGTTTAATAAATTAAAATGAGAAGAAATGCAGACAACTAAAGCATGAGTAAAAAGCATGTTTATTATAAGGAGAAAGAAACAAACAAACAAACAAAAAAGAGAGAGAGAGAGGTCCAGAGAATTAAAGATAGAAAGTAAATAAAATGAGAAGACAGATTTAGAAATGAGGAAGCAATGACCATGAAGAACTGAAGCAACAAAGTGCTTCCAAAGAAAGGAGGGGCTGAAAAATAAAGAGATTTACAGATAAAGGCAAAGCTCGCTGCAGACATGAACAAGAAATGGGCAACAAATTAACAAGAAAGAAAAGGAGGAGAAAATTAAAGGATGGACCAAGACCGCATAGGCTATAAAATATCCTAACTTCTCTTCATTTGTTCAGTGAAACTATCAAGTAAACCTGGCCCTTTGGAACTAAAAGCTTGGGTTCTTTACATTTTTCTAGAGTTCGGATTCTTTCTTAGGAAAGCTGTACAGGAATGTTAGAATTTTGGGGAAAAAAACACAATTTGTGTGCTTTTCTTGCCACCTTTCTTTCCTTGCCATCTCTAAACCAAATCTTTCTTTTTTCTAACAAACTACTGCTTCCACTTTTGGTTGCCTAATACAAAAAAGAAAAGATACTGCTATGATCTATCTTACTCCCTATCTTTGTAGAAAGCAGAAATCCTAACCACAACAGCACTGCTTAACTGCATAACGACTGAGTATGTAAACACCAAAAGGTACATAAAATGCAAAGTGCCAAAGCAAGTCTTAGAAACATGTTGAATAAATCCCTTTTACTATAACCTCCTAGGGGACAGAGGGAACCTGGCCATCTATATTGTTTTGGTTACTTGTACAGCTTTCAGATCTAAAAATAGAATGATTCCTATTATTGCTCCTAATAATGTTAACCTTTCTCATAACCCCGGCTTAATACTTCTCATTCCCATTTCTGTAAATGGAATAATTAGATCAATTAATGAAAGAAACACATGAACATTTCCATAGAAACCTTTTCCAGACTCATATTTTCAGAATAGCATGTTCCGCAAGGATTTATCCATGTGATTTCCACTGATGTTAACAGAAATCAGACAATTAAATCCTCGTGTAACTTTTTGATAATCGACCCCCTCTGTTTTTAGTAACATAATAATGCAGACACCCAGGGTCCAAATGGCTTCCTCAACGTGGTCAAGTGTAATAATTTCTGCATTGCTTCTCTGAGTGATTATTGGTTATTTTAAAAGTGTATTTAAAAATATAGAGAGATTAATAAGGCTTTAACCATTAAAATATATGTAAATTAGGATAGCTAGAAAATAAATCTTTTTTAAAACCATTAAGTTTGGACAAGGTGATTTAAGATTAAAAAAGAAAATCCCACTGTTTAGAAATTAATGTGTCTTATTTGTCACACCGGTATCCCAAATTCTTTCTTTAGCTCTGATGGTCTTTCTTCCCATATCCACACATACCCAAAGGGAATAAAGTCAAGGGGAGGCATACCATAAGAACAAAGAAAGAGAAGTGCTTTTTCAAAGATAAAACTCCTCTCAGTTACACTGACGCTGCTTAATAAGTCAAGCTAAAAATGCAGGATTCACTGTCAACTTTACACAAGTGCTCCGGTTAAATAAATTTATAGACTCCATTAAGGTACATTTTGCCCCATCCCAAATGTGTTTCAGAACAACATTAAAGAGACAATAATCTTTTTTCCTACTAGGAGATGTTATTATGAACAATATTCTATCACAACAAAAATAGTATTACTACAAGAAGCAAAAAGCTAAACATATCGCTGTTTATTGAACTTCCATGTGGGCCTATCAGGAAAGGAGCTGTGGCTTTTATCTATTTTCAAATATACATGTGTCACAGATAATGACATCTTCCTGCCAGAGACGCCACCAAGCCCATTCCTTTGTTAAACACTCAAAAGGGAGCTAAGTGATTGAAGCTACCTTGAACAGAGGGTCCTAGGCGCAGTTTTCAGGGTCTGGTTCTTCCCTGCCATCTGAACACTTTCAAAACTAATCAGTTGAAATGAGTGTTGATGGGAACATTATTCCTTTAAATTTATAAAAATTCCTAAATTGCTAAGCATACACATATCCAAACATACTATCCCCCTGAAAGTGGCCCAGAGGGTCTGTGACATATTCCTTGGGCAAATGTCTGAACTTTGAAAAATGCGTGTATTTGTTGCTGTGGATTGGTTTGTTGGGCTGTCTCTCTATCTGATTTCATAACATTTAACTACAGTTTTGCTCGTATTCATGTTTGAGATGGACAACTGAGAGGTTTCCATTTAGCCCTTTCAATCTTCACATTCTCTTCTCTCTCTCTCTCTCTCTCGCATACGCACACTGACACACATAGCCACCGAACCCTCTGTGTTCATGGTAACTTGAAAAGAGGTACACATATTATTCATTCTTTCAACACTTCTGAGTGCCTGCTATGTTGTGGAATCATGCTATATTTACTCTCTATCTCAAAATTTGGATCTGTAAACATTAATGCACTAATTCTAAATACTAGCTAGTATTCGTAAGAGTCATATACTAACTATGAAGTATTAATTTTTTCCTAAAATACAAATAATGGCAAATCAAAGAGTGAATTTGGGTAGGTTCTTTCCCTTTGCAACATTTTATACACAGGCCAGCCATGATCAAAAATTTGCTAGCTATGACATTGCTCTCCAGATGGCAGGCCATTAGCATTGTCATCCCCTGGGAGTGTGCTCAAAATGTAGAATCTCGGGGTGCCTGGGTGGCTCACCCAGTGGGTTAAAGCCTCTGCCTTCAGCTCAGGTCATGATCTCAGGGTCCTGGAATCGAGCCCCTGCATCGGGCTCTCTGCTCAGCGGGGAGCCTGCTTCCCTCTCTCTCTGCCTGCCTCTCTGCCTACTTGTGATCTCTCCTCTTTGTCAAATAAATAAATAAAATCTTAAAAAAAAAAAAAAGAAATGTAGAATTTCAGGACTCACCCCAGAACTACTGGGGTCAAAATATGCATTTGGTCAAGATCCTAGTTGGTATATATGCTCATTGAAGTTTAGGGAGCACTGGCCACAGTAACCCTCCCTCAAACACCCACAACATGGGAGGGGCTGAGAATGGCATTTACAAGCTCTTCTCAGGAATCCACAGAGGCATGGAAAAATTCAATGGCCTGTTATATAGCTAGTATTTCTGACAGGCTGAACTCTGCAATTCTAAAAGCCTTCAGTGAAGAACTCCCTGCACACCAAAGGTTTTCTGCCTATGTAGAATGGAGGTTTGAATCAATGCAATCTATATCCTAAAGGTCAGAGTGTCCCTAAAGATTCCAGGATTAGGCTATTATCCTATCATCAGTTAGCAGAATAAAACAAACAAATAAAACAAACAGGATCGACATTCCTTGGCCTGGTTTTCTCTTCCCTCAGCATACTTCTATATGCTCTTTATTTTCATATATTTTTAATTTATTGCAAACGTTCTTTATCTGTATCCATCATTCTTCTCTCTGATCAACTGGACAACAGGAAGCCTGTTGCAAGGTTTGTTTCTGGATTCTCTAACAGAACAGAGAAAAATGATACTCTGAGAGGTGCAGAAGATCCAATTTCTGTCTTAGGAAGGGGATCACCTTAGGAAAGGTGATAACACATCTCCCAAGTTTTCTGTATATTATTTTACTCTTGTTTTCATGTTCTCCTTATAACGAGCATGTGGTACTAAATTCAAATATCCAAAGGCAGAATCTCATAAGTTAGACTTGGTCACACTGAGTAAGCCTGCTGGGTTTCTGAAACCTATGTTTGTCACTGAATCTATAAAGACTGAGGTACTAGAAGCCCCCGCCCCGTTTCTGGTTCTGACAAGAAAGATGCCACACCAGGCAGGAGGCTGACCTTCCTCCGTTTCCTCATTTAACCAAATCAAGACTTTAAATTCTGTCTCTACTATTCATACCTCATGATGGCTGTTCAGCAGAGTGTAAGAGAGATTCCAAGTGAGGCTGATGTTAAATATAAATGAAAGAATGAGTCAAGCAACTCAAACAATTTTGAAGACCTCTGTCACTGTCTCCTGCAAGGATTCCAACTCTGCTTTGCCAGGCGGGTCGGCTCATCATTTACGCAACCCAGAGTCCTGACAGGACCGGAGCAGAAGTAAACTAAATAGGCTTAAGGAAGCCCCACAAAAGCTGCCTGGGCTTTTGCAATACGGTGCATTATTTTAGGTTTCTTTTTCATGGCTTCCTTCTGAGCTATAATTTGAAAAGTAAAACATTTACACGGAAATTGCTCTATGAAACTGATTTTTACCCAAAATGAAGCATTCAGCAGATGGTTGGGAGTGGGGAGGGGGGCAGGAAAGGCATTTAAAAAGCAGAGGTAAGTGGCATCTCCAGAGTTTTCGGAATCTACACCAAAAGATGTGCTGCGGTTATAAAGGCATGGGATGAAGGTTTCCCTCAAGTATTGCGTTTCCCCCCCTTCCTGCTCCACTCTGTTGCCTTTCTATCTTCCTATTGCTCTACTTTCATGACATTTAAGAATCCAGGTTCTCCTGCAGCACTGTTGAACTGCCTGTTGTAAACAGTAATCTACATTATTCTTCTACTAAACCTAAAGGAACATCGTTGGCACTCAGCAAAGTGCTGGAAGCCTGGCAAGTGAGGGATGTAGACAACAGTGTCTGGGAACAGCTTCCCGAAACCTTATTGGTCACGGAGCCTTACCTTCCAGACTATTTTTCTGGAATGTTGCTAACTTTTTTAGGGAATCAAACATGTCTTAATTATTCGAGGGGAAAAAAAATGACGACAAATAGCATGCTTTGAATAACTTCAAAGTCTCCCCTGCATCCTTGGACTTCAGGGAAACTGAGGGTAACCTTGGACTTAAGATTCAGGTCAGGACTGTAGGAAGTCTTATAATTGGAGTCATGCATATCGCCTCTCAGCCACGGACAGAACTAGTAAGCAGAAGATCAGCAAAAATATAGAGGATCTGAACAACAAAATAAACTGACAAGATTTTAATTGACATGTCTAGAACATTTCCACCAAATAACAGCAGAGTACCCAATTGTTTTCAAGAGCTTAAGGAGCATTCAGCAAGTTAGACCATATCCTGTCTGTAAAACCAACCTCGACAATCTTCTAAGAGTTAAAATCATACAGAGTATGTTCTTTGATTGTAACAGAATCAGTCTAGAATCAGTGACAGAAATACAACAGGGAAAGCTCCAAACACTTGAGGATTAAACAAAACACCTCTAAATTATCCGTAGATCAAGGAGGAAATCTCACAGAAAATAAAAAATATATATATACAAATGAATGAAAATGGAAATAAAGCACATAGAAAGAGGTGGCCCATTGTTAAAGCAGGGCTATGGAGAAAACCTATAGCACTAACTAAGTATGTGCTCATTAGAAAAGAGAAAAAGTCCTAAATCAATAACATCACTTCCTAGGGCACCTGGGTGGCTCAGTGGGTTAAGCCTCTGCCTTCAGCTCAGGTCATGATCTCAGGGTCCTGGGATCGAGCCCCGCATCAGGCTTTCTGCTCAGCGGGGAGCCTGCTTCTCCCCCTCTCTCTGCCTGCCTCTCTGCCTCTCTGTGATCTCTCTCTCTGTCAAATAAATAACTAAAATCTTAAAAATAAAATAAAATAAAGACTATAAAAAAATAATCTCACTTCCTACCTCAAGAAACTACATAGAGTAGAACAAAATAAAGCTAATGTGTGGAGAAGGAAGAAAATAAAAAAGAAAAGAACAGAAATCGATGAAATAGAAACAATAGAACAATAGAGAAAATCAATGAAACAAAGTGGTAGTTCCTTGAAAAGATCAATAAAATTGGTAAATCTAGCAAGACTTACAAAACTGAGAAGGGAGAATTTAAAAATCACCAACAGTAAGAAAAAAACAGGATACCCCAATATATCCTGCAGCCATTCAAAGGATAATAAAGAAATACCACTGATAACCTTTTACTCATAAATCCAACAACTTAGAAGAAATAAGCCAATTCCTCAATGACCACAAAGGACCAAAACTCAGCAAAGATGAGATGCATCATCTGAATACTCTTGGAACCATAACAATGTCATAATTAAAGGCTCTAGGAATTATATGCATGTAAAAAATAAAAAATAATGCTTCTGAAAATCCCAGACCCAGACAGGGTCACTGGAGGATTCTATCAAACATTTAATTCAGCACCATTTTTACACAATTCCTTCCAAAAAACAGAAGAGGAGGGAACACTCCCCAATTCATTTTATGAGGCCATTAGTATTCTGATACCAAAACCAGGATTTTTTCATCCTCACATGCCCACTTATGAAAAGCGTATAGGACTTAAAAGCCCATTTTTATGGCTTTTAGAACATGTGCAAGATTGTGGAGAGTGGAGAATGAGGTTACATATATTTTTTTTTTTAGTTAAACTGAAAAGGGAATTTGGAGTTGGAGACAAGATTCAAGACGAATTCTTTTCTCTCTCTCTCTTTTCAATATGTGATCCGCACATAAATATCTCAGCTGTGCTCTGTCTTTTGCTGTTAGTGACCAGCTCCGCAAGGGAATATGAAAGCCTGTGGAGGGTCGGGAGCCCAAATCCAGAGTCCCCCATTTGCTCTGCTATTAGTCAACCTGCGTACTTGGATAATTAATTAGATGCTATCTGCCTCCATAACACGGGCCTGCGGGTTTAGTCTCCACATGCTCGTTTCTCTAGGATCATCCGTGACAGTAAATGAAGGCCACATTAGTAACTAGGTGTATGGGATTATGATAAAATGGTTAACATGCAGGTTTAAAACCAGGCAAGTCTGGGTGCTCCTCCCGATCTCATCAACCTCAGCACCCTGAAGGACTTATTTCTGAATAGGCGTGCTCACAGCTACTATTTCCTTTGTAAATTTGTGGTGGGGATGAAACAATACAATGTTTGTAAATACTTAGCATAGCAACCAGCCCCTTAGAGACCTAACTGATGATGCCTGTAATTACTACTAACATGTTTGTGGCCTTAAAAATGTTTTTAGGGGCGCCTGGGTGGCTCAGTCAGTTAAGCGTCTGCCTTTGGTTCAGGTCATGATCCCAGAGTCCTAGGATCATGGGCTCCCTGCTCACCGGGAAACCTGCTTCTCCCTCTCCTTCTGTCCTGCACGTGCTCACTCTCTCAAATAAATAAATAAAATATTTAAAAATAAACAGAAAAAAAGTTTTTAAGCCAGAATAAAAAACCATAGCAACATAGGTATTAACTAAACGCGATATGGTAACTGACTGCTAAGTAAACCTAAAACACGATGGAATGAAAGGCTTGCTCATCGGCACTCCATTTCAGTATTTGACCCCTGGGAAAAACCCGTTCTCAGGTGGGACACCCTCCCTTTCAAGTCTTTCAGACCTGGAAAGATTTGAAAACCACAGTCTTCTTAGCTTGAACCTGATAACTGCCTTTCTATGCAGCTTCAGGTCATCAACAACCACCTCATAAAGAAAATTATCTACCTTCACTACTGGGGGTGTTAATTTGACAACATATTTTTTTTTTTCCATTAGAGACACTTCTGTATTAGTGGCTTTTATTTCCCTTGTATATGTAGCTACAAAATCCAAATATCACTGTTCAAATCTACCACTTAATTTCTCCAAAATTTCTGAACATTAATGACCCTTGTTTATAAGCCCCACCGGTGCAGGCTCCTTCTTCCAGAGGATTTGCACCTTTATCTCCTGCTGGTAGGGTAAAAAAATCGGGGCGCCTGGGTGGCTCAGTGGGTTAAGCCTCTGACTTCGCCTCAGGTCATGATCTCAGGGTCCTGGGATCGAGCCCCACATCGGGCTCTCTGCTCAGCAGGGAGCCTGCTTCCCCCTCTCCCTCTGCCTGCCTCTCTGGCTACTTGTGATCTCTCTGTCAAATAAATAAATAAAATCTTAAAAAAAAAAAAGAGTACAAAAAATCACCAGGTGGAAGAATTTATGTCCCCCTATTGGGCCTCAGGGTAACTCAAGTGGCCTATTTAGTCAATTGTAGGCTCTCCGATTTCCTTTTTAAAAATCCACTGTGTGTAGTTTTCAGGCCTAGGAAAGATGTCGTGACTTACGGAGGTTTCAATTTGGGCAAGAATGTAGGACAAAGAAAAAATACTTTCACTACCGGTAAATAAAGATTAAGAACAATGCCAAGAAGCAAATTGGGATTAAACCCTCATTTGGTTATAACCGAGATAAATTTGCTCCACATTAATGCCTAACCCCGTGATGCGAAGTTACTGTGATGCAGGCCAGGTGAAGGTGGGAGAAGGTCTGGTCCCAGAGAGTTAGGGCGTCTCTGTGGGATAGGGCAGCCCACCCCTGGTCCCCAGCTCATTTTACAGACAGAGAGGGCCTATCTTTCATCTCCTCCAGGAACTGCAGCTCCCCCAAATAACCACGACGTCCCTTTGGGAAGTCTTTCTTAGCATCACTAAACTCAGCGAAAGGCCTCCTAGCTGTAGTCACGTACAGTCACGGAGCTATGGCATGAGCTGGATGGCTGGGATTTTGTTAGCAGAGGTGATTCTTAGTGAGGTTGGGGGACACCGTCTTCCCAAACCTTCAGTAAATTCAACACCGTGGTGGAATCTGCATTGAGATTTTCAGCTCATATCGGGTGTGGTGGTCTCAAAAGCTAGGAGCTCAAATGTTGCGTGTGTATGTTGACGCTGTCACTTCTGGGAGATATCATTCACATTTCATTTCCTTTTTCTCATCTCCCCAGTCCCCAGAGACCACCTCAGCTCCACTCATCTCCTTGATACCTGAAGCACTTCTATTTTGGATATGATACTACTTTAAAATGCACCCTTCTAATTACGGTGTCATTACCTCACTTTGGGGGTGGCATTTCCATGGTGATGTGGGAGCATGGGACAAGTCAATGTCTCCAGGCTGCCATGGAATGTAGCGGGGGCCAGTTAGGTCTCTATGAGATGGGGGGAGGTTCTGCATCCCTAAATTCTCCCACAATGTTTTAAAAAAGATGAAAAATGTCACAGTGTTCTTGCTAATATTGACACACATCAGTAAAGACAGTGGAGAAGGGTTAAGGGGAGACTGAGGCTTGTCCTCAATCTACATCTATTGCCCAGTGAACGTATTAATCTGTCTCAGCCCTCACACAGACCCAGAGTTTCCAAGTTTTAGTAGGTTCCAGAATGTTTGTAACCATTGTAACCGCGTGCCTGCATAAGAACTATATACTCTAACACAAGTCAGAAATACCTCTTCAGAAAACTGTTAAATAATGGCAGTAAACTAAAATTTGGTCAATCATTATCATCCGATAGCTGCTTCTTCTACAAGCATTGGTAACCAAAAGGAAAACTTCACAGTGGCCTCTGGACCAGTAGCTAGGAAATCACAAATTAGCTCTCTGATCAACATTAGCAGGAGGAACGCAAGCAGCCCATTATTATAGTATATATCTAAATTAATAGCATAGTTACCACCACATTATAGCGATAATGACATTTTCCACCAGAGAAAATATTATCGAACTCTTTAATTAAAATAACTTATCATTTTAAACCCTTTTGTGTTGAGGACTCCTGGGTGGCTCAGTTGGCTGAGTGTCTGCCTCCGGCTCAGGTCATGATCTCAGGGTCCTGGGATCGAGTTCTGCGTCAGGCTCTCTGCTCAACAGGGAGTCTGTTTCTACCTCTCCCCCTTTTTTTTTTCTCTCTCTCTCTCCCTCATTCAAATAAAATGAAATCTTTAAAAAAAATAAATATAAGCCCTTTTGTGTTCTTATTACTATAAAAATGTAAAATCAATTCAGAGGTCAATGTGTATTTTTTCCTCCAAACTATTACAGTGTTGAAACAAAAGAAGGTCTGGCTGGCAGCTATGCATTTCTCTAATTCTTCTCCCGCAGCCTTTAAATAGGCCATGAAATGAACTTAAGACTATATACCTATCTGCAATACAGAGGAATTGAATCATTTCTCCAATCTGACACGATGCTAGTCGTGTCCCCATTCCTAGTCTCAGGATGTCTGTTCTTCGTGGGAACCCTTGGCCAGGACTCTGCTTTTTGTCTGCTTATAAAAATTGCACATCTCCCGTATATACCACACATCTACGTACATATCACATATGCATATACATATAATCGGCATAGAAATCAGATGGAGAACAGCCAATCAGGAGGCAGTGGGAGCACATGCTGTAGCACACAACCTACTTACGGAAGGCAGGGTCCCCCAGTCGGGCAGTCTTCAGCATGGCAATGAGCGGTTTCCCCTGCAGAGTGATCAGCAGGAAGGACACAAGCCTCTCCCTAGCATGAGTCACTCAGCCCTGCTGGGTTCCTGCTGCTCTCTGGGCACCGGCATGCCATCAGGAGTGTGACACAGTAGGGAAAGAGACCGGTTCACTGTGAGACCTGCTACTCACTCTCGTACAGTGTATCGGCCCCCCTTCCCACTGCACAGTGGCTGCCAAGCTCTGGGCAGGAGGCGTGTGGCCCTCGAGAAAGTGAGCCATGGAGTCAGAGTTCCATCGGGGACACGGGCTGCAGTGTCCGGGGCCTTCTTCTAAAGACAGTGCTTTTTAGGATGGTATGGAAACAACCTAATTTGGTCCCCTAGCCTTGGGAACAGGGGAAGGATTTTCTTCAGGTTGAAATGGGGAAAAAAAAGAAAAAAGAAAAAAGAAAAAAAAAAAGGAAAAGGTATGAACTACGAAGATAAGGATGTGGTTGGCCCTCTGCTTTAAAAGAAATTAAGAAGATCCAAAAATAATTCATGGAGACTATATTTAGCATGCATGTCTGGGGTGCTGGAGTGACGTGGGCTTCACCTTCTTGCACCTGTTACTTTTCCACACGGAGTTAATCCAACGTTCTGTTATCTTGTCTGGGCAAGGGAAATGCGGCGATTTAAATGGCCAAGCTTGGATATTCATCCAAAGAGGACAGCGGAGAGATTTACATGCAAAAATCCCTGGGTTAGAGGAGGACATGGGAAACAGACCGCAAGTACCTGCTTGCTGCGCTGCCTGGGACATCGGTTGAGCCCTCTGAGCACCGTACTGAACGGAGGCCAGGGGCCGGTACTGCTGCGTGGTTGAGGTAGGGTACTGACCAGATGGGTAGTAATACACGGACATCTGTGGAAGAACGGGAAAACCACAGAGAATGAGAAATGTATAACCTTTTTTTTTTTAAAAGATTTCATTCTTTTACCTGACAGAGAGAGAGAGATCACAAGTAGGCAGAGAGGCAGGCAGAGAGAGACGGAGAAGCAGGCTCCCCGCCGAGCAGAGAGCCCAATGCGGGGCTCGATCCCAGGACCCCGAGATCATGACCCGAGCCGAAGGCAGAGGCTTAACCCACTGAGCCACCCAGGAGCCCCCAAAGTAACCTTTTTTTAATATTAAATATATACAGTCGTCCCATGACGTACTATGATCATAGTAGACTGTAAAGTTGGCCACCAAACACCTCCCCCGGGCCCATGTGTGTGCTCATGCTACCCTTCAGTGAGTTTTATATATACGATATATCTTGTACCTAAGAAGTTCATGCATGTCCGGACTGATCACAAATCATGAACATCTGTTTTGTTTTGTTTTTCTACTCTCCTCCCTTTCTATTTCTAAATCTTTTGAGGAAGGGATGAAAGCTTTTCTGTTGCAAACACACTGGGGGTTCTGAGTTGTCTTTGCTCCTGCAGCATGCTAATATTGAAATTCATTAATCAAGGAAGACTTTTTTTAAAAAAGTCTTTCAAAAAAATTCTTCAATTAAATATTCTGCCAACTCTTTTCCTTGATAGCAGAACTGAGTAAGAATCCTGAGATGGTGTTCAGGATAAAAGAGCTACACTATTTTTCCCATTAATTAAACTTAAGGTATTTAATTTATTAATAAAATAATTAATATATTAATGAGGCCCTTTCTCCTGTAACTTAAAATTTTTTCACATGTCCTTCAATCTTACTGGTGAAGCGATACTGCAGAGAAGACAACTGAAGATGAACAATTAATTAATCATTCAAAGTAAAATGAACAACTGGATGAAAATCATTTCATGGCGAAGGGTTTTGCATGGCTTGAAAAGAAAATAATTTATTCAAGATGTTAAGGCAGTGAAACAAATAATGCAAAGGTGACACCGTACTTTAAACAGCTCATCCAATGCAATATTTCTTAATTAGGATGGAATTTGCTTGGGATATGTGTGCCTTGAAAACGGACCAGAAAACACCTCCGTGCATTTTACATCTTGACAGTAATCACTTGCAATATTCTGCAAGGGATACCCAGGAGAGCACCAGAGATGTTTGGTGGTGAACAGTAATAGATAATCAGTCTTTGAGAAGACAGTAAAAATCAGCGATCTGTGGTGTCTTACATGCTCAAGTCAATTAAATATGATTAATGACTACCTGTGAGAGCACACAGGAGCTCTGCTTCCCCCTAGGGAGAGGAAAGGACAGTGGATGTCCGCTTTAGCTTTCTCCTTTATATTCATAGAGGAGCTCTCGCCCAGAGCACCAGATTAGCTCCAGAAAATGCTTAAGGCAAGAATGCACTTTCAGAGCAGCAGCAGAGAGTTGAAAGTCCCCCAGGGGCCAGCTCTCTTCTTCTTTCCTACTTTCCCTTTCTAGGTGATCCAGTGAGCAGGACACTGGCTGCCCAGGAGGGAATTCTCTCCTATGCAGCTTCCGTACAAACAGCCTGGAAAATGGGACTGTCTGAGCCCACATGGCTTTGCACAACTGCTGACTAGGACACATCAGGTTCTGTAGGTGGGGAATATCAGTATGGACCAGAAAGAGCCACGCAGCTTGCCCTGGTGATAATTCTACATGGAAATGTCAATGTCAAAATGCCCAACGAATAAGCGATAGGTCACAGGTATGAGGACAAAGCATGCTCACCTGTGCAGGTGGAGGTTGTTGAACAAATCCCTGTGGAGAGGGAGGGGGCTGGAGGACTTGCTGGGAGATGGGAGGTCCAGAGCCCGAGAACCCCCCTGTAGGGAGCTGCTGGCCTGTAGAGGCAATGACGTAGCTTGGCTGCTGGGTTGGCTGTGCCATGAGGGACGATGGGTAGACGGGACCGGATGGGGGCTCAGGAGTCTCTCCTGAGGATTGCCGGCTCAGGTTCATCTGGGTGAACTGTGTCGCCACATCGTCTCTCTGCACAGAAACAAAAGAGGAAATTAGCAACAGCAGCCTAGTCATGGGAGAGGCACACAAAGGCAGATACAGGCCACACGCTTGTCACTGTGGGCAAAGGAGGGCATACAGATTGGAAACAATAACAGGAAAAAATTCTCTGTCCAGAACAATAAGAGAACAAAACAAGGGAAAACAGATTTTAATCCTCAGGAGGATCAGAGATGGTAAACAATTTGACCAAATCTTCCTCTTTCAATGGAAACAAATCATTATTTTTTTCACTAAGGGTTCGAGCTCCTCGGGATGGTGCCGAGTGAGGCAAGGAAGGCTTGGTGCCCTTGGTCCTGAAGGGTCAGCGGGGCTTCCCAGAAGTAACCACAGTCTCTGCCTTCTGGAGGGAGGCAGAAGCGGTTGTATTTACCATGACCCATGGCTGTGGCAGAGTCATCATATATTGGGGAGTATTTTTCACTGGCAGGCCTGAAATTTAGGGGCAATGCTCCTTCTCATTGTCCAACAGGACCTAGTACACTGAGGGGAAAGGAAGGGAGAGTGGGGGATCAGGGAGCCGCGGGAACCCCCTACATCAGTAGCACGGAGTGAGACCACCTCAGCTGACTTTCAGCTGTTTCCCAAGCTGTCACACCGAGTTCACGTGTCTCTCTGTTTCTGACTTCTAACTCCCAGGGCATTCAATCCCTACTCAGCTGGTAAATTCTTAAAAGAGTACCCGATTGCAGAAGCAGCAAACATGGAACAGATGACAGAATGGAAACCATTATTTTGGAGAGGGGTTGCAGTGTTCTGGAATGAGAACCTCACTCACGCCCCCTCACAGTCAGCCCGGGGCATCCACCAGCATCACACAGCCCTGCACAGGAAGGTAATAAAACCGGTGGATATGCTCTCCCAGGGGAAAGGTCACACACATGAAATACAGTACCATGGGGAACTGCTGCGTTGGAGACACAGGCAGGAGATGCTGGGGAGGAAAAGAGACCGCTGGGTATTGCACTGACTGGGAGGAAGTCTGCAGCCCCTGCACCGACTGGAGGAGAGAAAAAGCTGATCAGGTAACGGGGAAGCACCAGGGCAGAAATCCCACAGGAAGTCTGGCTTATTGGAAGCACATCACCTACACCACCCTATAGGTCCCCTTGGCTCAGGGCACTCCAGAGAGGGGAACCAGCCACCAACGGAAAGTCAATGCTAAGCAAAGCACAGTCAGCCAGCCTTGCAGGAGACATGTTTGCTCAGAGTGAACACTGCCTTCAGAAGTCACTGCAATACTTTTCATGTCATTGTCAAATCCACTGGGTCTAAAGATATTGCCCAGGGACTGAGAAGTAAGGGAAAAAATTACAAACAAGGTTCACTCTGGCAACCTACTCGGAACACTACAGCTTTCTGTGGCTATTTCCACGTGTTGCTCTAGGAAGGGAGGATCACTCTACATCTCTTGAAGAAGAGGAAGGCCACCTCAGAATGAACTGATTTCTGTTCATCCGATTGATAAAGCATTCAATACTACTATCCCTTTGCAGACAGGAGCACTCAGTCTGTGTTGGGAATGAGTGACCAAGATGATACAAACACCTGGTTGAGGTTATGGGTTCAGTCTCCAAGGCAGGCTCCGGGATGCCTAAGAATAGCATCTAGACCTCGGAGAAAACTTGGCATTCATTTTCCCTAGTGTGGTGTGCTCACCACACAAGGCATTGGATGGGACATTCATGTCTATCTAAACTTAAGGATGCAGATGAAATCTTACCAACCTGCTATCAAGGGCTCTGGGCTGCCAGGTCTTATTTATGGGTGGGTGGAAGTGGACCCAATGAAAAAAATATCACCTCTTCCTAAGGCACCACTTGCTTTTCTGAGGACTGTGCTGCCTCTGTCTTGGAACACCTCCCCTCCCCGCCTTCCCACCAGCTCCTACCTGAGTGACCAGTGGGCCCGCCATATGGGGCTGAGGTGGCTGCACCTGCTGCTGGGGCTGAGGAGAAGGCTGTTGTGGCGGCGGCTGCTGGGACGGTGCCATCATCGCCCCTCGCAGGGACTGCTGGCTGGTGGGGGGGTTGTATATTGCAGGGGTTCCGTCGGGATTCACAAAGGGCTGGCCTACAATGGAATCACAGCTGGGTTCAGGTGAGCTTCTCAGTCTCCGCTTTAGCAGGAAGAACCACAATGATAGACATGCAACAAGTAACCTGAGGTAAAGGGCAGGGCGGTGCAGATCTAGGACACCAGAACCTTCACCATCGTGAAGACTTTCCCATTGATGACCTAAGCGGTTAAGCTAGCTAACGGTGTGAGCTCAGAGCAATTTAAGAAGCAACAAATAAATCCACTACCTTCAGAGAGATTTGCTAAAGCCAAGCACATCTGTGTACAGTGACGCCCAGCGGAGAAGCCTGTGGAGAAGCAATCTTCACGAAGCCGCATGTTTGCTGCCTGCACCTCACCGTTATCAGCAAGATAGCGTACGTTGGGAGATAGAGCTGCTTCCCCTTTGCAGAATTCTGGCTACATTGGGTTACACGTTATTTACCAACACATTGGCTTTGCTTCCACTAGCCTTGTCACCAGCTCAGAATGGTGTTCAGTTCTCCTGATACATACACAGCAGAATAGACCACATCCACACACTGGCTTCTCTAGACAGACATGACGAGGAGCACCCAGGGGGTCTGATTTTAAAGATGATGCATAACAAAAGCATCGCAGCATCATGTCCCGATGGTGAAGCAAATATACATTGTTTTGCCTTTTGAAGTGATGGCACAGCTCGCTATTATTATTGCTATTATTCGAGGGGTATTTTATGGTTTGCAAAATGGTATCATCGGATCCCCAGCGTGACTCTGGGAGGAAGGACGGTATCATCTCCCTATGTTGCAGAGGAGGCAATGAAGGCCCACCAGAAAGGTTACAGGAGAAAAGAAGGAGCAGAAGGAGCCCAGATGGAAGTGAGGGAAAGAGGAGGGAAAGGAAGGGAGAACCAGTCAAGGTCCAGTGCGGCAAACACAGGGACAGGCACCTTACCGGCATTGTCTTCGCTCTTCCAATGACCCCACACACATGCGATCTCATTCCACTTTAGAGACAAAAGAATTAGGCCTGCATGGACCAAGCAACTCACTCAGAAAGACCAAACCAGTATGTGAGGGTCAGGAAATGGCCCTGGTCAGAATGACTCCAAAGTCCATTCCCTTCCCCTCACACCGAGTAACTTCAGGGAAGTACCCAAATTTACATAATGTGTGCATGCTACGAGGAGAAATGGTGACAAAAATCCAATCATAACTGAAAATCATTAACACGTGAGAAGTCAGGAGGGGTGGGGGCCATGTTTTAAGGTGGAATCACACCCAGGCCTGGCAGGTAAAGAATGAGAAGAATCAGCATATTTTGATTCGCATTAAAGGGATGTCAGAGGCGGCTTGCTAAGTTCCTCTCAAGCACATATTGAAAGTTCCCCTTACATAGTTCGGGTATGTGGGGTCGCAAGAGCACTCTTATCCAGCATAGGCAGCATGGGATGGCTGAGGAAAGGAGCCCTTTTCATTAATAATACATATGAAAAATAACCAAAGATCACCAGTGATGTGAGGAAAATTAGCAACAAAACAGAACAGGTCAGAGAGAGAAAATACAAAAACTGACCCAAATGAAATAGTATTGTAGTGGGAAAAAAAAATGTGTGATATCCAACAAGAACAGACTGTTATAAAATGGGAGATAATTAGCTAATATACGCCAAGTGAAATAAACCAGTCCCCAAAGGGAGGCTATTAGGGAAATGTGCAACTGCATTTCTAATACATTCAAGGTCAGGCAGAACTTAATGGTAATGGAAGTCAGAGGAGTGAGACCTCTCAGGGGGGCAAGAGGGAGGCTCCTGGAAGACTAGTCATGTCCTATGTCTCCTTTGTCCTATGTCCTATGAACACGTGTGTTTTTACACACGTGTTCATACATTCAAATACTTTCCAAATACATTCAAATACCTGCCAAGGCTACCTGCCAGGTACGTGGTATTTACAAAATATAGTGAGAAAATATTTTAGAGTAGTTTTGGAAGGCAAGTGGTGGGATTGTAGTGAAGCCAAACCAATTTCTCCCAAGACTTGATTTCAGCCCCGTCAGGAACTGAAATTGGAGCCTAGTGTGCTCATCATTACCCCACTTTTTCAGCCCAAATATACTTGTGTGTGTGCAACGTGAAACCCTGAAATGCTGCATATTCATGAACTAGGGAAGTTCTGACAACAGTTTCATAACCAATCACAATGGGCCGTGATGGAAAAGCAAATGTGCCAGAATTATAGTCACAGAACAATGACTAAATTTAGAGGTATTTAAAAAAATGTTAATGTTCTTCATAGGCTCTTGTTTTCCTATCACTGTCATTTAATTTTAGCTACACTTAATTGTTTTAAATACTTATTTTTTTTTCAAAAATAACTTTCTTCTGGATTTAAAATCTGTAACCCATTTTTTTTCTCCCCAAAGCCTCAATTTGGAAAGAATGAAAAGAAATAGTTCAATGTCCAAAAATCTATCAGCCTATTTAGTGTTCTAATTCTAAACCCCCTCCCCTTTTTCTTGTATCGCAAAAAGAGGAAAATTTTAGATACATAGCATTTAAAAAAATCTTCACAGCAACTTCATAAGAAATCACTTCAAAATCAGTCTCATTCTATGTTCACACACACACATACACACAGATGGAAAAAATAAAGTGATCTTTACTATATTTTCTATGACTTTCAATTTACCCCAGTGAGAAGTAAGGTAGCATGAAAAATGGACCATAGTTAGGGTAAAAAACATAACCAAAAATTATTCAGATGTCCTTTTTGATAAATTTGAGATCCTCTGTGTGAAATATTATTAATGTGCTATGAACCAGGCGAAAGAAACGTTTCCTAATAATTGCATATGAAAAGTACTGAGAACTCCCTTGGGTAGAGACAGGTGGCAGGTTCTTCTGGAAGAGAAGAGAGAGACTAGAAGACTGCTTTTATGCTCACTAAGGAGAGGTGGAAAGACATGAGAGAATGAAACAAGTAAGATGGATGCCAGGGAAGGGAAGAGACACCATTTCCTAAGAGAGTTAGAACAGGCGACTATTGGTTTTCAAGTCAGACAACGGTGGCCTCTCTAGATGCTGCCATTTCTGCCAATCCAGATACAATTACAACTGGATACAGGCAATTAGTTTGAATGACAGCTGCTAAAGACTGAAGGGGAAAGAAAGACTGTTGGCCCTAGGACCATCCAGCTTAGAAGAGGTTTTCATGTCCAGAACTTCATGAGCCTGCCCAGCAGGCGCTGGCAAGTACAGGCAAGCCGGGCTGCCACAAACTGGCCAAGTGCTCTTTCCCCTCAATACATGGCCTTAGGTGGAAAACTTCTCCACTCTCCACATCAACATGAATAATGTGCAGTAGATATTATTTTTTTAAATATTGTATTTATTTTAGAGAGAGAGAGCAGCGGGGAGGAGCAGAGGGAGAGGGGAGTCTTAAGCAGATGCCCTGCTGAGGGCAGAGCCCGACGTGGGGCTTGATCTTAGGATCCTGTGATCACAACCCAAGCAGAAACCAAGAGTTGGATGCTTAAGCAACTGCACTACCTAGGCATCTCGTGCAGTGGATATTACTTCACTATTATATAATTGCTGAGCCCTGCAAGAGGACTGAGAGTTGGCTATCCATTCCGAGGATGCAAAACAAAAACAAAACCAAAAAATCCTGAGTCTGATCCCTCCCCACAAAGAGCTTATAAATACGCTGGTAATGAGGAAATGAACCCAAGGGTAATCCACACTAAAAGCAAAGTATTCAAATGCTCTCAGTGTCTAACACCAAAGCATTTCTGCCATGAACTCGGCAGAAGGGTATTTATTTAAAAAGATAGAGAGGGTGTGAGAAAAAGAGATTTTCCTTTCTTCCTGCTCAGAAGGTGATCGATGAAATCATAAGGATGCTGCTGATTATGGATAGGCAAAGGTTAACTCAGACCTCACAAAGATACATTGACGGACACATCACACACAAAAACTTTATGGTACATTTAAGAAAGAGGTAGAAGTGTTTTGGATAAATAGATGCCAGAAAGCTCATGAAAAATACAAAGTGTAGTGTTAGGAGAATGCATCAGGAGCATTTGAAAGAGATGAGCCCTAAAAGGCTGCTCAGAGCAAAGTCCCAATCGATGGCATGCCCTTACATCACACCCTCATGAATTTGCACCAGATGAAGGCAAAGCAAAATGACAAAACAATAGATATGGGGATTAATGAGTACTTGGGGGGGGGGGTGTTAAAGTCTGTTGGCATCTACAAATAGCTCTGAATTGGAAGAAAATAGCCAAACAAAGACGAGCTTTCTGCTAAAAATTTCCAAAAGGAGACCAAGTCCAAGACAGCAGGAAGACGATCAAACTCAAGTGTCAAACCCAGGCTTGCCTTACGAGGATGAATACATTATACGGGGATAACTTTGAAAAAGAGCCTCCGCAGCAGCTCACTCCTCCAGATGCCTGAAAAGCAAAGAAAGGATAGGCCAGAGGTCCTGAGTTAGAAACAGATCGGCTGAGAGCTGAGTCTAAGGCCAGACAAAATAAAAGGTTGTGATTGCATTTGGGGAACTGGGAGAGTATATGTGGATGGGTTGGTTTCAGGTTGTCAAATATTCAGTACTTAGGGAGAGCCAAGTCAATTGTGCGGACAAAGGAAGTTTCATTTTATTTCATTTGGTAGACGTGACTGACAGGCACCTTGGTGTTCTCAAATTACTGCTTGTCTTCTGCCTGCTTAAGACAGATACTTTATGAAAAAACAGACAAAGAGCAGAATCAGACCTATAAATACAGAGAGCAAACCAGTGATTGCCAGAGGGAAAGGGGATGAAGGGATTGGCAAAATGGGGGAAGCAGAATGGGAGGCACAGGTTTCCAGCTATGGAATGAATACAGTCATGGGAATAAAAGACACAGCAAAGGGAATATAATCAATGATACCATAATATCTCTGTATGGTGACAGATGGCAGCTACACTGTGATGAGCAGAGCATAACACACAGAGAAGTTGAATCACTATGTTGCACACCTAAAACTAATGTAACACTGTGCATCAACTATACTTAAATTTAAAAAAAAATTAAAAGACAGGTATTTTACCATAGTCTCATACACAGACCACATTCTCAAATAGATTAAAAAACCGTTCTACTATACACATCAACATATAATGAGTAGCAGATACTCTGTAATTATTGAGCACAGTGCCTAAGACTACTTTGTTATCCACTCGAGTGAAGTAAAAAAAATAGCCAAGCATGGCTCCTTCCCACAACGATCTCATAAATGAGCTGGTAACAGGGAAATGAATCCAAGGGCTATTCACACGGAAGCAAAGTAGTCATATGCTGTTGGTTCCTAACACCAAAGAATTTCTACCATGTATTTGGGGAAGGGGAGAAGTGTGGATTTCAAGAGTTCAGAGCCATGACAGAGAAAGATGGCAAATTTCCAGTTTCGATAGTAGAGTCATAGGAGATTAAATAGATGGGTGGATAGATAGACAGACATGTACACATACACACCATAGATAGACACATACACACGTATGTACACGTGATACATGATGGATCTGTACACACATACACCCACAGGCATATTTTCAATTTACAAAAATAAACACATTCTAGGAAAGAAGAAACATCATTCACTTTCCATCCCACCCACCACTCAACCACGGTATACAATATATCAGTACATTTTCCTTTTGGTCTTGGGATATATTAATGTCAAGCATTTCCGGATCAGAGAAGTGTGTACAGAGAAGCTGGTTGATAGTGTTATTAGATCCTTTCCCTCAGTTAGGATCCTTTTTCAAAGGAAATATTTTGATAACAGCTCTAAAGGACTGGATCCAATGAATAAGAATTGGGACTTGGCACCAGAAAGCACTCTCTTTCTTTTCCTACAAGCAAGATTATACATGATAATATACACATAACACATGCACAACCATTATATCATTACAAATAATATTTCTTCATTATACCCTAAAAAATACTCTGTTGAGCTTTTTTGAAACACAGCGATTTCACTTAAAACAAATGATTCAAAACTAATGCCTGTGTGTGCTCTAGTCTGCAAGCCCTCCGTCTCAATTAAAAGTGAAGGGATTTAAGCCAACAGAGTCAGACCATACTTCGATCAGTGCCCAGAGTAATGACTATAATCCTGGTTTTCTTTTAATTTCCTTTTAGTGCTTACAATGATCCAAATAAAATAAAAGTAATCTAATATTCTCCTTAGAAGTATCTATTCTGAAAGCTTTCAAATGGTTTTCAATAAAATGATTATGCCTTCTTTTCCCTCAAGCTTATGGCATTTTCAAAATATCTCAATCAAACACCATGCCTTGAGATTGTGCCATATGTTTTCACGAAAATGTGGCAATTATTCAAGTAACTATTTTACTATCATTATCATGTTTCTCTGAATTTTCTAATTACTAGTAGTGCTATATACGTGAAAAGATTGAGTCAGATTGCTTTTATGAGATTCTCATTCACTTTTCCTTTTTAAGTTTAGCTAATCACGGAAATACTCTGGAATCATCGAAATCAAACCTCAGACATATTCTGAGACAATTCAATTTTTTTTCCCAATTACTTATAAAGGCTTCCAGAGAGGTGACTAGTCAATGTCAAGCCTTCTAACCCAGGATTTCCCAACCATGGCACTACTGATATTTTGGGCTGGATAATTCTCTGTTGGAAGGGGCTGTCCTGTGCATTGTGAGATGTTTAGCAGCACCTCTGGCCTCTAACTTCTTAGATTCCAGTAGCAATGTCGGTGGATATTGAGAAATGGCCTTGGAGGCTTGGGCACAATTGCCCCTGGTTGAGAAGTTTCCCCCATGAGGCAGATGCTTGTCAGTCTATTTGCCCAATGCTCTGGATTCTTTGGAATCAGTGTGGAAATTAACTGACCACTAGAGAAATTAAAAAATAAAGAACCATTGATCATGGAAAAAATGATCATCATTAAGTTACCAATTTTGCAAACCTCACCAAAACCAGTCTAGTCATAGGATCACTGAAATACATAAGAATTAGCTCCCTGTGTCCTATTTGTCACTGCTATTCCTTATTCCCCAGGCGGAACTGGGTGAAGTTCTAAGGCAAGAGAACAGCTTCTATACATAAGAATCTGCTATGTGTCCCAATTGATATCTCAAGTTCATGAAGTATCTTGGATGCAAAAACACTTTTGACATAATAGGAGGCTATCCCGGGATTTAGTCTGCGAAACACAATATTCTGCGAAATACGACACAGTTATTTCCCAGATCATCACTTTATGGTTACTGATCTTAGCTCCCAGGAATATCTGAGACACAGCCATGGTCAACACAAAAGGGAAAGAGGGAAAAGTGGATATTTCTGGGAAGAACATTATTGATATCAATATAGAGATAGAGATTACAGCTACAGATCTGCTCTTCCTAAACTAAGACCCTACACAGTGGTTCATGCACCTAGCTTTTTTGCTCAGGAATTTTAAGAAAACTTGCTGGTGAATTTATAAACTCAAACACAAGAACAGAACTCTGATCTTGAGTCCCCGCCATAGCAGGGGTAAGGAACTAACCTGTATGCGGATTGAGAAGGATGCTTCCGGGCGGGATGCCTGTCGCAGCCTCGAGTGGAAGGAGGATGTAGCTGGTGCTGGGCGCTGCCTGGCCCCCTGCTCCACTCTCAGGATAGGGCACACAGCCTGGAGAGCCAGCGGCCACGCCCGCAGCCAGGGGCGCGCTCTGCAGGGGTGCGTGGGTGCGAGGCAGAGACCCCGAGGATCCCGTGCTGCTGTTAGACTCGGAGCCTGCCGCAGAGAAAAGGATCAGAAAATCATCCAACACAGAGAGCTCCGGATCTAAATGCTTAGTTTACATAATCCATCCTTAAAGCATGCAATGAGTGCTGCAGGACTGGAGCAAAATTTGGGGCTCACATTTTATTGAGATATCTGCTACATATTTTTCAGATGTGTTGCTTTCCTAGGAAAAGAGAGGTTAAGAATGAGCACTTTCTTTTAGCCTCTCACATGCCCCTAGGGTAGTACATTGGTAAATAGTACCCTAAAGCTGTGGACTGCATGCCTGGAGAAGCCCATCATCCTGAGTAATTAAAGCCAGAGGGCTATCTTCCTGGAGTTAGGAGAAAATGCCAGGTGGATATTAAAATGACTGCAGTTTAAGAAGGACTCCTAGAATGTGCTGATCATGGGCATGGCTCTAAGGTCCTGGTTCTCCAACATCCAAAAAGCTGCATTTTGAAGGGGCATGGCCAGAAGTAATCTTTTCCCCTCTGGATGTGAGTGCTTAAAGTGTGTATTTCACATAGTCACAGAAATCTTACTAATATGCCCAAGAGGCAGGCCGAGAAGGGCATGGCCTTCATGAGAATGCTGGATCATCCTTTAGATGACACAGAAGGGTAAAATCATGGGGAGGTTTATGGACTATGTATTTCACAAACATGTAGGTAACTGGATTCCAAGGTGGACTCTAACCCAACTATCTCCCTACCGCTCCACTGTAGACAAAGAAACACCTGCTATATCCCACATCCAGTAGGCTCTACCTGCCCTTCACCACAACCAGAGGAGCCCTTGACCATCACTGTTCTGGACACTGAATATTAACCAGGACATGGGAGACAAAATGCACCAAGCCCCTTTTTTATATCAGTGAATTCGAACTAACAGATGATTTGGATGATATCGTAGGTTGCAAAATTGTAGTACAAGGAATTTAAAAAATTATTTATTAGCCCACAACTATCAATTTATGTCCTTAAAAATGCATTCTTCTGGGTCATTAAAGGGAAACCATATATAAGGAAGAGTTTACATTGTTTTCAAGAGTTTACATTGTTTTCATTCTTCTGGGTCATTAGAGGGAAACCATATATAAGGTAGAGTTTACATTGTTTTCAAGATTCCCTTGAGTTAAACTGGGACCTCTAAAAATAAGTGATACACATACAGCATGTAATTGGAGAGAAGAGGGGCCATCAGAGAGAGTTTAGAGGAGGACGTAATTTTCAAGAGGGAGGACAGTGATATTTATTGAGCACTTAGTATGTGTGAGCACTGGACACACTATAATAATAAGTACTATTACTGGCTCTACAGATAGGGAAGCTGAAGGATAGAGAAGTTCAATGACTAAAGCCAACACATACAGCTAGTGATAGAGCAGGATGTGATCTAGGCAGACTGACCTAGGTTTAACTGTGACCTAACACTGCTTCCTGAAAGCAAGCATATGCATATGCCAGGGACTGTCACCAGCGTTCTCAGCTGGGAATCTTCTCTTCTTTCCCCCGCGACTTGATTATTAATAATGATAAAGTTATAGGTTAATTTGGGATGCACCATCTAAGTGGTTTAGAATGCTGATGGGTTCTGAGTAATGTATGGGGGAAAAATAAAGAATCTGAAAGGAGATCTGAAAATGTTAAGAGTAGTTTTGAGAGGGCATCGCTGGCATGATGTCCCTGATGGCACAGGCCCAGGGCAAACCACAGGGTGTGTTTGTGAACTTGCCCCATGTGATCTGATGCTACAGTCCAAGTTTGACACTACTGCAGAGGGAACAACAACAAGGGTAATAAGCAATAATAAAACCTGCTGCCCCCAAACACCGAAGCTCATACAAAATAGGTTCGGCCCACCTCCAGGCTGAGGGGTCAGACAGTGGGAAAGGGTTGGGATGAAGGAGGTATGTCCTAAGGAATCTGAGGTGTAGCTGGTGCTGACAAGAGGAGGGGAGTCAGGAGAGGGGATTGGTGCACACAGCTGATGTGCCACAAGAAAATCCAGAGCGTTATTTTCTTGTCGGCTTTCAGAAAATGGCTAGTAATCACTGATGTGCAATGTCATGCCCTTCTATCAACAGGAGAAAAGCAGCACCTTCAACAGGAACAGTGAGAAGGTGGTGCAAAGACAATGTAAAGGATTAAAGTGTTCAAAAATTTAAAAAAAATGAAATTGATATTTGAGAACTTTACTGCTTTGGGTGCTGAGAGTTAAAGTGTGTCCAGTCTCCTTTTCGCAGGGACTTGAATGTTAGCAATGGCAAATATTTAAACAGTATGTCTACCTGACAAGCGCTGTGCTAATCACTATGTGAATTACCTAGTCTCATTTTCACAGCAACCTCATTTTGAAAATGAGAACTGATCCTCAGAGATGTTAAGTAAATTTCCCGAGCATAATTCATGTGTGGCAGAGTCTGCCTTCAAACCCAGGCAATAGGACCATGTGGACCACGCCTTACTCCCAGAGTCACTTGAGTGACATAGAGGTAGGGCCTGGGCCCTGAGCAGGACAGCACCAAGTTCTAGGAGATACAGCACAGGAAGTCAATGCTGCCCACAATGAGATGCTCAGAAGTGGAAGCTGGACCCTAAGGGGCAGCCAGTGGAAGGTGAAGGGACAAGACATCAGGGTGACTGATGGGGGACTCTGGTGAACACTCAAGAGACAGACAGGAAAAAAGAAGAGGGAAAAATGGGGGGGGGCATTGTATAAAAGATCGTATGACAAAGCAAAATGGAAAACTGGGCAAAGAGGAAGGATGCGGGCAGATGTCACTGACTAGCTGTATTTTCTTCATGAAGTGATTATTTCTTTTTTTTTAGATTTATTTATTTATTTGAGAGAGAATGAGAGAGAAAGAGAGATCATGGAGAGGAGAAGCAGAGGGAGAGAGAAACTCAAGCAAACTGCACTGAGCCCAGAGCCCAAAGATGCGGGGCTCAATCTCATGACCCTCAGATCACAACCTGAACCAAAACCAAGAATTAGATGCTTAACCGACTGCACCAAACAGACACCCCTGAAATGACTACTTCTTTAGATATTAATATCCTCTTTTGTAAAATATAAGTCACCAAACTAAATGATGAGGATGATGGCCTTAAAGTTCCTCTCAGCTTGACCAACCTTTAGACTGGTTTCTTCCAGGGGATCATCCCTCATCCCTCTACCTCCTTTTCCTAGAGCATTTCTGCCCCTTTATGGTGTAAATCTTCCACTAGCCTCATAACCCTTTTACCACCCAGCTATGTCTTTCTTGAAGGTTCAGGAGCCATCTCTTTGAAATGTAATAATCAGGAGAACTAGTACCCTTGTCTGCCAGTTTCTGTGGGAGGGTAGAAAGAAGACTGACTGTGATAAGCACCAATCAGCAAAGATGACTTAGCTGGATTCACCAACCACCTGTCTACCTTTCCCCAGTGCTTTTCCAGGTGTTCACTCCAGCACTGTAAACTCTCCTGCAATTCCTTAGCTCAGGATTGAGTTCAGTCTTACTCCCCTATTGCAATAGTCTTGACCCTTATTGCAATAGTTATGAATAGAATCTTCCTTGTCTGTTTATCTTGTCTGAGGCAATTCTTTTATAAGGACCCTGAACCATAAGCATTTTTCCCTGAACTAATAATTCGACAAAATATTTCCAGATTCGGGGGTCAGAAAATTCACTAGAATGACCTAAAGTTTCTGAAATTATAAGGAGAAAGGGAACATCCAGGGTGCATTAATGCTGTAATGAAAATAAACACGAGGAAGAGGAAGTGGTAGAGAGATGAGGTGGCTTGCATTGGCTCCAAAAAAACTCTGGATAGAAGGTAGACAAGAAGGTGACAACAACAAGAATACACTTAGATCCCGAAAACAAAACACCACGCCATGTAAAATTACTAAAACAAAACATAAGGATATCTTATTTCTCCAGAGCAGTTGTTCTCAAAGCATGGTTTGAAAACAAGCAACCCGTGCTCTCACAAATCCTTCCTACGCAGTTACTGTTGAGAAACCTTGCTCTGGAGATCAAGAGAGAGGATGATAATGAAGCAATGTCCTTTGACCAGGGTGGAAAGAAATAGATGTCATACTCATTTCCCAACCTCATAGCTACGGCCAAGAAGCAGCGGAGGTTACGGTACAAGCACCATTCCTGTCCTTCCACAAGGTGAATGTCATGACAAAATGACGTCATCTACCTCTGGAGCTGTGCGCTGGACATCTTGTAGGTGACCATCCCTAAGCTCAGGGTCAGGGATATGTTAAAGGGAAAGACAGCCCAGGCCTTCAGAGCAAGTCTGAAGAGGTTCAGACTTCAGCAATAAGATCCTTCCAAAATGTAGGAAAGCATGTTCCCACCTGGAGAAAGTCTCATCATTATCTATTTAAAGCTCGAACCTATGTAATTAGAGGAGGAGAAGAGTAACTTAAATGTCACAACTCCAGGCTTGGTTTCTGAAAGGTCAAAAAAAAGACTTTGCAATTCCACTGCGAATAATGAGGCAAAAAAATGGAAACTTGTGCTGTTCTGAAGATCCATGACAGCAAAACTGACAGCTTTGCTTCATAAAACCATCTTGGGAAATTGCAAGCTTGTTTTGACATTCTATCTTGATCGCTTTTAATTTTTTTTTTTTTTTTTTTTGCTTTCTGTTCCTGCACCTTGACAAGCTTTCAAAAGGAAACACTTAGATTAAAAGGGAAAAAAATGTCTGAAGCACTTACAATTTCTAATCATTCTTCAAAGAACATGGCATTTTAGCATTCTTGAAGTGTTTTAAATGTTTCCAGAGAGCTTTTCTTTGGAAGTGATTGGGGGGTTGGTGTATGGAGAATGACGATTAATTTAAAAATCTTAAGAGCTCTTTTGGTGTGCTGGAATTTTTAAGTGCACCATTTAAGGTCCTTGGTTTCTGCATTTTAAGGAGATTTAAAACTATTTAACCTTTCTTAGTTTACAAGAGCTCAAGTGCACCACAGTGGGTTTTCTTGACTTCAGTTGCTGCAATAGTGGGATATAAGAGCAATTAATTAGAGTAAGACATCAAGAATTCACCAATTGGTGATACCACAGAAGGCAGAAGGCAGTGTGAGCCCACCTGAATCTTTTCAGGGAGTAGGAAGTATATATATATAGCAGTGGCTGTGACTAAATGCTATTAATTTTCTGCCTGTGTAGGAAAACACGAGATAATTTCTTAGGAGCATTTTCAACAACATAATTACGTTAAACCATTAGCATAATGAGCCTAGGTTTCACAAAGAGTGCCCCCTTGCATGAGTGTGAAGCTTGGATAGGAAAGTATTCACAATTAGGACAACTCATGTCTAATCTCTGGTTGGTGTTGGCCATTCGCCATCCCCCTCCCTGCCCTGCACTCCCAGGTCTGTGAATGCACCCCCAGTGTGTCCGACACCCAGGGCATGTCACTTAATCACAGCTCTCAATACCCACACTAACTCCAAACTTCTGAGGCAAAACCAAAACCAAACAGAAATATTACAAACTATCACCCCAAACTGAAGCTCATGGAGAACTACTGAATGGTCATTTGTCATCTTTCTGGGATTCTAAGAGATATTTTGATTGAGAACATCTGAAAATAATTTGAAAATGAGGGTGAGGGATTTTGGAGACAGAGGAGCTAGGGATGGCAGACCATGATGGGGAGTTTTTGGACTCATATGAACCCCCAGTATTGATACTTCCATTAGTTTAAAGTTGTTTCCAGGTCATGGTTCTCATTAGCTCTCACCTCCCAAAGCCTGTCCATGCAAACCTGAATTACGGACCTCAAAAGATCACTATTCACTTAGAAGAAAACACAAAGTTAAAAAAAGAGATGCCTGCACCTGGCTACTTGGAACTCTACGGATTTCTGAGCTCACTTTCCTTATCTGCAAAGCAGGGATGGAAGCATTAAGTGGCATTAATAAAAATAAACATGAACTCGTGTTTATTGAGGGCTTATAACCTGCCAGGTATTATTCTAATTGCTTTGTGTATATTAACTCTTTTGGTCTTCAAATAACCTTGCAATATGGGGACTATAATTATTCCCATTTCTCAGACGAGGAAACCAAGACTTACAAATGGGTTAGTAACTTGCCCACAATCATTCTAACAGCACCGCCAAAGCAGCAGCCCAAACTATTGCAGCAGCCCAAACTATTAACAGTATAATTACTTTAGAGTGGTTTTAAGAAACTGACCATAGTAGTAAATCAAAAACAATAGCTAGCTTTTGTTAAATAGTTACCATGTGCAGGTGCCTTGGTAACCATTTGTATATAAATAATTGAACTTTAACATACAATAGTTTGCTGGGGTAGGGGGTGGAGTGTAATGTCATATTCTATTATAACCTACGTTTCATGGTGTGAAAGTTGAAATGACATGGGGTCATTTATGTCAAGAGGTTTTCAAATGGAGTCAGGAGACCATTAAGAGATGGGCATTTGACACGTCCTCACCTGCAGCACCATGAACTTTTGAACTGGGCCAAACTGCAAATATGACAAGGACTCAGCCCAAACACCTGCAACCTGCTACAGTAAGAGATGGCTTAGTGATAGCCTTTGAAACCAGTTATAGTCAATCAAGATCAGCATTGTGCCGCCAATACCAATCAAAAATTCTTTGTAAACAATGTATACAAGCATTCCCTTTTTGTTCTAAAAACCCCTGACTTTTTTTTTATGTTCAATTAGCCACTGTGTAGTATATCATTAGTTTTTGATGTAGTATTCGATGATTCATTAGTTACACATAAAACTCAGTGCACATCACAACATGTGTCCTCCTTAATACCTGACTTTTGCTCCCAAGTGGGACACTATTTGGGTTGCTACCCATATCTCTGTATCCCGAATCACAATGCTTTGATTCCAAATAAATGCTCTTGCTCAATTATTGCCTCCTGACAATTTTAGGTTGACAACAGATAAGGAAAGCATAGATTAAAGAGGTTGGTAATTTGACCTAGGCACATAGCTAGGAAGAGACAGGGTTGGTATTTTCATTGCACCTTCTGACTTCCCAGGTATCCCAGCAATTAATATCATCATCATTAATTAACTGGAAGCCAGATAGAATAATGACTGTATGGGTTGGGTGGAATCTAGGAAATACGAGAGGACATAAACCCATTCAGTACTAACTACCTGCTTTGGACAACTTCCCGGTACTCCTGGTACTGGATGTGCTGTCACCCCTGGTCAGCACCGTGATGCCCCCAAAACTTGCCGTCTTGGTCATGGTGGGCTTGAGATTGCGGTTGGAGCTGTCAGAGTCTGTGCTGCTCCAGGCCCTCTGGTGGTCCGACCACTTGAGCTCGTTCTCTGAGCTGCTCTGTCGACTCCCGGATGTTCTCCCTGATCCATCCCTGTTGCCCCTGGAGCAAAGCCATCAGAAAGATGCACAGGGACAGTGTTACATTCCACGAGTGGTATGGACATAGAGTGGGACCTTTCTTGGAAGAGCCGTCTACACAAGACCCTTCTTGCAGCCCTTTCCATTAAGCCCGTTGCCTCACAAACAGTGCCACAGATAGCTCGTTGATGGGCAGACAGATAACACACCACACATAATGTGCATGTTTACAAACAGAAAAACCAAACCTAGAAATGTCACACCATCCCTCTGCCAGTGAAGGAGAAACAAGTAGAAAAAACATGGTATAAAATATAGTTGTTAACTTCTCTTGTGGAGAGGAGAGGAGGATAAATTCTCCTGACCCAAGTCAATGATGAATCGAGGTTTGGGAACAATTATGATCTTGAATGATTCTGAAAGCGACTCCCACTGAAGACAGGTTTTGTCTGTCCCTTTAGCATTAAATAATGGACCATAGGAAAATGCACACAGAGGCAGCGAAACCATTTTTTATTTTCTAACTTGTAGAGATGTCTATCTGAATCCATTAAGGTTTTGACAGTCAGCACAGAAATCACGGAAATTACTCTGTTGACCTAGTGTGAGAGTTTTGCCCAGTGAGTTTAACCTTCATGGGCAGAGGAAAGCATCTTTTAATCAGTTACACATAGAAAAACTTGTGATAATAACAAGACCAGTATAAACACTACACTGACATGAAACTTTCCAAAGGGATCAATGGAAATAACAAAACTCCATAGGAGAAAGAACACATTGGTTCAAAATCCAAATTGAAAAAGAGTGAGTGTATGGGAAGAGATCCAATAGGCAGACATGATTTCTGAAGACTCCAGGATATCTCTAAGTAGGACACAAAATCACACGTGTTTTATAAAGAAAGTTGATGAAATTTGCATTTTCATTGGTTTCCAATCTGCTTAAAGAGGAACTTAGTGAATATTTTCAAAGGTTTTCCTGCAGTTGGAAATAAGACATGATTAAAATACTCTAAGATTCTCATGGATTATCAGTAAGTAAAGGGGACATAAATAATGAGTGATAGATACAACCCCTAATTTCATTATCATGAAGCAACGTGACAGGCTCAAATGTTGATCCAAATCTCACAGATGTGATCTGTACTTTGTTAATAGATATTCTTCTAAAGACAATGATAGGACCTCGGAGATGTGAGGAGAGCGTGCATCTGATTGAAACGCTCACCATCCAAATTGTACAGAAGGCACACAGAAAATTTTTGCATTTGTTTCCACTTTACCTAATAAGCTTTTCTTTTGTTCTATGAGAACTTGAGAAGCTAAATGGATCCAAGAGATAATAAAAATGAAATGGCTTCTCTGTAATAGGAACTTTGTAAAAATGAAGGGAGGACAGAAAACTCACAAAACAAAAAGTACTCAGTGCCCTGCTGTCTTGCATCAATGTTTGTTTTTTGTTTTTGTTTTTTTGTTTTTTTTTAATATTCTCTCTGTTAGCACCTCAGGGATGGCTGGGCTTAGAAGGAGGATCTAAAAAAAAGATCAGATTGTGAGTAGAAAGTATCACACACTCACTGATGGTCAGGTGGCTTGAGTTCTTAAAACTCCTTTGAAAGTCAAGAAAGCCAGAGAAGGTGGGGTGGAGGGGAAAAACCCAGCCTCTTTGAAGATGCTCCTGCTCCATTCCTGATTGTTTTCCTTTCAAGTTTCAAATTCAACTTTATTCTTCTTGCATTTAATTCTGATCAACTTGACTTGTTTTTGACAAAGCCTGGCAAAGTCATTATTTAGCAATTGTGAGATGTGACAATAGTCTCACTTAGAGTTAATCTGGAATACTGCATATAGGAAAAGTTTTGGGGTAGTCCTTAGCTTTGGCACATAGGGTGCCCCAGAAGGAAGCTCTCCATATGCAGATGATGATCATGAACTCTGCTTGGGTTTCCCTCTCCCTCTGCCCCCAGCACCACCATGAGAGGAAATGCCAGTGTGGCTGAGCCTGTCTGCAAAGGAGTGTCCACCACTTTTCCTGGGTGCAAACCAGTGTGCTGGAGTATGCGGGCTTCACTATTGCATTGGGTAACTTCTCTAGACTTGTGCTACGCCCTTGGCCAATAAGCCAATCTAAGGTTTCCTTAACTTCTTCTACCCCTACTCTTTACCTTAACACTGGCAAAATGAGGACCAGAATTGAATTTCATATCCATTTAGGTATAGAATTATAGACCTTATAGACAAACATAACCACAAGTGTCTTCCTATCCCTCCTAAGCCCAGTCTTGGTCCCTTCCTACTGGAATCCAGGAAGACAATGGTAATGAGGTGTCTGGTCATGAAGAGGAGTTGGTCCTTGTGTATATAATGAGAATTTGATCCCAGAATAGTCATAAAGCACATACTTTAAGTTCTGTTTCTGTGCTGATTAATATAACTAACAACATTTATTTTCCTTCATGTCTGCACTTTTTTTTTTGCAAGTTATATATGATGTATACTTTGAGTTGCTTTAACTATTGTATGGATGTCCTTTGTGCTAAGTCATGCGTTTCTGTGCTTGATGACTTGGTGGTTGATGGCACTCCTGTTTGGGGTGACTGATCTGAGTAGATCCTAGCTCTGGCTAGGGACCAGATTTAGGGCTATGTAAAACCAATTGGCATATAGGGGCAAGAACCCACATTTCATATATTTATTGGCTTAAACAAATCAGATGGTGGTGGCAGTACAGGCGTACTGGTAAATTCTTCTTGTTCTTCTCTGGATTTTCAAAGGGACAATGCAGAGTTATTTTTTTAATGTGAAGTGTGATAATAAATGGTCTATTAATACAAGGGGAAGGCATTAGACTATGTAGTTCTATTTATTTCTGCCAAAGTGTAAAGGGAACAAATTGATCCAACTGTTCTAATGATGACGTCCTAAGTTCACATTTACTACAAAAAGATATTTTCTGAGCACACAATTCATTTACTTTCCTTGATCTTTTCCTCCTTCTAGGTGGGCAAGAGGTTTTGTTTGTTTGTTTGTAAATGAGTAAGTTTTCTCTCTCCTAAAACAGAGATGAATCCTAATATTCACAAAAGCAGTAACATATTAAATATATGCATTACATATTGAGTACCTTTATAGTGCTGTGTATCTTTTTTGCCCTATAATGAATATTAGAAGTATATTTAATAGGGTAGTGACAACATGGGTATGGTCTCTCTGCTTTCATGGAGCTTCCAGCTTAGTATAGAACTTAAAATATACAATATTAATATATAATAAACACATATATATCCATTCCCTTATCTTACACAGATCTTGATTTAAGTAATTCATTATAATTGGAAGCAGTTGGCCTATAGGGGCCGGTATCTTCCTTTAGAAATAAAATCTATGCTTCAAAAACATATTTGAAGTATTACGATGGATAGTAGTGGCTGAAAATCAACTACTTAAATGGAGTTATCATTGGTGTCTTTTCCAGTATCAGGCATGTATATATAATTGCAAACTATTGGAGGAATTTTAACTCGATGTAATTCACCAAAGTTGATTTGGAAATGTTGAATCAGTGTGCTGTCAAAGTTAATCTTTGAGGACAAAACAAAAATAAAGCAAAAAAACCCACCAAAAACAGAAAATCAGAGGAGGAATCTGAAAGGATTATGTACCAAGCAGTAAATTCCTGGTCCCATATCTCACATTATCTAATATGGCTTCAGCACCAGCTCTGTAACAAGCTTTACAGGTATAACCAAACATATTTATTTCATGAACAGATATTTTACACTAGTACACTTATATTTAACATTGATTCTGCCACATAATCTGAAAACACAGTTTTAAAAAAGTAAACCATACCAACCGAAAGAGCTGTCTTTTCTTATAGGTCTCATTGCATATGTTACTGTCTTCCAAGAGCCTACTGGAAATGAAAAACATGGTTTTTATGATATAAAATCTAATGACACTAAATGCCCCATGTTAAATGGATGTGTACTCTTGTAACAGTACCGCTCTGGCAAATCAAACCCGTGTACTATGTTTTATGTGCATGATGTTGAATTTTGCAATAATAAATGAATGACAACATGATTTTTTCCCCCTATCCTAGGATTAAGGTGCTGATACTAGATAAAAAGGAAAGGAAAAAGAAATAGAACGAATGGAAGGGGAGAGGAAAATAAAAGAAATTGATGTTTAATAGACAATTAATTAAATATATTAGTTGTGATTTTCTTTCCTTTGGGTAATATTGAAGTTATCTTTTTGGGGGGGAGGAGCAGAATGAAATACTGACATTCCAAAGACAGGTATCCAAGAAATGTATTTATTTTTGTAGGGAATATATTCAGTTAGATTTTTGCTTTTTGGAAATATCAAGACTTGTTCATATATGCAATGTGTGTATGTGGCCAATTATTGTAAAGATGAATTTAATTCATTTTGAATCTAAGGGGCACTTAAAGTGCATTAGCAGTCTTTTTATGCAAAATCCAAGTAAATGAATAAAATTTGGGCATAAGGCAGGGGAAAATGATTGGCTGGATGACTAGGGAATAAGGTTTTCTACTAAACTGAATTATAAACACTCATTTCATCCTTTTAGTTAGAATATAGAATTTTTGAATGCTTCAGCATCATCCCTAAGATGTTAGTGCTCATGGATTCTTAAACTGTAAATAAGGAATATTCATTTAAATCTGTGTGGATTTTTGAGGTTGTTTTTGAATGTCTTCTTTAGATATGTTTTCTACTTTCATCTATTCTTCTAGAAGAGGCTGCTCAATGAGAGGGTTAGCTACTCAAAGATTTCTAACTGCTAATAATAAAGACAGCTTTTTTTCCCCAATCATCACTAATGCTGAGTTTAAATTTTCTGTAAGTACTAGAATTTAATCAAACAGCCTCCATTTTAATCAGTTTTACAGGGGCACCCATTAAGCCGACACCTGAAATAAAGTTAAGCACGACTTTCTGAAGGGATACCATATTTCCATTCCAACTTGCCCACTCTGATGCACCTTAAATGTGATTAATACAGCTAATGTGGAATTCTTTAATTCCCCTTGAAAAGTTGCAATTAAATCAATGGAGCATTTGAATATCTATGTCAGTTAGAACTATTTCTTTAAAGTACATGTTAAATTAGAAAACCTTTGGCTCATATCCTCAAGACTTTGTATAAGTTGTAAAACCCATTCATTGCACAATGACCACCCCCCTACTAACACCCAAGTTAGTAAATTTAGATCAGTTTAGATAGATTTTCAAGTTAGACTAATAGGTTGTTTAGAGTGAGAAACTTAAAACAACATTATTCCAATTATTGTTTGCATAGCTATATAAAATTATGGGGCACAGGAAGTGGCTAATGATACCCGATATACAAATACTGTGAACAGCCTCATCCATAAGCCAATGAAATTGCAAGTTCATTTATGCTTTGCAATGCCTGGTAAAGGTAGCAGGAATTAGACCTCTGGAAGGACCAGAAGCTGAGGCTTTTAAATAAGGAAAATGTACAAAATTATGTTTGGAAGTAACAGAGAAGTATTTCCCCAAATTAAATAGTTTTTAGGCATGCTAAATAACATATATGTGTATGCATATAAGTGTGTATGCATAGATATATGTATTTACTTATACATATATTCAAGCACACACTTATATATGGGATATATACCTATGACTATACAGGACACACATAACAGACTTTGTTCCTCTACAGACACGAAAAAGCAAATTTCATTTTACCTGTTTTCCACAAAAAGACTTTCCTGGGAGCAAACTGACTGAAAAATAAAAAAAGGCATTGTATCAGACGTTCTGGATGTGCTGAGGGATCCCAAATCCTTGCCTGCTTTTAAAACTACTTTTCCCCTCCAAGAGGAAAAGAATTAAGAAAAATATGTACTATGTTTTGAAAAAGTGGAGATAAAAAAGGAAAAAAAAATTGGTTAGAGTTAGACGTGTAAACCATTCTCTTTCTCTTTCAGCACACAAGTACTTCTCCAGCAGGACATCTCCGGATTACGGGTAGATTTAGCCCATTCAGCATCAAGGTCAGAAGGAGAGAGATGTGAATGAAACCATCCGAGAATCAGAAGCATGTGACCATCGCATCCTGCGCTAGCAGTTTCTTCTGGGGCTGTGGAGATGCAGCTCCCAACAACAGCCAGAAAACTGGTTCAAATCAAGGCAGAGCACGTGCTCTTAGCACGATCCACCTAAGGATGAGAGAGCCATAGAACCACAACCCTGCAGTTATTACCTGGCAGTGATAGACTCTTTTGAAATAAACAGATTGACTGAAAGATTCTTAAAATTGAAGAGTTGCCGTCAATCAATTTGCAGAGGGGGGGCACACAGAAGACAAGTGAGAACAAAATGAAGCTAATCAGCAATGTCAAGCCCATCTAATATTTTGTTTTGTTTTGTTTCTCACACAGAAAAACGACTCTTCTTAGCTTCCATTCCCCTAGCTATCACTTCTCCACTATCTTGTGTTTAATACACACATAGGGAAGAGAAAATTCCATTACCATTACAAGCTGGGGAAAGGCAAATTAAGTTTTAACAAGCAGAAAAAGAGAAGTCTAAACAAAATATGGTGTGATGGCCCTATAACACAGTGACTGTGTTTAGGAATTAACAAAAAACCATTTCCAAAGTACTGAGTTTCTAACCATAAATATACATGCCATATTATATGTGTAAATTTTCTAAATGATGAATAAATGACCCACTAAATGGTAAATTGAGACTTAACAGGTCCATTTTAAGAGAAAATAAAACCAAAGTAAATAAGGACCTTTCAATATCGAATTTTTAAAAGATTGGCTAATGTAACCACTACTTAGAGAGGCAAGCAGGATATTGGTTTCTCCGTACATTTTGTTGGAGAAATCATTTCCTTCCACTAAACCAAAGGGCTAGCTTTGGGCATAACGTGTTTTCCTCAGTGATCTGAACATTTCAGTGAGGGCATCTCTAGAACCATTTCTATTTTAACCTTGTGCATTTAACATACATCCTGAGTATTAAGTGGACAAACATCTTATTTAACAACAACAGTAACAACAAGCCAATTAAGAAAAACGTTTTTCAGAAAGTATCATTTTTTTAATTTGACATTTGTATTTATAAACCAATACAATTTATGTACCACTGATATTATTCCTGTGAAGACTTCTTTATAGTAAGTGAAATATCCCACTATCTTCATTTCTTTTAGTTTGGTTTTACTCCTGGTTTGAGTCAAGCCGTGGAATTAATTGTCTCAGGTATGTGTTATGAACTCAATACTTTCTTACTGTTCAGCTCTTGTAGTTGGAAAGAGGTCAATTATGTTTATAATGTTCTGGCTGGGTAGAGGAATTACTGAAATTCTACTACTTCTTTGAAAGAGTTGATCAAAGACATACTGACCTCTTCAGACTCATTAATCCAATAGCATTTTGGGGAAAGTTAAGCTGCCATAACTCTTTGAATGAAAATAAGGCACCTGCAAGTCAAAGATAACTTTCCCAAAAAAGTATCTCAAGAGTATTTTCCAATTTTTGTGCAAAGGTCCTAAAGATTTATCACACGATCCTTCCAACACAGTTTCATAAATAAGGCAGATATGGTTATGGGCTGTGATTCAGTAGTTGATGAAAATAAACTTTAAAAAAGTTATTAATATAACTTGCAAATTTTAATAGCAGAGAAAGATGAAAGTGTCACAGTAATTAAGTGCAGCATTCAAAGCTGTCACTTATATGCATTTTCAGATATAAAGGGCTCTTTTTTTTTTCTTTCTTTTAAGGAGAAAATGGTTTTGCCTAATGGGCTACAGAATTCTCTCCCACACCCCACCCCCAATCCAGGTGACATCACATGCCCCTCTCAAGGGTTGTCATGGAAGACAGAACCCAGTGCATGCTGGGGAGACCGCGGATGAACTCCTCCCAGAATCCCTATTTACACATAAATATCTTTCAGAAACCATCCTCTAGGCAAAACATGTCTTTCTCAAATATATTGCTTTAGCAACGTAACCTTGCCAAAGCCAGCAACATTGCATTGAATTAATCATAAAATAAGCCAAAATTCTTGCTAAAGGAAACAAGAGTTATACTTCAAATATTTCTGACTACAAAAATACACTCATTTTTTTATTTGAGAACTAAATTGTTGTGTGCCTTGACATACAACAACTTCATTCTCAAATAATAAATGTGCCTTATCTCAGGCTACCCAAATTCTCAAACTGTATTGAGATTATTTTTCTAGAAAATCCCCAAATAATCTGCATATTTTGATTGTGGACCTAAATAAAAAAGCACACATGCACGTGCACACACACAAACACACACACCTCAGACACCAAGAATCATGGGTAAAATATTCAAGAGCACTACTAATTTTAAAATAAATTTTGATTTTGCTAATGTGTAAATACCGGGAAGTGTTTATCTATAACTATTGTAACTTCAAGTAGAAAAAAAAAAAAACTCTCTACATAAATATGTCACTATTTGAACCTGTTTGAATGACTCCACTGCTTAACTAATAATTGGCAAGGGAAGCTGCTTTTACTACCTCGGTTTTTAAATTACAAAGACACTAAATTAAAAGCCAGCTAAGAAAGACATTAGACGCCTATAACTTAGTTTCCTTATGCTGGATTCTTTGCATCGGTTTTATAATTGACTTACTATACTTGATTTATTACCGTGTGTACCTCATCAAGCTGGGAAGTCCTAATGGTCATTTGGGAATCTGAAACTGTATAGACGAAGACTCCCTAAAGCATTTTCTCTTTATGTAAGTGGAAAGGAAGGTGTGTTGCTCTACGTACTCAAGGAAGTTCACATTGCTACGTTATGTTCCTGCATTTGCATTAATAAAAGATTCAGTAATATCCTGTTAACACATTGTGGCCCCCAATGATTCCTGCCTCTCGGTATCCACAACCAAGGTGTTTTGTAGTACCTCCCCCAGTGTACCAGTTTGGTCTGTGTGTCCAACTGAACACAGCAGAAGGGAAGGTATGTCAGCTCCAAGATTAGGTTACAAAAGTCTGTAGCTTCCATCTTGGGCTCTTTTTCCTTCTCTCTTGGATCACTTGCTCTGGGAAAGCTAGTTGTCAGGTCCCAAAGATGCTCAATAGCCTCTGGAGAAGCCCACATAGTGGGAAGGGAGATCTCCGATAGCCTGCTAGGAACTGAGGCCTGCCAAAAACCATGCAGATGAGTTGGAAAGCAGACAACCGCTCCACTGAGCCTTCAGATGACCGCAGCCCCAGCTGATGCCTTGACCATAACCTCACGCAAGACTGTGAGCCAGAACTGGCCTGCTAAGCCACCCTCCGATTCCTGATCCCCAGAAAGTGTGAGGTAAAAAGCATCTTGTGTGTTTGTTTTAAGTTGTTAAGTTTGGGGATAATTCTTTATGCGGAAATTAATAGCAAAACCCAGGGAATACCAGCCTAATAACTGCCTTGTTCCTATGGAGCTGCAGGGCTAGACAGAAAGTCCTAGGCATCTTTTTTCCCTCTCTGGGAAAGTGGCTCTTAGCCTTGCAAAAGTGACGAAAACTTGTAAAACTATGATAAGCAATCAATATTTTTTCCTTAGAAAAATGTACCTACACTCATGCACATAATATTTTGTAGATGATGTCAGGGACTTTGTTTAATCTCTGAAGGCTTTCGATGAGTGTACTCTGGGTACAGGATGCCAATTAAAAAACTCCAGCCCCCCATGGAGTACCTGGTGGCTCAGTGGGTTAAGCCTCTGCCTTAGGCTCAGGTCATGATCTAAGGGTCCTGGGATTGAGCCCGGCATCGGGCTCTCTGCTCAGTGGGGAGCCTGCTTCCCCCTCTCTCTCTGCCTGCCTCTGCCTATTTGTGATCTCTCTGTCAAATAAATAAATAAAATCTTAAAAACAGAAACCAAAAAACCCCAAAACCCAGCCCCAGGAGATCAGGGGGAAAAGTAGGGCCAGAAACAGGCAGGTGTCCCACTTGAATTAATAACCCCGGAAGTGTTGGCCACCAGAGAGCCCATCACAGCAGCTCACACTCTACTCTAGTCCTGCAGTGGGACAAAGCCACAGCCTTCCGAAGAAGGTGCTTTTGCTTTCTTTTATTTCTTTTTTAAGTAAGCTCCACGCCCAGCAGAGAACCCCATTAAGGACTCAAACTCAGGGCCCTGAGATCAAGACCTGAGTTGAGATCAAGAGACGAACGTTCAAACAACTGAGCCACCCAGGCGCCCCCAGTCTGCTTTTACTGTTTTAAAAAATGTTAATTCACCAGTTAGCTATGGAGGCTTGAAACAGCAACCATTGTCTCTAATCTTTATTCTGGGACCCACGTTCCTTGCTGTTGATCTCCTTAGTAGGGCTGTCGGGAAATCCGATGTGTACAGGGAATCATGCTGATCCCTCCTTGTCCAGCATGACCTCTCTGTGCACAGGAAGGGCAGTAGCAGCACAGGAAGCCTCCTCTTCACAGGCAAGCAAGCATCAAGGATGCTTTTCCTGCCTTCTAGCCCTTGAGTGTCTGGCAATTTGGCACTGCTTTGGAAAAAAAAAAAAAAGCATAATGTTTGTCTATTATCTAGGTGATTAGTATTTGCTTTTCAACACAAGTCATTTATAAATTTTATGACTTGCCAGAATGAGAGTCAGAGGGAAATTGTTTATGTGTGTGTGTGTGTGTGTATGTGTAAGGCAGGGGAAGGGAAGGATGGAGAGAGAGAAAGAAAGAAAAAGCGTAAAAAATAAACTGGCCTTCAGAAAACTTTCTCTCCATGAAGCTCATCAGACACTACCATGCTGTCTCCCAGTTTACTCGGGGCACCCCTAAACTATCGTGGGTACAATAGAGCCTCTCTTTACTTCATCCTTTCACCCAGGAAACACAATTAAAAGCCTACTTGTCAGACTATGCTTTGCACCACCAAAAACTCTGATCATAAGAAAAGCCTAAGTAGCCCACACATACACAGAATCTTCTAGAACTGCACGTGGACAGTATCCTTCAACAGCTACCTCTCCCAGACTCTGTTAATTCCAGAGCTCTGAGCCAGATCATTCAATCATTAAAGTTCTATTTCTTTGTATCCAAGAAAGGCAGTGAGGATCTAGAAGAGATAACAGAAACCTGTCAACATGAAAGAAACACACCATTGGTGGAATTTGAATTTCCTCTGCAGCTTTATACTGAAGGATCCAGCACGAGCTGGAGGACCTGGGAAACTGGCTTGGGCCTGAAACGTCCAAGGTCAGAAGGCTTCCTCCATGCTAAGCAGTGGAGTCTAGGTCTCTAGTCTGGCCTGGTAATGGCCTCCAGAGCAAATCACGATGGGAGGTAGGAGGGCCTACCTAACCCAGCAAAGCCACGGAAGATCTGCACGAAGGAGCTCCCACCTCTACTTTTGCAAAAGGAAGAGCCCACAACATCTTAGGAGGCTGCCAAATGATCTCATGGAATGGAAATGCTATGGCACTGGCTTGCCCTTTTTGCTTTCTTGCATTTAAATCCTGCTGTTTTAAATCACTTTTTCATTCTTGTTTAATTTAATAGCGTTTTATTTTGGCCACAGTGGGTAAAAGGACAGAAAAATCCCCCACCACATTTTCTTTGCTAGGATTTGAACAAAAGAAATCATTTCATGATTATTCCCTTGTGATAAACCCGCTCACAGACCTAATTTGATCTGAAGCTGAGGGGGAAGATGAGGATTATCATTTAACTTTGATACAATAAAATGCTTGTGCTTGCTAAGAATGCAGAAAATTCTGTGTTTATGTATGTAATTAACAGATCCTCTTTCTTTTTTATATGTCTTTCTTCTATACAACGTTAGTGTTACAAAGACAACACTTGGCTGTCTGCTGGCTAATATGGATGTGAAAGCATTTTTTTCAAATCAGGCAACCTTGCTGCGGACTTAGGGTGTGTTTCACTGACCAAAATCACACCTCTATTCCCCCTGAGGTCATATCCTAGGAAGGAACACAACCCTTGGCTCTTTTCCGTCACTTCCCTGAACCAGGTCCTCTTCCAGAAACACCTCTGGTGTGCTCAGTTCAATTTGTCCCTGGCTCCAGCTTCCTGAGTCCTGCCAGCTTGCTGTCTGGGGAAGGGCCGCACTAAAGAGGCAATTAAAACAACTACTCACATCGTGTGCAAATATTCTCTCCCTCACTCTCTGATATTCCTCTTCTCTCTCTTCAATTGATTTACTTCGTCTGTCATCTCTAAATGGATGCATTCTGTTTTGCTGAACAGAAAAAAGAAATCAGTACGGTTATCCAAGTTGAGCTGTTGGAAATCTGCAGTTAAGCAACTGTCAGCCGAGAATAATAAATGTTCACTTAAATAAATGGAGCATGAAGAGTCTCATTCCCTCTGGTCTCTAAGGAGGCTGTGCCGGTGTGTGTGGTGTGCACTGTCTGTGCCTGACACGCAATGGCAGGTGTTTGCTGCTCCCGCGCCCTTCCCCACTGGATGCCTGTAGTACAGCTGTTTCCAGAACGAAAGCACCTGGATGTGCCTCAGGTATTCAGCCGGTTCAGCTATGACATGGGTCACGGTGACGGACTCTGTCTCTTTTGCTAACTCTGGTGCTTTGGAGTCCTTAGACAAAGGTGGAATGTTGAGGAAGTGGCTTGTTCAAGGTGGCAAAGGAAAGAAATGGCTCTGAAAACCTGGGCACTAGAGACACAGAACAAGGGAACAGAGAAAGTAATGGGCAGAAAGGAAACTGTGGACATGATGTCTCCACGTCCTAATTTGTGTTCCTTCTTTACTCAGTGCCTGACTGATCCTGTGCCCTGTGTTTTTGCATGGAAAGTAGAAACTAAATTTGAAAAGCCTGTTGGTTGAGTAGGGTCAATGCCAAGGGACCTAAAGTAACAATCCAAAGAACCCAGCATGAGGACTGTTCTTCAGCCTCGCATTTGCACGGCTGCCTGCATCTCAACGACCCTCCCACCGTCTTTTTGCCATTCCTCACGAAATGCTCTGCATTAACCACGTTCATCCATCCATTCAACAAACGCCCATTAAGTACACGACACAGGCATGTGGCTCAGAGTCAACGGGAACTACTTGTCGCTCGATGGTGGTGGCAGTGGGGGTAGGAAGAAACGAGATACCAATTATGAACAGGTTTAAAAAAAAAAAGTGCGTCAGAGATGCACGTACTGGCTTCCAGCGACTCACCGAGAGTCATTAAAATAATAACTTGAGCAAGATGCATATTGTCTTATCTTTAAGAATTCTAAAGCAAAGTCTATTTTCAAAAAATCTATTTTGATTGTCAGAGACACAAAGTGCAATTGTAATGGCATTGAACTCCCTGCTGCTCTAATTATTGTTTAACATTTGTTTTCTTTTGCCATTCACTTAGTTTTCTTCCTAATCACCTTGGATCCCACCCCCACCCCCAATCTGGAGAAGAGGTTTAGCAAAGTCTCTCTACCCTTGCCAGGGAACCACAAATAAGGCTACTCTAGGACAACATAAATGTTTTGTCACAAGCAAAATACACAAAAAGGAGAAAGTTCTGCTACAGTTCATGCAAAACAAGCACACGGTTTACATGGACAGGGGAACATGGGAAAGAGGAGGGGGGAGACTAAAACATGAACTTGATTCTTTTCTGTGAAGACTTAGTTTTAGGAGAGTTGCAAAATCCACCTGTCCTCACCATAACAAGGTTTGTTCTTTACAGCTACACCAGTTGGTCATCGGTCCGTATTGAGAATCCAGCTCAATTTGTGCACAACTGAAGGACAAAGCTGTAGGAGTGGAAGGACTGCCATAGTTACACAGACATCTGGAAATGCGATGACAAAGCTTTTCCCGACAGCTCCGGCCTGTGGCATCCCAACCCGCCCAATACATGCAGCAGGAACTGCGCCAAGCACCACCCATGCAGCCCAACACAGAGCCATTGCTGAAGCAGTCAGGACATGTTCTCTTGGCTACCCACTGAATGCCAAAGGGGGAGGCGAGGGGGCAAGGAGGCTGGAAAGAGGACAGTCAGTATCAGAGGTGGGGGATGGGGAGCTGGGGGAGGGAGAAGGGGATAACAGAACGACAAGACCATAAGTCAGCCCACCTTCAAAAACAACAATGTCAGCCACTCTCAAACTTGAGAACCAACCTGATTGTCTTCTTTATCAATACTAGAGTTATCTCGCTTCAAGATAAACCGCTTCTGGGAATCTTCACCTTTTTCATCTTTTAAATGTTCACAAAACCTTTGCTCTGGTCTGCCAGCAAAGTAAAACATATCAATAAAATAGTTTTCGCTCCTGTTTAAAGTTATTTTCTTAGTGCTGCTTTTCCCCCACAGTGGCATTCAAATTAAAAAAAAAAAAAAAAAGAAGAAGAAGAAGAAGTTACACGTGGTTTTGACGCTAGAATTGTCGGCATTATACAGGTAGATAATAATATGTCACTTCACAGGTCTTGTTAGAATACCTTTTGTTATTTGGAATTCGGAGTCTTGTTTGCTGAATGCTTCTCACCATGGCTGAAGTTTAAAGAACATTTTAAAGGCCTGAACATAAATAGCATATAGATGTTTTCTTTCATTATTTTGAACTCCATCGTTCCTGAATTCAATCAAGCCACATTGTCAAACAAATGCACATGTTTAGAACTTGGGCAGACCATATTAATTCACCAATGTCTGCAGACTAGGAGGACAGCTCCTGTCATATTGTCCCTCTAAGAGCCATCAGAATCCATAGTGAGAGACGATCATCTATAAATTCTTTCCATCTTTCTCAGTGACAAAGGCTCTGGAATCTGGCTCCAGTAGACTCTGACATCCTTGACCATGTCTTGTAAATCAGTTCAGTAATTGGGGAAACCGGACACATTTAGTTTAAACAACTTAATGGCTGATTAGCATGGGGAAAATGCTCCAAGCAGTTACACACTATTGATTAGCCAATTGATTTTTTTAGGTCCTCTTAATCATTTTGTATTATTACTGGAAAGAGCTCCACATTCTTGTTAATTTCTCACACTCGTCACTGCATGCCACAGAACTCAATGAATGGCTTGGGTATGGGTTCACCCCCAGAGGAAGTGCTAAAATGTTTGTCCCAGGTTTAGAAGAATTTGTAATTGATGACTCTCATTAAAGCGTCTCTGTCATGTCTGATGTATTACTTCTGAAGCCCATTGGGTTTTCTATCTCCACTGGGTTCATTATGCATTCTGTTATTGGAAAGCTACTTCACAGTGTCTGCTGTTTAATATGGGTGACCAGTAATTAAGGGAATTTCATAGTTTCCTGTTAGCTCCCAAATAAGCAAACGGCACGTTGAAAACAAAGGAGTCATTTAAGTGTATAGTTCAAATCCTGACGAGATGCATCCTTTTCTCAAATACATGTACACAGATTATACTGATATTGGTGAGATACAGAAACACCAAACATTGGTGAGAAACACCAACAGAAAACTGGAGTAATACCAGTTACCGCTAACAGAACTGTATATAATTTTTGCAAAATGGTATCATTGTCTTACTCAATCCTTAACAATAGAACGTTGATGTAGAAGGAGCAAATATTTCATGCCCCTTTTAGAGATAAAGAAACCATCCCTCCATGATCCTTTTGACTCCCAAGTTTATAGATTTTCCCAGCAAGCCACAGGCATCAAACAGCCTATTCACATCCTTGCAGAAATATGATTCAGTCTCTCTGCTTCCAAAGCACACAGCAGGCCAGAGGCCCTCCAGCCTCACAATGAAGAACAAAAACCCTGCATGACATCATCCAAAAGATCAATGGAGATGTTTTCCACCAAAATTAAAATGTAAAATATTATACAGCAATCGGCAAGTGCAAATATGGCATTTGAAAATCAGAACACTAAGGGAACAAAGTAAACTCGCACTTTGCAGTGAAAAGGCTATTTCCAGTGGAGAAATTAAATGTTTTACATGTGTCGCACGCTCACAGCACACTTCTTATGCCACTGGATAGTCTTATAATGTTAGTGTGAGTACGGGTAGGCCACTGTAAATGATAAAAATCCTCCAGGAATTTTTTTAAAGCCTCCTAACATTTTCAGCCAATACTTAGATGTTACCTTTTTTTTTTTTTTTTTTAATGTAGCAAGTGAGATTGGAATATCAACTTAAATACAAAAGCTGATTGCATAAATGCTAAGTAAGGTTCTCCGAATGTACTTAAGCTCCATAGTCTGGTGAATTCTAGTAGATAAAATGCTTTGCTTGCTGCTAAGACTACAGATCTATTTCTTGTAATTGTTGTTAATAGTCTGTAACTGTTCATTTAGATATAAAGTGGTCTGGAAGTGTGAAATTTTTGATTCACAAGCAGAAGGCGAATTTGCTTTAAACTAACTTATTCTTTAAGAAGAAACCGCTTTGAGATTTCAGCATACTAACCAGGGTGAGAATGTGAGTTCCATGTTGGTAGAGACTTAATTCTTAGTCCCTAGAATGGTGCCTGGAATATGGGAAGCATTTGGTTGAATAAATAAATTAATCAATGTATGAATGAATGAAAATTTAATAGAGCTGTTTATGAATCACCATATTTTACAGATGGGTCAAAGAGTCACTGAATAAGATATGCAGTCATAAGTTTTTAAATTATAAAACAACAAGAGAGTTTGGTTAGTAGAATCATAAATTCAAATTTAGAACATGAGGAAGATCTTTAAAAATCAAATTAATGCTTTGGCTCGAGTTGACAAGAAAGAATCATGTTATTTTTAAAAAGCTTTTAAAATTTGAGGGCATTTTGGGAAAAGAGGTAGAAATGAGAATCTCAGGGTTTTTTTTTTTTCTTTTTAGTTTTGGAACTTCTCAGCTTAAAGTGTTATAGCTACAAGAGCTGTTCAAACATTATTTTTGAAATTTCATTTGCATTTCTTCATAGCGCTGGCTCATTTGTTTTTCATAGCAGGACATATTTAGGAAAAATACATCTATACATACGAAAAGAATAGTCAAAGGAACTTGTTCTAATCAATAATGTAAATGTGATTCAAAGCAAAAGTATTTTTTGTTCTGATACATATTATACAAAGTGCATTTTCCATAACAGTTTTTCAAAAATATGTTGTTTAAATTTTTTTCATACTTTAGAACCTAAGAGTTGAAAGTATTAGTCCCTTCATGATTTTCCAAAAATCTTTTAAGTGATTACAAAATAACCATTTGAAGTTTGTGTAAAAGGGGAAGAAGAAAAAAAAAAAAACAACTAGTAAAATTGTTCCAGGTTGATTTTATCGAGAATTATCTATTACTCTAGAGCTAAAGGGCAATTTGCAGTTTAAACTCATGCAAACTAAAGTATACAACTGAAGTATTGCGTGTGATTGAACTACAAATTACTGGTAATGCACCATTATATTAGAGCTTTTAAAAATCCTTTTCACCACAAATTTAACATCATAGCAATGTTATTTCTTAGCCGTAAAATGAATGGAGATGAAGTAATATATTATGGACCTTTATTTAAAACAGGGATAACTTTCAGTGTATCAATATGAGGATATAACTCTAAGCCAAACTCCTCCAAGCTGCAAAATGTCATGGTATTTATTAAATGAATGATAACTAGAGTTGACTACATACATATCTCATAGTCATGCATGACACATGTCTGATTACTTTTTCCAGATGGACTTTATTCCATGAGGTATTATTTCTAGCTTTCTCTCTATCAACATCAAGAAGCATAGAAAAGGGATTTAATGTTTCTTCTTGATGAAAAGATAGTTTCTTCTTCTTAAGGCACAATTTGTAGTAGGTATTTATTATAAAACTCATTGTTCGTGTGGGGTGAACAGTACTGGCATTTCCAGTCAGTGTCTTAGTATCTCCAATCAAACCTCTGAAAAATCAGAATTAAATCCTCATTGTTCCTCATTAGACACAGCTCAAGGAACTGAGAGGCGGTGTGGCTAAGTGACCCTGAGTAATGCATTTAAATTCTCTCTTCTAGTTAATCTGTTACAATCTTAGGGGGTTGTTTTTTTTTTCCCCCTTGAAGCTTAAAATAAATGAATACTCATTATTATTATAAAAATCTTTTTAATCTAGAAATATTATCACCACCAGGCTCTTAAGATCAAATTTATTCATTTTCTTCCAAATAGTTAAGCCTAATCCTCCCTCTCCCCATATATACACAGATGAACAATTCTACTAAATATGGACAGGCTCAAATGGAAGCCTTTGAATTTCATACCAAATAACTGAAAGGCAGTCATTGATATGCATAAGTATCTTAACAGAGAAAGGTTTTTGTGCACAACAGGATAAAATATTTTGATGGTGTAAGACATCTATCAAAAATATTTTAATAGTTGAACATATTAGGTGAGCCTAAGAAGCACTGTTCCCTTAGTACTTTTGAGTTTTCATTTAAAATATTTATAGGTGATGTCTTTCATTAAAAAAAAATAAATAAAGTCCTACATTCTTCTTCAAGTATTTTGCAACTTCCCCTACCATTTGGTCATTTTATATCATTTCATTGTCTCTTAAATGAGACCACATCTTACAAACCCCCATATATGCGGAGCTAAGTATCCAACTTCTTTATTAGCATCTTTCAAGCTCACATTCTTAATTTTCTAACTTTTGACAAATTCATCTTATTCTTCTCTGTCTTGATTGTACCACGTATATAAACAGAGGCATGCAAGCTAACATGGGACTTGACCTTGACTGTCCTTTAACATAAGGCTATTCATGAGCAACAACAAAATTAAGCATAATACTCAAAGACAACAAAGGTCTATAAGGCATCTCCTCTTATTGGTGCCAGCACCCTGGAAAGCAGGCTATGTGCATTAAGAGCCTTGAAAGTGTCAGTCCACTTTGACAAAGGGATTCCATTTCCAAGAATGAAGCCAAAGAAAATAGTAACAAAAGGATATATGGTGTCATCTTTCAAGACAGCAAAACAGTGGACATTCATGGTGGCCTGATTAAGTAGCTTAAATTAGCTCCATATGTAATATGCAGCTTTATAAAATGATATCCAAGGCTACTGACTAACATAGAAAAGTGAGGTCTAAAAGGATATACTATAATCACATTTATGTTGAAAGTATAATGTCTAATAAGAAAAATGACAGTAGTTGTCTCTGGATAGTAAAGTAATGGGTAACTTTTACTTCTAACTTCTTACATATTTTGATTATTATAATAAATAGCATTTTATAACAACAGATAATAAAATGCTATTGGTTTAGAAATACATGAAACCAACTCAACAACCTACAAGTGTCTTGTATATAATCATTGAATTGTGGACAATTAAAATATTCTTATCTTTTGAATATTTTCTTTCATGTCCTATATTATTTTACGATCTAAAGTGGATATTGAGTTGTTTCATTTTGTCAAAAAAACGCCCTTTTTATTGCTATGTCCTTGTTGATCAAAATGCATACAGACTTGCATTTACTAATGATACTCTAAAAATAACTAAGTTATAGTTTTTAATCTCAAGACTTTTTTTGTCCTTTTTAAAGGGAGAGTCCAAATAATAATCATACAGAAAAAAGATAAGAGGAATGAAGGGAAAAAAAAGGAGAAATTATGGATTTGAAAAAGAGAAAGAAATCCTGTGCATTAAGACCTAGAAGATTACATTCTGTGTTTGTGAATCTGGCTATTTTTGAACAGTACTGAGCATGATATTACCAACAATACCAAAGAGGTACACACATCAGATGGATACACAGCCTAGCAAAACAAGCATGTTCCTACAAGTTTACTTATAAATTGAGAATTTCCACAAAAAAAAAAAAGCTTTTTTAAAAAGGGCTAGATTATCACTGAACTTTTCTTTCTTTAAGTTCTCCATCCTTCCATTTCAATATTACATGAACAATAAAAGGCAGTAGCATTAATATATGCAATGACCAAAGCTCCATTCCCCCCAAAGCACAATGCGTTTGAATAATCCAATAGCTTTATATAAAATGGATGTGAACTAGCATACTAAATTTAACATAGCAGTAGTTTTAATAATTAAACAAAGTTTTAAACAATTCCCATATAAATGCTGATAAGCGGGCCTAACAAAAGTTTATCTTTTCAAAACATGCATTGTGGTATCTTTTCAGCTCTGCACCTTACTAAATGTGTGCTTTTTGCAACTTACTTCACATCCCTAAGACAGAGGTGTTGTTTGGTTGTTTGGTTGTAAAAATGGAAGGCAATAATAATTCTTATCAGGATCAAGGAGATACAAGATAATGCAAGTTAAGTGTCAAGCCCAAGGCCAGGCACTAGTGAAGCACTCCATAGATGTTATAAGCCATCATTACCATTGTTTGTATCTTTCTGCGTGGCCACAATCTAAAGGTAACCCCCCAAAATATTGAATCAACATTTACATTAGTGTTAATTTTAGTTAGGATAAATCCAATCTGCACTATAATATTCAAATAATGGTTTGATTCATGAGTACCAAAGGAAGCAGTAACAATTGTCTGAAAGTAATGTTTTCTTTGGAAACTGCTGAATGTGATTATTGTTTCTTGGCATGAAAAGCTTTTTGCTTACACGTTGCAATGCTGTGTATAAAAACATTCCATTTACGCTTATATGCAAATATAGTATTTTACTTGCTGAGAAGGTCCAGAGTGATCGGTGCTCTTTAACTGAGAGAGAATGACTAAATATTTTTTGTATGTGTAAAGAAATGCTGTTTTGTTTTGTTTTTTCATTTTCCTGGTTTACAGGGCAGGCAGGTGTGGGAAGCAAGGGCCGTGCTCCCCTGGGAACTCTGTGTTATCTAGAAAGGCTGGGAGGTTGAAAGGAGTACAGCTACAGGGTAAAATGCATTAGGAGTGCATCCACTTCTTGAGGTAGATTCCAATTTATTGTTTGAAGGTTGGTACCAATCATTAAAATCTAGCATTTAAGTATGCAATTAAATGGAAACCAGACACATTTGACCAGTAAACCACAACTTCTCTTTCTACTGTCTGGCCAGCTCTATCTTTCCTGAAGCAGTGATAACATGCCCATGGCCTCTCCAGACTCAGAAATCTTAAGACCAACAAGACACAAGAACTCCATCAAGAAGACCAGCTTTTCATTAGATACATCCAGCCCCACATCTTCAAGTACGCCTGAAGACTTTCCTAGAGACCCAAGGGGCTGAAGTGACTGGCAACCCTGCAGGTGGATCTAGAAGCAAGAACAAGAAAGGGAGTGCTCTGCAACTTAGTCTCACTCTGCTGCCTACAGTGATCAAAGCTGCAGGGGGAAGCAACCTCGTTCTAGTAACATCGCTTCCTCCAAAACCATTGCACATTTGGGATAATACTATATGCAGTATATGTGTGTACAGTGAACCCTTCTCCAACTGCCCCAACCTGTACGACACCGATCATATATTTACACGCACACACACACACAGACACTCAGGTGTGTGAGCACACACATACACACACAGTCTTGATCAAAATTATCTTGGTTCCTTAAGTAAACTATAAAGAGAAGATGGATATGTTCTATAGCCTACAGTTCTTTTGTTCAAAGCATGACACTGACCATCGGAGATATCCTTTTCACTTGGCATCATCTAAGAACCTGGAACTGGGTTTTGTCTTACTTCTACATACGCCAGGACAGTTTTTAATCCAGTGTGTTCTGGAGTTTTGTTCACATCACACTTTTAACCTCTACCCTGATAGTTCATTGAAACACCCTGATTGTTTCATTGAGTTCCCTGTTCAACTTTAAAAAAATAACAAAATGCAAATTAGGATTTTGTAAGGAAACCAAGGAATAGCGTTTGGTTTCCTTCTTGCTTTTTCATCATTTCGGAGTAGTGATTCTATTCACGTTAGTGCTTGTTTCCCTGATCTGAGGAGAAGGGTCATGGCTGAGGCAGGATCAGCAGATTTCAGTCTTGGATCTTCTGTGGGAGTGGACTGAGTTAGATCAAGACACGAATCTTAGTTTTTGCTCCTGTAAAATGGTGTAGCTTTATCTACCTCGAACATTATGAGCTAAATAGTGTATTTATTTATTTAAAAGAATCGTCACTCCAGGGGATAGCTCTTTTAAGAGAAAGTTACATGAAAGTTTCTAATGTTATAGAAGGAGCATGCATGTTTCCTTTTCAAAATTAAGGGGGAAATCATCCATGCAACACTCTAAGGGCCATAAATAATTTCATGTAGGGAAAGGAACACAACAAACTTCTTTTCTCTTCTCATGATATATTTTTGAGACTTACCTATCTCATCTACAGGGTGCATTCTCTGAGGTGTTTGAGAATAATTATAAGAGAAAATACAACATTTGAGAGAAATGATAGAGTTTGACCAATGTTAACAAATCAGTCTTACTCTGAGCCTGAGTATTGATTAAAGGACTAAGTTGTCTGTTCAGTAAATAAAGCATCATGGCTTTGCTGAGAGCAATGTGATTCTTAGTTAGGTTTCTGATCTTTGGCTTCGAGTCAGATGCTTTTCAAGGCTATTCCTACAAAACGTGCAGAGTAAATTTACCATGTTTAGAAATAACAAGATGCCAACCAACCACTCAAAGATTTCCAAGAGGCATTTAAATAAATTGATGCCTGATCTTCTTCAGAGGGTCGTTAAGCAAGCAGCAGTATCGGGATGCTGCTCGGTTTGCTGACGGTGCCATTCACATGCCCAGTCAAAGGAAAAGAAATAGAACTCATGTGGGAAGGAAAACTTGGGGTTTTAGTTAGTTAGTTAGTTTGTTTGTTTGTTTTGTTCTAAATGCCTTGGATCACCTGCAGGGAGTGAAATGCTCAAGAGTCAAAAATGGGTGATTCCCATTTTAAACCTTAGGCTCTTCAGGAAACTGAGCAGAACAGGCATCCATTGCTGCTCTACCCCTCCTCTCTGGGTCTGCGGCTGGGCGGGTGGAAGGTCCCACAGTCCTGCCTCGTAGTGCAAAACATCCATTACTCCAGGGATTCCCAACAAAGTCAACTGGGCTCAACTGCCTTCACCAAAGAGAAGCTTACCATTCTTGTGATTTACAAATAGCTAGCTCAGTTAATCATCCTTTCTGGAACAAAGAAATAAGCCAACTATAGTCATCACTACCCAGGTCCACACTTCTCAGGAATCCAGGCATTGTGGTCTCTTAAGGCGTAGGCCCAATCTCTGCCTTTGGGTCACTATTCTTGTTTCATGGTTTCTGGAGCCGGGGATCTCTCTCTCCCAGGGGAGATGTCATTTCCTTCTTTGTTCTGCACTTCACCGAGAGTAGGGAATTTGAGGCAATGACAGTGGGAGGATGCCAAAGTCAAAAGAAAAAATATGCAAAAGATGACAACCTTCTAACATGACAATTATCTGGGACTAGTTAAACAGTTACCCTGACATATGCAAAGACATTCAGATACATATGGGACTCTCTCTGCCTGTGACTGATCTTGGTCCTTTGGAAAACACTAATGCAAGGAGATGGTTTCAAGTCTCCAAATGATACAACCTGAGCATATATCCTCATCTCTAAATGGAGAAAGGCAGACAGAGGTGGAAAAAAAATCATCTAATAAAAGAACAATGGGCTGCTTTGGGCTAAACACCTGGGAAAGTAAGCAAAAGACAGTGTGGAGATCAGAAAGACAAAGAGAAGGGCAAAGCTTCTCATATAAAAATAGACTCATATATTTGTATATTTAAATATTTTTTATAAAATCATTGTTCATATTTTTAGCCTTAGTCTTTAAAAAAAAAAAAAAAGAGGCAACGGTATAGAGAGTAAGTACATTTTTTTTTTTTGAGTAAGTACATTTTAAATATCACTTGCAGTACCGAATAACACAGACCCTCGCACCCCTTCCCAGATTCCTAAGGGGCTCATTTGGTGCTACCACCTCATCTAACAGTTAATAAAGAATCCCAATAGAAGAAAACTTAGAAGTATTACGGAGTGAAACATATTTCTGGCAACCTAGGGGGGAAAGGGAAAAACTAAAGGTGATAGAACATAGTGGGATGAGTCTCAGTTCAAAAATCGCCCTTCATCATTTCAGCAAAAGGCAGTGAATTCTAATGAGGGGGCATCCCCAGCTATTCAGACCCAATTTGTGGACCAATTGGTGTGCTGGGAGGCTCCAGCTGATACATACTGTTCTTACCCCAGCTAGCGAGGCTACCTCAGAGAAACAACAAGGTTGTGGTGCTCGAGGGTCAGGTGACTTCCTTGTCAACTCTCTAAAGTCCCCAAGTTTGCTCAGAGGAAGCCACCTTCCTGGAATGTCTCCCACATGAGCACGGCTGGCATTTCCTAGTCTCTCTGGACCACTGTATCCTTTAACCTGACCCCACGTGCTTGTGGCTCTGGCCTGAAACCATGGATTTGGACAATTGGCTTGCCTGTAGCAGTAATTTCATAATAACACAATTGATAGGTTTACTTCCTACACTGACATTATCGATAAGTGTAGATTTTCCATTTTTAGGGGAAAAAAAGATTGAAGTAGAGTAAAGCAAGGTTAAAATTGAATTGATATCATCCCCCTACCAAACATCACATCTTGGAGTAGGGATAAACACAGAGAATGCAGGAAGAACTATCAAATTGTGGGAAGTATACATTATTTACTGATAGCACCGAGTTCATCTTCAAAAATATCTCCCCTTACCCGCCGCTCCCCCCCCCCAAGGCCCATTCATTGTTCCTTATCAGACAGCAAAAGACTTCAAAGAGATAGAATTCCCAACCAATCTGGGGAATCTTGTTGAGGAGTTTGCTCAAGATGTTCTGGGTGTTTTTGCTCCAAGAGTGTTTGATTATTTAAGAAAATTGTTCTCGGCACTTAACAAACTGACTTGGATCCCAGCCATGCTAATCATTGCTTCTCTCTAAACCCAAAATTGAACCTGAGTGTGTGCCTCATTTTCTGCTTCTGTGAAATAAGGTTCTAATTACTTATGTTGTAAATATGTTTTCAGGATTAAATGAAATAATATACATGAAATAAGAGGTTAAGTATCCAGTGCAATGAATAATAAGTAGGTAACACTCTTATATCACTTAAGTAACTGAAAAGTCAGTCCTCAGACAAATTTTTTTCCATCATGAGGGACAGATATATTTTATCTCAGGATATTAGAGAAGATACTAGAAGAAAGTAAAGTACATACACACACAAATGTAATCCTCACAGGGTATTGTCAAGAGTAAATATTTTGAACCTCGTGTGAAACTATTCTCTCTTGGGGCAAAACTTAATATTCTCAAGTCACATTGTATAATTATTTGAATCTTTATAATCTAGAAAAGCAAGGATTCTGGGAAATAAATTCTGGCCATTTTGTTGCTGAGAGACATCCATGTCAGAGAATGAATGTCACTGAAGAAGAAAAGTTAAAAATTATATTAAAACATGCTTTCTCTCTGTCAGCCTTTTAGTTCATTTTTGTGTCCTCCATCTGCATTTTTCTGCATTTCTCCCAGCTACGGTGCCATTTAAGATATGCACCTTCATGCATTTGCACTAAAATAACATCAAACTCTATCCCCTGCAAAGGTATTCCCAAAACGCAAAACCTATGAGGAGTCATCTGAGGACTTTCCACCTCCGCCTCTCTCCTTCATATAAATGGAAATATTTCCATGCAATAATATATCTATTATAATATATCTGTTACCGTGGTCCCCACGGCCATCACGTGTCAATTGCCGAGAGCACAACTCTTGACATTTTTGGAGAGCCATTGAAAATCACGACACCCAAGACTTAACCAACTTGTGCTGAACAGAATGTTCCATTTCAAACTTCAAATCCAAAAGAACATGATCACAAACTTTTAACTTTTAAAATGCTTTTAAAAGTACAATTTTCTACAGAACAACAATGCTCCTTTGCTAAAACCGCCAATAGAGATTCACGTTCTGAGGGTGTGAACAGCCACTCCAAGAGGGGATGACCACAAAGGTGGCTGGGACTGAATAGCACAACCTGACAGCTCTGGGTTGAACATTAGTAAGCTCAACTCTTCAGGAAATGCCTCAACTGTCATGACAAAGAGTCATTTGCCTCTTTGTTTAGGCATGGCCTGACTCACGAAGTGGGGCTAGAGGGTGTGTGCAAGGACAGGCATGAGGAAGAGACTGAGCCAGTCCAAGCCCTTCCATCGTAGTAACTACACCGGAAGTGTTCTCTGCAAGGGCCCTCTTTGGGTCTTCTGGAAGGCATAAACAGGAGGCATCTATTTAAAATTGGCTAAAAAAAATAATAATAATAAAATAAAATAAAATTGGCTATTTGGAAAACAAAGAACAAAAAACCAAAAAAGCTAGTGTTCTGGAAGTGAAGTCTAATGACATGATAATATGATACCTGTTAGCCAGAAAATGAAAGTTTTAAGGGACAGATTATATCCTTCAGCAGTATTTGGAAACTTGCAAGAATCACACAAGTTCAGACAAGAGCTGCTCAACAGAACTTTCTGAAACAATGGCAATATTCTACATATGTTCTGTCTCATATGAGCACTTGAAATGTGGCTAGCCTGACCAAGGAACTGAATTTTGAAGCTTAAATCTTATTTAAATTTAATTAATTTAAGTCAAAATATATAGCATATGCAATATATATAGCAATATGCAGCTAGTGGCTGCCATCCTGGACATTGCAAGTTTAGAACCATCACTCAAAGTTTCCAGTGAGTCTTTACACGGTGCTTAATTTTCTCAAAAACCACTCTACCCAGAAACAGGTATCAAACATGTGAGCTAATATTGTGACCATGTGATTGCAAAATCAATGTGAATTAAAAATCAATGTACCATCTCTACTACTTGAGCCTGTATCAAACAACATACTTGATCTATGGACTTCTCTATGTCTGTTATGGCCTAAAGAGAAAAAGAGGAGAAAAACAAATGAAAAAAAAATTGTCCATTGCTGGTCTATTTTGCAATCAGTGTGTCCCTGCCCTTCCAGTACCTGAAAGTCATAAGAGACACCAGAATGGAGAATGAAAACCAACAACAGCAGCAGTGAGGAATGCTTAATGGAGAGGGGACATAGAAAGGATTAAAGGAGAGTGACCTTTCATTCCTGCGACAGTTGAAAATAGGAGGTGCATGTGCCAGCAATCAGATAAAGTAGAAAGCTGATAAATTTTAAAATGTATTTTGCCAGCACAGTAGAATGCATCCATAGGACCCAATAATTCCAAAGCTTCGAGGGTCCTTAAATATCATCCACTTCAAACTCTCCTGCAGATAAATAAGTAATTGGAAGCCCAGAGAAGCGAAGAGCTTGGTGTCCCTGAGATAATAGCCCAGCTCCATCCCAGATCTCTCAGTCTGTGTTCTCTCCACTATGACCTTCACTCTAGTTCTGCTGAACAGACTGAGCCTTGAATAGAGAAAGAGCCTCGTTTCTAGCCCTACTTGTCCAGCCTTGACTGGAGGCTGGTGAGCAGAAAATAAAGGGTTTGAAACACACTGCTCTGCTAGACACCAATGCTCCGATCACTAGCACAGCATTCCTAAAATCCATGCAATTTGCACAACTGACCAAGCCCACTATGAAAAAAAAATACAATGCATAAATGTTTTAAGAGAATGCTTTGCATAGGGACAGTTTTTCAGTTTAGCATGTATTTGCTATAAAAGTGGTTTGCACTATGATCAAAGCATATGTGCTTTTAAGAGAGCCAGGTCCAAATTTCCAAAGCAAATGACTACTCATCCGGTGCTTTTGGTGACTCAATGGGATGTGAAAATACATTAAGATAGAAGCAAACAATTATCTTAAGGAGCAAAAACAAATAAACATCTTCCTTTTAGAGCTAGAACTTAGATATCTAGCTCAAAATTCTCCTTTTACAGGTGAAAAAAAAAAAATAAATAAATAAAAGTAAAAAACTAAACCGAGATGGCAGATTTTAACTGACTTGTTTCAAGTCACACAGCTAGTAAGCAAAAGAATTGGGATTGGGGCTCCTGGGTGGTTCAATGGGTTAAAGCCACTGTCTTCGGCTCAGGTCATGATCTCCGGGTCCTGGGATTGAGCCCCGCACAGGGATCTCTGCTCAGTGGGGAGCCTGCTTCCCCCTCTCTCTCTGCCTGCCTCTCTGCTTCTCTGTGATCTCTCTCTCTCTGTCAAATAAATAAATAAAATCTTAAAAAAAAAACAGAAAAAGAAAGAAAAGGACAATTATCCTGTATATGCCTGTTTTCAGGTGTCTGTTTTTTGAATTTGAGTTATACATTGACATAAAATGTCCCATGCTTTTTTCTGTAATCACCTGGAGTATTGACGGAAGAAAGGAAATTATGTTTTGGGAGCTATGTAAAAGATCCAGGAATAAACCCACTTTATTGCCCAGATTTTATAAACTTTTCAGTGTTCAGATAATCTTCTGCAGATAAATGCCACACACCGCTGATAAGTGCAAGAGATAAATAACACTGCACATTTTAAATGTCATGTACTTTGAATTTTATAACATGCTCTTATAAACGAATCCATAACAGAGAAAGAAAATGCTAAAGAAATACAGTGACGGGCTTACATTCTTGTGTTGCTGGTCTTGTTGATGATAACAGATTTCCCTGTTTGATCCACATTGTGATCCAGCCCAAAGTAAGCTGCCACCCGATGGACAAGCATCCTCTGATAGGATGACATCTGAGGGAACTTTTTATAATGATTACTGGAAAGGAATACAAGAAACAGTGCAATCAGCATTTGTGTTTCCGGCCCGTAGGACAGTCTATAGGTACACACACAAACCCATTCCTTTTTCATTCAAACCACAAAGCTTATTTCATCTCTGCCATCACACATCATGTCCTCATTTCCAGACAATTTTCCACTTACGAGGGATTTGTCGATTAAGCTGCACTAAGTATCTTTGTTTCCTAGTTGAACATTTCTCGCAGCAAAGAGAACTTAATGTTTGTTGGAGAATATCCTGTTGTAGTCCATGATACCTTATCAACGGAGCCAGGCTCGGGACAAATGATATGACATAATATGTGACTGCAGATGTCTATCTAGAGATGTGTCATTACACGGCTTACACTGAAAGCAGCGTAATTATGACCAGGCATAACTGACTGCAGCCAGCTGGAGCCCATTAAAAAACTATAATAAAATGAAAAGGGTTGCTTCTTGTCACAGCTACTCTATGCTAATCAGCGGCCCCCTGTTTATAGCCATTTTGTCAGGAATTTAACAAGCAGGAGCACACATGGTCCAAGCAACAATTCCCACCAATATATAGCTTCTCATCCTAATAGCGTCTCCATTTGACAAATCGGCAAACATATTAAATAATGTTTTATCTATCCCTAAATCTTTCCAGAATGAATAATTAAACCCAAATACCAAACTTAGGCATATCATATAAATTAATCGGCACTGCAATGTAACATACTTGTTGTCACCAATGAAATCAATAATTTCCTGCTCCATTTTCAAGAGTATCATCCTGTCCCTGCAAAATAAATGTTAAAATGAAAAGGGTTGAGGCACTTGCCATTCCCAAAGACCTAAAAAGTTCATTTGCACGCCTAAAAAAGATTGGTTAAGTGTATGTGACGATACGTCTTTACCTAACTGTTTAGAGAAGAGTATGCTGTCCATATGCATGTGGTTTCATTCTACTGAAGATTATTTCTCAACTCATTTGTTCAGTATTTTCTAACGTTGAAACTTCTGCAGTTTTAATGTTAATTAAGACATGTAAAGTGTTAAACCCATAAGACACATCAAGTACATCATATATTTTAAATTAGTAGGAAACTGGAGCAAAGCCAAGCCCAAGTAAATAGTTAGAGAACCGCAGTAGAGCATAATCAGTTTATTTACCATTGACTATCATTCTCTATCTTTTTCCCCTTAATCAGTATCTCTTTGTGACCAGGAAAGCAGGCCTTGTAAACTATAATTTATTCATTGGGTAACTACCCGGGAATTAAGACTATCTATACACAATAAACATGCAAACTACGAACAGAAAAGAGAAACTATAAGAGATAGTTTAAGACATTAGAAAAGGTGCCTGCACTGTACAACTCTGTACTTAGAAGTGCTCAGACTCATGACTTTGCAATATTCTACTTGACTCTTCTAAAAATAAGAGGTTTATTTAATAATTTACCTGGAATTATTCTTTAATGTGTTAATCAGAAACTCATGTAAGTCTATGCCGGTAGAATCCGTGTATTCTTGGCTGCAATCTGAAACAAATAGCAGGAGGGAATTGTCAGGAATGCTGATGGGGAAGGAGGGTGGAAAAGGTTTCCCTCTCTCTGGGTAAATTTTAGGTGAAGCTATTGGCGTGAAGGTGCACGTTTCAAAACTAGAAATTGGCAATGTAACACCGGAATGAAAACCAGATTCGAGATGGAGGAACCCAGTAGATCCTGAGTGTGGAAAGATCCAGCTGTCACAGGAGGGGATGTGGGCACAGTCAGGTAGGAGGTGGGTGGGGTGGAATGTCACGTGTCCGTGCCCTGCTGTCGATCAGCGAGGCCAGGGCCTCCACGTGACAGGTCCTACCAACTCACAGAGAGAGCCCTTGAGAGTTTGAGATCCCAGGAAACCCTTTTTCTCTTAAAACAGAGAAGCCAAAAAATGAAAGTTCTGTGATAAGACTGTCTAAATATTCATCAGTACAAAACACAGGAGGGCACTAAACATTTCCAAGTCTTTCAAATCTTCTGATGCTGGCTGAAGCTTAATTTCTAAAGCCTTCTTAGGAACCTGCCCTTCTTTACTCCTGTCACACCTTGGGTTTTAGACATTCAGTAGCAGAGATAATCATTAGAAGCAGATACATGGTTACAGAGAATAATATAAGCAGTCATTATTCCTCAGCTGATCGGATGCCCTGTTCTTTCTCAGCTATTTAAAAAAAAAAAATGTCTACTGCAAAGCTATTTATTCATGGTATTCTTCCTTTCAACTTAACTTAGTTTTTTTTAACATTTGTCTCTCTTGTTCTGGTTTTATTTTTGTACAATGGTACGTATGGCCACAATTTGAAAAGTCTGGACTATGGGCTTGGGGTTTTAGAAGGTATAGTTTGTTCGTTTTTTTTCCCCTTGGAAAATTTTGTCGGAGTAGAAGTGTATATTTTTCAGGTGAGACATGATGTGGCGGTTATGTGGGTTGTGGAGACCAAATCCATTTGTGGCAGATACAATGTTAATAACGTAGTCCATTGACATTGATGTATATACGTCTGTGCTTTGGGGACGACATCACTTATCAGCTGTGAATTGCTAATCTACTGTCTGTCTTTTAAGATAAAGATGGAAGTTAAGATATAAAACTGGGTATCATTACTGTTCATCAGCCCAAGTTAATTGGACTAATAAATCTGAGGTTAAGAGCAGATTCATACTCAGTCATTTGTACAAACTCATCATCGAAAACAGAAGACCCGAATGAATATCCAAAGAGATAAGTGATCCTAAAATTAACCTTTCTGGATACACAAATAATGACAGCATGAACAGAAAGGAAATAGAGTTCACATCTTTTACACATACACACACACACACACACACACACACACACACGTACACATACAGAAGTGTATGCAGAGTTTGGTGGCAGGTGAATATATGTGTAAATCTAGGATGTACTCTGTGACTATTTATCTGTCCAAATTCAGTAAGTTAAGGAAACATGTTCACATTCACCTTTTGATAACATTCTGATCTTGGGTTTTTCAGAGGTTTTATCTTTGTTTTTATCCTTTTCTTTTTCTCTTTCTGAGTCATCTTTCCTAGATTTATCATCCTCTTGCAGGCTGGGAAAACTGGAAAGCTGTAAATGAATTGATTCCTGTTGGGGAAAAAATATAATAATTTAGGGCCAGATTTAAGAATCTCTGTCTGGTTTCCATTTTGCATAGAGATTATTAAGTACAGGAAAATGAAAGCCAGGAGCAGATTTTTTCTTTTCTTAAATGGTAAAAAAAAAAAATTAAACCTGTCAGAAAAATAATTGCCCTTTAAGGTAAATTAAACTTCAGAAGTCAATGGGAGGTCATGAGAAACATCTAGTACTAAAACTTGGCTTCATGAATATTAACATTAAGCAAGTCACTTTCCCCAGGATCATACCTCTTATTTTCTCTACAGGTTTATTTTTAAACACTTAGGAAACATTTCCTTATCAGTAAGCTTGCGTCACAGCCACTGCCATGTCTCAAAAAAAGAAAAAAAAAAAGCCTTCTGAGTTCTTTTCTATAATTCCTTATAAGGAGAAATCTGCACAAACATAGACAGACAGGTATTACGAATCGTAATTACAGATAGAACAGACATAAAGGCCTTAATAGCCAATTTACAATAAAAAGTCTGCTTTAGAACCACATCAACAATGATTTCTACTATTAAGAAAAACCCAGCTATCTAAATGCAAGAAACCCAGGTATGGATGGTTACCACACCTTGTTTACAAACTCCATTAGTAAGTCATCATAATGTATGGTTAGAATCAGAACTGTCTTTCAGAAAGCAGAAGTATATTTCCCATCAATTACATATAAATACTTAATATTATTTTAATTTTTTATCAGGCAATTCTTTCCAAAATGTAAAATTCTCTTGAATGGATGCTTTGGTATGCTACTGACCGTTTACGGTATTGGGACTGGATCCATTTTTGTATTTATTTATTTTGCACTGGAGACAGATTATTTTGTTTTAACTCACATATCAGCCATGTGGCTGATAATATGTTCACTGTTTTGAAGAAGAATGAGCCAAATCGTATTTTTAAAGAAGTTTTATGAAAAAAACCTATGCTATGATTAAAACTATGACAAATGAACCAACATTAAGCCTGCTTTCTCTTATGTAAGAGATCATTTGATGGGAAAGCTTTTTTCTACTAGTGACGTTAAAATTTATGATGTTAAAAAAAAATCCCAATGACTAATAGTATTTCTCACTGAAAACTAAACTAAACCTCCTATACATGTGACTAAAGCAATACCTGAACCTCCCTCCTCAAATATGGCCATCCTAGGATTCTTAGGGTTCTTGGTAAATGTGGTTAATCTAACAAGCATCAAACAGGACCCCCGAAACCAAGTCTGCTTTTTAGGAGGGGCTCCACTGTGAACTGGGCTGGAATAAAAAGGCACCAGGGCTGGAAAGACATATGAAAGAGGATGAAATAAAACATGTTCTCATGATGAATATTTATCCTAGCCAGATTTCCTGACATCCACGTGTTTATCCTGGGGATGCACTTATGCAAAATACATAAAACAGTGTAACTTGACTACAGGTTCTTTTGTCATGTGCTTTGGGACAGAAATGTCTTTAGTCTGCAAAGGTTTGGGCAGATTTTAAGGTTTTGATTTGTTTCTGCTTTTGCTAAGGAGACAGCTGCAACATTTCTGGTTCAGAGAATACAGTTGGGTGGGAGTGGGGAAGAATCAATTCAGTAGTTGATCAGGAGGGGAAACTGAGGGCACCAGGCCATCGGAGTGGTCTCATTGCTTCTTCAAAACCTCTTGCATCACCAGCCTCTGTCCGTTTGAATCTACGATCAAAGAGGCTTGGAAGCAGAAATATAAGTGCAGAGGCTAAAAGACATCTTCCACCAGAAAAAAAAAAAAAGTACAAACTCACGCCATGTGTGGACATTTACTATTCTCAGAAAAATGCCTATCTTTTCTATACATAAATATACATTATGGTGCTGAAAGAACACACAAAAGTGCTATAGAGTTGGTAAAAAACAATCTGTTATTTTTTAATATTTTTATTGATATGCTCAATAATAAAATACAGGTGTTAATAAATACATTGGTACAGGATAAGTTTATATCCAACAACAATAAAAGAATGATTCAAGTCACAGTAATACACTGATAGGTAAATAGTATAACATTAGAAAAAGCGAAACTCCTTTAACTGAAGGACAGACTGAACCATCAGCTATGGGTCTGAGATCAAGTAATACAGGTAGCAAGAGTTTTTCCCACACAGGAAAATGAAGGCAGTTTTCAAATACTGTGAATATACAAATATTAGGGAAGCAATACAATCCATATACTGTATACTTCTGCCAGGGTTCTCTGGGATTCAGTTCCCACATTTTGTAAGTGCCGGTGGTACCTAATGAAGGCATTGCATATAAGCTCAAAGGTCTGCTTCTTTATTCTCTAACAAGTCGCATGCCCACTCGCTATTGTGTGTCTGGGTATTTTCTATTGGCTGCCTGGTCCCACCACCCCTCAGCCAGCCAAAGAGAGGAACGCAAGTTCTAATTCTCTCCTACACAGCTAGTCTTGGTCACTGAGCTTGAAAGCAGCAGGAACAAAGCACCGACTGCATCTTATTTCTCTGCACCAATTGTGTGGAGAAACTAGACTTAGGTCCAGGACCGGCACTGTGATACAGATGACCTCTTAAAAAATTTCCTCCTGGTACCTTGTCAAATGGGATGAAAAGCAGATTAAGTCTATAAAGGCTGTCCTCCTCTGCCTGGTATTAGGAGTGGGGGACAACTGGGGCATGACTTTTCCCAGAGTCAGTCATTCCGCGGAGTTAACATATATCCTGTGTAGGACATTATAAGCCATCAATCAACATATAATAATACAAGCCATGAGAGTCACATTAGTCCCCCTCTTCCGTCTCCATTAACAATAGAAGCACAAATAAAATGCTGAAGAAAAGCCACACACTTCTCAGAGCCCAAGGAAAATAAAGCTTGTGTATGAAACATAGTGATGGCTAGAGAAAGATAGCCTGTCCATGCCTTTCGACATGAGTGGCACGATAAGAAAATGAGGCTAGGGGAAAAAAATACTCATAGGACAAAATCTAAGGTATTTATTTTTGGTCCTTTTAAAGAAAGTGCTCTCAATGCTCTCTGTATCCATGAGGAGAATTTAGAGTATTTCAATTAAAGTAAAAAGAGGAAAGCAAACAAGCCCAAACAAAAATAATATCTTAATCAATTTTCTCTCCTCTGGGCTTAGATAAATCATTTTACTTTTGTCTTGACTTCTCTCAGCCTCTGATAAAATAAGGAAAATTTCAGCTGCTAGACTATTTTTATAAAAGCTAATATGATGCCTAAAAGGCAAACAAAAAAAAATATGATATGAAGTTCCCATTTGGTCAGGGAGGATTTTGTCAGAATTTGAATTTTCAGACCCTAATAGTCTTGCTGAAGGAGCAAAAATAAGTGGAAGGATCCACAGCAATATATAATAATATTAAATTCATATAAATTTAATAATACGAAATTCACCATCACCTCAGATTCATTTCTGGACAACTTTTTTCAGTATTCAGAACCTCGACCAAAGGCCATAAAGATATGTCTGCAAAGCTCAATGCACCTTATTCACTACTTCCAAAGTTTCATTAAGAGCCAAGAGTTGTGTTTCTTATAGGCAAGTGCATTTTGGGAAGTAAGAGGTAAGAATCTCCAAAAAGGAAGGAGATGGGATACTTAGGACTCTATTTGGTTCAGTCTTATCAAGAGAGAGCCTTTGAGGAAATGCAGCACTACCGTGCTCACTTTTTAAGGTTTTTATCTAAATTCTTTTGAATTCCTTTCCATTTGCAGTTTTCAGAGAGTCTGGAAAAAAACAAACGTAATACTCTGTGACAAACTGTTAAGCTAGTTTAGAATGTCTCATAAGCAGGGGATGAAGCCAAAAAACTACGTCTTTCCTTGCTTATTTTTTTTCTCCCCCAAAGCACTGTGTAATGCCGGATTTCTACTCATGCACACAAAGACAGATCCCATTCATGCAGTTAATGAAAATGACAGGGGGTATACCTGATCCTGAAGACTTTCACCTCCTGGTCTGGCTGAGGATTCTTCACAGACAGCAAGACTGCGAGTCAATTTACCTTTTCCTGCTCCTGACTGGGGAGGGGAAAGAAAAGGCAAGGCAAGGAAAATAAAGACAACAAACAGAAAACATTCTCTGGCTGTCAACTCCTCTCCACCTGCCCAGAACATTCCCAAACCGGATTCCTAAAACGGAACTTCAAATTGGCTGCTCGGTGCTGTCTGTCTACACTGGCTTCCAGATTCAGAGCCCTGTGTTGGTGGTGATACAGGTGGAGGAGAACGTGAATACGTGGAGTTAAGGGGCACTTTTAGCAAACTGTGCCCATCCCACTGGAAACATACAAAGAATGGATTGCGGCCATTTTGTGAAAATGTAAGGAGAAAAAGATGACAGAAATTAATTTCTACTAAAACTGAGTTTGGGAGGGATCTGACTGAAAGGATGTTTAAAATGAGGAAAGGGACCTAAACACCAGCCCCTGTTTACTTCAAGAGAGAAATCAACTGGCGAGACTAAAACATCTACCCCAGATTTTATTTAAAATGAAAGCAAAACAAGCAGCTACTCATTTTGTAAAGCACCGTCAAATCTGCAATTCTGAAAACAGGATCAGGTACATACATTTGCGGCTATGTGAACCCTAAATGCTCTAACTGAAAAGCATACAAAGCGAGAGAGAGAGAGAGAGAGAGAGAGAGAGACAAGAAGTGTCAACAAGACCCAATTAAAAGGGGACAGGGCCAGTAGAGCCAAGATCCACACAGGACCCTTTGAATTGGTGACAAACCTTTTAACCCCAATGGGAAATATGCTACTGACATCCATGATAGCAGGTCAATGTGGTGGAATCTCCAGAACCCTACCTTGGATTTTCTTCTTTCTTGATTCTGAGCTGCCAGCCGCCTCTGTATGTTAGAAATAAAGTAAAACAAACAAACAAACAAACAGTAAACCAACAACCAGGAGAGAGGGTGAGAGAGAGGAGGTGTCACCAGAGTCCAGAAATCAATAGTAACAATAAGATATTATAACCATTGGGGAGAGTTCCCCTTCCCTCTCTCCCCCAAACTTTTGACCTTTGAACTCTTAGCTCCTTTTCCTTACAGCAGCTATGGGGGGTGGGGGGAGGCAGGGAAGTTGACCTTGAAGGCTTTTGGTCATTATGTGGTTATCTGCCTTTTTTCACTGGTATATAAAAAGAGTGAAGACTTTTGTAGTTTGGTTCAAAGAAAATCAATATAGGCTATTTGCAAGTACAGTTTGTTTTCCCTCTACCAAATCTCTTGCTTTCATAAATCATGGTGTATTTAATCATATCACCTTTTCAGTACCGTCAATCACCCTCATACCCAGCCCCCCACACCCTTCTCTGGGGTTTTCTCTGTCTCTGTCTCTGTCTCTGTCTCTCTCTGGCTGTGAATTCTAGGGCTTAAGTTTGTTTGCTAATATGAACTGAACCTTTGCCTGCCCTCAGAGGTCCACAGAGCTCAGGTCTTTGATTTTTCTTTGTCTATCTTGAGCTGGGTCTTCAGCTTTCCCTGGAATAGCAAATCCATTTTTAAAACTCAGCTAGCCTAAAGCCGCCTCAGGGAGAAACCCTTCACGTGCTCCTTAAGGTGGTCTGGAAATCACTCTGGAGATGCTATGCGCAAATCCAGTCATTAAACATGATCTCTGGTTATTTTTTTCATTTCAAAGGCATTTTAGAGCATCTTTTGGTCAGAAAAAAGTGATTAGGAATTAGAAAAGGAGAGGAGTGGCTTTATGGATTTCCTATACATTTACTAGTCAAACTCTTAAAAGAAACAACAACGACAACAACAAACAAACCCTCAAAGTATTCTGCATAAGAAAGAGAGCAACTATGCCCAGGGGCGCAAGCTAGGGAGGCAGACAGGGTTTCTAAGCTCACCTGCAGTTCTAGCTTCTCCTCTTCATCCAGACTCTCGGATTTCACAATGCCGTTCTCTGGAGTGGCCGATTCCTGCTCAGTCCCGCCCTCCTCCACTACTGCCTGATTCAGGTCTCCTGGCTCAGACATTCTCCCAGACGCGAATTAAAATAACAAGATGTGATGCCCTGCAGGGTTAAGAAGTCAGAACATAAGTCAGTGCACGGTGAAGCACTTCCTATTATTCTTAGGGTATTTCATTTCTCCCTTTGTATTCAAATCCAAATGAGCAACTCTGGCATCTCTGCCACTTTTACACGAAAGGCGAATAAGAAAGCCAGAACAAATCCCGTACCCAAGGTGAATGCAAGAGGCAGAGGCAGATTCAGTCGCCCTATCCACACCCCCTCCGTACCCATACACGCACTCTGGCGAATGCACCTTGCCATCCAAATGGATCCACAAATCTTAAATGGAGACACAGAACTCCCACACGTCCACCAGTCCCTAAGCCCCAGTACAAAGGAGAAGAACAAGAAAAAGAGAGTATTGCTCCAACTCTTGAAGAGATGACCCTTCACTGCTGAGGCAAGAGGGGCTATTGGTGTTCTGCAGCGTGTCTAAGATGATTTAAAAATTATTCGCAAGTTTCAACCCACAGACATGCTTTCCTAAGGCATAAGGAATACCGAGTACTCCACAAGTAGGGGCAAAAATCAATTTAAGAGCTAATAATTCAGTATAAATATAAGATCTAAAATTGGCAATAAACCTTTCAGGGCCAACATTTTCAGGCTTCAAACTGACAGCTACATTATTAAAAGCAAGAGTGCTCTCCTGAGCTCCTGGCAGTGGCTGGTGTTACACAAACCCTGGGAAGGAAGTGTCTGGCAGGCAGCTCTAATGAAGCTATAGCCACTGAACCCCGCCACTTCAGACCCACACTACACTACGACACAGACGCTGGAAATGGCTTTTCAAAGTTAAAGCCTGTTATTATTTTTTTTCTCCCTACCTCCATACAACCCCTGACACTTCCCCTTCTGATATGCTGCCAAATGAGGTTCATGAATAATTTAGCATTTACTTCCTCCTCAGTTTTTTTTTAAGATGTGAGAAAAAAGGGGGGGAGAGAAAGGAAAGAAATACAGAAGGAATGAAGGAAGGAAAAAGAAAAAAGAGAAAAAGAAAGACAGTGTGACCTAGAAAGTCAGTTCTTCCACAGAAATTCCCAAGCAATGACTGTCCTCTTCCCAGTCATTACAGTGGTAATGATTATTGGACAAGTCAGGGATGAGTTTCTCTGGGAGTGTTTAATGACCATTTACTAATTCAGTAACTTTATTTCCAACTGGATCTGAGAAGCATGAGGAAAATCGAAAGCACGGAGGTTTCCGTTGCAAATTTGCTAAGATTTACCATGAAAAAACAGATGGTATCTAATGGTATCTTGAAAAAACGCAGACTTACTTGGCAAAGGATGATGGGAATGTAAAAGGAAGAGTTTTCGAAAGGATGGTGGCTTGAGTCTGTGAGTTGCTGGTGAGCACTACTTTTAAGTTTGGGGAGATTTGAGGATATCCCATCCAGGGTATTCAGATCGATTCCTCATATTTCCGTGACACTGGTGGGGGTACGTGTGTCGTTAACAACGGTTCTGTTTCTCATGGCAAACAGCTTGTGTCTCCAGATATTGGGTAGGGGGAGGAGATGGACTTCTTGAGCCCTAACTCGGTCTTCAAAGCATTTCAATAGAAAAGCAGATCGTGACTAGATTTAAAATGGAATGAACAAATTGAGCTCTTATTTTATAAACTGTAAGCCAATTGGGTCCTTGCTCTAGATCCTGTTTGTTTTGGTTACACCAAATGACCACTTCAATGCAAACAGGCACATTTATATGATAACAAAATACAGAGGAGATGACAGCTGGACAACAAAGCCTTTACCTTTCGTGCAGGATTCCTGCCGTAGGTCTTGGCGACTTACTAGCGGCTTCTGTCGTTCTACACCGGGAAAATCCACACAAGTGATCAGAGACAACTGGAGTCCCATGTCCCCTTTAACAATTCGGAATGCCCATCTCCATGCGATTCCCTTACACAGTTTGACACATCGTCAACCTGAAAAAAGATGAAAAGTCAACAATAATAATTGCAATAGTCATGGTAGGGTGAAGGACCAAACAAATAAGACCAGATTTCTAACACTAATGACCAACTTCCAGCAAATCACGTTCACAGCTTGATCCAGCCCCACCTGTCTCGGGCTGCCTGCTTCTTCTCTAATGAAGGCTACAGCCCGGCTGTTCAAGTCAGAGCGGCACCCACGCAGGGAGCTAAAATTAACAATTGCATTATGCACCGAAGATTACTCACTTCAATTTTAACCTTTTTTAGTGAAATCTCGCACTTTGTATTAAAAAAAAAGAAAAGAAAAAAAAAACAAGCCTGTGTGTTTGCCTCAATGAGAATCCAGATCACCTATGAGCCAAAGTCTTGCCTCCTTTTGTTAACCAAAGCCTTTGTTTTAATTATAGGTTAATATAATTTACTTTAATGCTGTTTCCGAGACTCCTTTCTTTAAGAAAGTTGTCCTAATGAAGCGTATTTAAAGATTTCAATTTAATGGGCATTGTCTAGAAAAGTGAAAAGAAAAAAAAGAAAAGAGAAAACTTTCACAACGGCATGGCTGAAAGAGCTCTTTCCTCCCCGCTCACAGGTTGGAAATAATTCCTAATATTCTCGTTGGGCAGTGAACACGGTCTCCCCATTCCCCTCCTTCCCTATCAGGATTGCCTCCACCAGCTGGGCATTCTGCTTGACAGCACAGAAAAACTGCCAGGGATTCAACAGATTTGCAAACTTTGAGCCCGTTGAAAACAATCCACACTATATGCGCACTTTCGTTTTCTCACAACTCCTACAGGAGCAGCGGCAAAGACAGCTTGAATGCAAACACAGAGACGGATTCCTAATAATATTTGCCAAAACCAAGCAGTGTCTCTCCCTTCTGCTGCAACTCTGGGGCACACCTGCTAAATCCAACAGCATGCACACCTCTCCCATCACACACCCATCTTTGCAAATGCTAAATGCATCTCAGTTATCTTGTCTGAAGTTGAAAAACACTCTCTGCCTGCCTCTTGCTGCCTCCCTCCCAAGTTTAAATGAGCACAGCCGGTTCCTCACCGGATTTTGCTGTGGCTATATTAACAACATATTGGATTACAACACCATTTGTTGTGCAAGGGAGAAACAACTGTTGAAAATGCGATCGCGAAGACAGTCAATAATTTCTAGCCTTATTCATGTGTTATCAGAATGGCCAATTTGGCTTTACAATACGTTTCTTTGGTTGTTAGACAATATATAGATATCAAAGACAAACGAACATGCATTGAGGATAAAAATGGATTGCTAATCAACAATCATTTTAATTTTTCAATTTTGACCATGGTTACTATGACTAATACTCGATATTAAATAGAAGTCAACATGTCTTAAAATTAGGATCTATTTGAGTAACCAACCCATCATCTAATATGTCTCAGAATAGGCACCAGTGATGGATGGAATTACCACATGCTTTTTGGATTCCGTTTTCCTTTTCCCAAAGAAAATAAAGTTATCAACGATCACCTCAATCTTTTTTGTCTTCTTTGCTCTGATCCTCATATTTGTACAGTGGCATTTAATCCAGCAGGTGAATGGCAATGCAGTTTTCAAATCTAAGCCTTAGATGCGTTATTCCAGCCCCAGTAGGTGGATGCAAGATATAATTCTTTCCATGAAGAAAAAGGAAGAACAAACTGATATTCACGTAACCAACTCAAAGCGTGAACAGTCTGGATACATGTGTGTGCGTAATTACCAGGACACGTTTTGAAATAGCACTGAGCTCTAAAGTCAGCGAGGTATTATTCTTGCATGCCTGAATCATAAAGTCATCCTCTACCGAGATAAAAGGGAATACGGGCATATGGGAATGAGCAGAGAGGAACATATGGATCACAAATATTTTTGTAACTGATTAAAATTGTTCTCTTTGCTAAGAAAGCAGTGCCAGGAAATCAACACTACTCCAGCTTTCTGTTCGCCAAACTACCCAACCCTTTCACTGCTATTTAGTTTTTATCTGTTCAAATTTTTCCCATTTTCACAAAAAAGCAGAACTATTTTTTGACAAATATCTTTTATCCAGCATTCGATTAATGGAAATGCTGGCCAACTTTCAATTTTTAGCGTGGGAGGGGTGGAGGGAGCAAAAGGAGACCCTACACAAAGGCACACAATAAAAGTTACTATAGTTCTTTCAGTGGAAACAACATTGTAACCATGATTTAAGGGATAGTATTTAGCAAAGGCAGTCAATTGCTTGCAAAACAAGCTACAAGAAATTGATCAACAGTGCTGTCAACTTTTTTCTACGAGGAAAATGAGGAAAATCACTACCACTTCTCATTATATTTAGGTTGTTTCTTCTTGAGCTTACTTTAGAGTTGAAAATAGTAGCAATTGTGGGGTGGCAGGGATGAGAAAGCCAGGGAAAGGGGAGCAAGGCACAACTACTGGGCTGTCACGTGGAGAAAGCTCAGGATTAGATTCAAATTCCAGGAGTGATTTAGCTCTCAGGGGATATCTAAAATGGGAAATTAAAGTTGAATTCTATTAGCAAGTTGGGAAGGTCACTTTATTAGTCACTTTCCTCATAATCCTTTTATTAAAAATTAACACAGAATGACTAATCTTATCCCAAATCAATATAGGTAATATATGATGAAATGAGCCAATCAACATGTATTTATTTGAACAATTGAAATGTTTCTCCCCTAATGTATTGCTGCTGCTGCTGCTTCCCTTCTCCTTCCTCCTCCTCTTCTTCTTCTTCTTCTTCTTCTTCTTCTTCTTCTTCTTCTTCTTCTTCTTCTTCTCCTTCTTCTTTTCTTTTCTTTCCTTCCTTCCTTCCTTCCTTCCTTCCTTCCTTCCTTCCTTCCTTCTTTTCTTTCTTTCTTTCTTTCTTTCTTTCTTTCTTTCTTTCTTTCTTTCTTTCTTTCTCTCTCTCTCCTTTCTTTCTTTAAACTGGTCAAAGTTCTGTAAATGTATGCCACTTGCAAATTGTGGGTTTATTACTGATTTTTCAATTGACTGGGTAGGTTTTTGAAAACTGTAACACCTTAGAAACTAAAGGCACAGCCTATTATCAAGACAGTTATTCTGTTAAGGTTTAAAAATATTCTGAGTATGTAAAATTAAATTTAAAGATTAAAAAAAATAATTGGAATATGATCCTTTCAGAAATGAGATCAATCATGGGAAGAACAGAGTGTACAGACTAGCATCTTCAGCAAGTTTGAAATTTTCCCAGGGTGACAAAACATCAATAACAAATTTTCACATAAGTTTAATTTCCCCAAGAAAATTTAAGATATATAAGAAAAGGTCAACCAGGTGCTCTACTCTCTATTTAAACTCTTTGGTCAACTCAATGTACAGGCATTCTGTAAGATTCTTGAGTCACCCTAGCAAATGCCAAAATAACCAGACAACTGTTTTGGAAGAAGAACCTAGGGGGATATTTAAGAAAAGGAATTTTCATACTAGGGTTTTAGGGGCAGAAATGTTTTGCATGAATATTCTTATTTGAGTTTTAAGAGCTAGCAGCTTATAAACATGTAGTAGATCATGTGCAGAATACCACTTTTTCTTCTTTAGCCAGTGTAATAAACTAGACACAAACATAACTTAGATCAACATTTAGTAGAATCCCAGTAATGGAAATAACTGATGTCACAGCTTTGGACATAAAAACAGCCCCGCAATAATCACAAGCACCTTTAAAACAAGAGAGGTCTGAGCTCAGTAAAAATAGCCAATGGAAAAAAGCCAATGTTTCCATTCTTCGTTCTTACAGCAATGGAACCTCTGCTCTGTGCAAGGATGTTCTACCTTATGACATGATATCCAAGTCAACTAATACAATGTCAACAAAACACCTTTTTTCTAAAAATACAAAATAAAAGTTGAGTACTTCTAATGGATCCACATGAGAAATTTCAAAGATGGATTATGTAATTTTATCTTCACCATCCACTTTGTGATTATTCATGAAGTGGAAAAGAAAGATGACTTTTACTTTTATAATTCTTAAATGTTTTCTCAGTGTATCTCAAAGGTAGGAAACATAAACTTGGGAAAGGAGTCTAAGACACTGGATCCCAGAATAAGTTATTTGGATATCCCCATAGCATGAATTAATTGATGAAAGTAATGACATGAAATGTTGCTGGGGTTGATAGAAGATCTTACATTTGGGTTCTAAAAAAACAGGTTACATCACTTGGAATTTTTAGCTTAGACAAGAGGAAACTTAGAAAGGACACCATAGCTATTTTCAAATGCTTAAAGAATATTCAGAGAAAGAGAAATTAGCCTTGGTCTTGCTCCAAAATTTAGAACTAAGGAAAAAGGAAAAAAAAAAAAAAGAACCTCCCTTTTTAAACATAGAATTACCATATGATCCAGTACAGTACCTCAACTCCTAGATGTATATCCAAAAGGTTGAAAGCAGGGACGTGAACAGATATTTGTACATCAGTTTTCATGGCAAAATTATTCATGGCCCAAAGGTTGAAAACAACCCAAGCGTCTATCAGCAGATGAATGGATAAACAAAATGCACCACACACATGCAATGGGGGCTATTCCTCAGCCTTAGAAAGGAACAGAATCCAGATACATGCTACAACATGGATGGACTATGCAAATATTATGGGCTAGACGTAGAACAAATATTGTAAGCTTCTACTTACATGAAGTACCTAGAATAGGCCCGCCCATAGAAACCAAGTAGATGTTTCCAGATGTTGTAGGTAAGGAAGAAAGGAGTTGTTATTTAATTGGTACAGAGGTTTTGTCAGGAGTGATGAAAAAGTTATGGCTATAGATGTGGTGATGGTTATGCAACACTGTAAATGTATTTAATGCCATTGAATTGTACATTAAGGAAAGGCTAAAATGATAAATATCATATTATGTATATTTTATCACAATAAAAAACAACCTACAAAAACTTTTTCTCCCTGAATATGATATAAATCACAAGGAAACAAATCAATATACATACCAAGAGATCAAAGGCAGAAAATGATAGTACAAGAAGAGGAACTGTCATTCTACTTTACAAATTTCCTCTGATGTATCAGTAACACGTACATGTAAAGAAAAGTTCTGTGGAAATAACCTGCCCAGGTTTGTACTGGACTCACATAGATACTCAATAAGCAGAACCATCCTCACCCTTATCATCGTCTTAGCAGTCTTGTCTTTGGCAAGATAGGCTTTGGTATTCGATTTATTTTATCCAATGTGGACATTTCAAGAATAGAGAAGTTAGGATATATCATTCAGAGAATCTTCCACTACACCTCTACCAGAATCAATGTGTGTGCGACCAATGTGTTCTCCACCACACAAGGTAACAGACACCACTTCTAACTGAAAAAGACAATTCTGGGCACATTCTTAGTGCAATGCAAACAAGGGGCTGTCAATAATCTGGATGAGAGAGCTGGATGTAGCAAAGCAGCTGGTCAGTAGGACCTTGTCATGTCACTGACTCACTTTTTTGCATATTTTTTGTTGCCGAAAAGGTGAATTTTCTGACCAAAATCAATGCCACAGAGAACAGGACTAATAGACCTGCTGCCATAATTGAAAATAAGCCAAGACTCTAAGAAAGCGTTGTGGATGATATGGGTTTGACTGTGTGACCCCTGGGACTGGGACTATTCTTGGAAATTTTAAATAGTCTCAACTTTTACAACCCCCACCAGCTAATCACCACCTCTATGTCCCATCTCATCTTAGACCCTAAGAACGATTTATCCATTTACAAGGTACTATCATCTACCTCCAGCCAGGTACAATCTTAAAAAAAAAAATGTGCAAGTACCCAGAGACCCACAGCATTGCAAAGACCCTTGACATGAGCCAATCTGGCTGACATCTTATCCAGCAAGCTGGGCAAGATTCACAAACACATAGTGACAGAGTGGGGTCAAAAACATTGTCATTTTGATTGGGGATCAGAGCTCTTTTTAATAGTCTGTGTTCCTCCACTAATGACTCTCTTAGAAATCTAGACCAGGCTCACCTAATCTATGCAATTAATTTCCAGGATAGTGCAAGAGGGATCAACACATTGTTTTTCTCTAGACCACTATCTTCCCTCCTCTCATAGGAACTGTCAACTACTGCACAGAAATTGCACAAATGTATCATCTGATGATGTATGTGTTTCTTCTTTAATTTTATTCCTAATATCACATGGATGTATGTGGTTTTCTAGACATTTTTCTCTGCCTTTCTCTTTTAAATTCCTAAAAGCTCATAAGCCATAATTATCAGAATGACCTAAAGTTATCTGCTAGCTATCTGCCCAATTTCCTCCTTCTGCTTGTAGAACTCACAGTACCCATCTTTCCAGAAGCCATACAGGAAATCACCTGCCTCCAGGATTCCCAGATAAAGTGTGCCCAGGGTTTGCAGGAAGGCATTATAAATTTTTAATGTGGAACAACTAATTAAAATCCATACTGGTGCCAAAACACATGTAACCTTTAGAGATGAATGTCTCCCTGATCTTCAGGCAAAAGAATCAGGATCTCAGAGTTGGGCAGTTGCCTTGTAATTTCAAGTATAACTAAAACAATTTTTTTTCAAATTTAAATAACACTGCTAGGATCTTGATAATGATACCATATAACTTTGCCAAAACAAGAACGTTCCTAAATAATTAGATCTTCCAGGAATCCCAATGACTTACACACTCATCCTAAATATTTCTTTCAATATCACTGTTCTGTGATCTACAACAGGCAGTATTATTTTAGGGACTGGGGCGTGACCAACAGAAATGGTACTTTCGCTTGTGTGTTATTTAATCTCACAGGTGTCCAAACTTCCGGATCCTAAATTCAGCTCAGTTCAATACAGTATTCAAAAATGTCCTCTTTTGGAGGATCTTGATGCTAAGAAAACAACCCATTATCTGTTTTCAGTTATTTGTATTGGAGACACCTTGTAATGGAGCAAGGAGTTGTCACAAAACACATATTTTCAACTCTGGCTTAAAAGATTCAAAATGATAAAAAATCATCATGAAGAGAACAGGCACTTCAAAAAAAAAAGAGAGAAATATTAATTTTATTCAGCACATCTGACATGAACTCTTCTCCTTCATTCCTACAAGAAGTGAAAGAAGCATCTGTCACTTCAAAAACAATGAAACTTAACAAATGTGACGCACTGATAGGTGGTAGAGTGGGAGCTAAATGTTTGAGTTATTAAAACCTTTCTTGCAGAAGAGAAGAAAGGAAGAGACATGTAGATAAAATGAATAAAAGCAAAGATAAATTGATAAATTGTTACTCTGTTGGATGTTTGAAATGACCATAAAATTCATGTTTTTCCCAAATGTAAATTAGGAAAAATAAGAGGTTTTCATCACTACATCTTTATTTCCCTTTATGTCAGTGTGTAGTATTTGGCGCCATTATGAATATTTCACGCCTAATGTTGCCTTTTTCAGAATTATCATTAGCTAACATCATTACCAAACCTAATCAAAAGAATTAACATAGGAGTTTAAATTACCTGCCCATGACCTCAGCTCTGCCTCCCCCGCACCTCCCTAGCCCACAACAGAAGAATGAAAAGTTTTTCCAAGGGAGAAAAGAAATCAAAGGGTGCTTCCCCAAAATAAAATGCCAAAATGTCCTAAGGGTCTTAAGGGTCTCTGGCTGCAGGGGGAGTGCTCTGCTCCCAAAAGGGAGGGACAGATGCAGGAGGGAGAGATGTTAGCAGAAACGGATGTATGCTGCCATCCCAAGTACAGCATGGGGAATTTCAGGAGACACAGGCACGCAACGGGAATTTCTACTTATGGGGAGGGTAGCTCTCTGGGGTTTGATTGTGCGTTAGCATTCTGATAGCAAGCTCAACCACCACACCAACAAATGCTTTTCTTGAGTGTTTACTTCGACATGGATAATTTTGGACTATTTTCCATAGCTCATGACATTTCATCCTCCTATCAACTACACCATTCATTACTCGCCTATAGCGGGGAAGCTGCCTCCTTGTTCTGTCTCTTAAATGTGAAGTCAGCTGGCTGTTGATGCCTTCAACCACTGAATCCACTGGGTCTTCGAAATGCAAATGAGTCATTCCTTAACGAGGCCCCATATCTGAATCAAGCCCTAAAAATCATTCTCCCCCCACTATTCCCTAAGTTGCACCGTGGCAGAGATTTCTGTCTGTTTCAGTCTACCTCTGTATTCACTTCAGAGCTGAGAAGAATGCCTGGCACATATGTCAGAGCTTGTCGACTCGGTGAAGGAAAGGAAGTGTCACCTCTCTCTGCAGTCTCAACGGTGATGGCTGGGGGACTTTTCTGGGTCTCTGCTTTCTCCCGCTAAAAGCCAAGGCATCTAACCACTCAGAGACCTACAAATCCATGTGGTAAGGGTTAAGGGAAAACCCCCAACAGCCACTAAAAGGTCAAAAGGCAAAACCATGACATGTTTCTGAACGTATGGGTCTCAAGAAGGCTCTGATAGTGGGCCTTTCCATCGGAGAGGGAGTGGGAGCTTATTTATGGAGCATCTACAGCATGGAACATTCCATGACTTTCTGGGTGGGATACTAGCGAAAGGAAAGACATGGTGCTGGCCCTGAGGGAGCTGCCAATCTAACTAGAGAATTCAACAGACCAGGACATGTTAAGAGCAAAGCAACCCGGAGGACTAAAGCATATGACAAATGACATACGGTTAACCGGAGACTTAAGGTTTTCTCAAAGTCTTCTGTTCTCAAAGGATAATTCTGACTGCAGTCTTAAGGGAACTAGTAGATACGATGAACAGGGCTCTATGGAGCCCTCCCCCACATGTCGCCGCCCCTCTCAGAGGGCAGTGGTGCCCATTTCAGGTGCAGTGGTGCTCACATCACCAAGAGGAAGGGGCTCTCCCTCCATTGCATGTGCCAGCCCTGTCCCTTCTTGAATGTGAGAGCCTTTTTATTTTTCCTACTGTGTTTTTCCCTTCTCTACACTGCTGAACTTAGTGCTACACAAAATGACATAGCGACAGCCCTGCAAACCCAGTCATGGAAACGAAAAAGCCACCGTGTGGAGACCAACACACCTGCTAGAGAAGAATATAAGCGTCCGATGAGTCAGTCCTGCTATCCTCAGACTTCCCGTAAGAAGATGCCCCTGAACGGCTGGATATATGATTGCCTTTGACATGTTTTTGGGTCCAGTGGGTAGCAGTGTGGTGTTGGAATTCTGCCTCCCCACAATGAAATCTCTCGAAGGCCTATTTCAAAGGTAGATGTAGGAGAGTAACAGCAAAACCTTCACAGGATGGGTGTGCGTTCAGGCTCGCAAGGGCTGAAGAAAAGGGAGTCAAGTGCTTCAGAGGGTGCCTCCATTCCTGGGAGAAAAGCTAGCAGTCAGCAAATAGATGGAGCTATTTATCTACAGAGAGAGGACTCCCAGAGACTCAGGTACAACAAACGTATAGGAAATGAAAGCCAATATGCAAAACAATATCCCCACGCTTTTATTTCTAAGCCACCAAGAGTTTGGCTTGATTTGGATTTGCTCTAAATATAAGCATTCGGAAGCAATGTGGCAGATGACTAATGGAGTCTCTGGAGGGTAATCCCCCGGACAGTGGGCAGTGTATCTCAAACTGTTGGATGGTGCTTAACACGCAGCAGACCCACGATACATACCACTTTGATTAAAGGAGAAATGGGCATTTTCCTGGGAGGGAAACGTTTTCAGGAAACTTCCAGTCCAGAGTCTGTGTTTTTGTAATGCCCAGGGCTCAGCCAGAAGAC
>CM052898.1:55248110-55307172 GCA_028534135.1 Potos flavus | reverse complement strand
TGCAGCTTATTAGTGATACCTTCAAGATTTTAACATAAATAAAAAAGAAGTCAGTCATTGTATTCATAATACACAGCAAGACACACTCAGAAGTAGAATATGTTTTTGCTGGATATGGTCTCCTTAATAAAAAGTCCAAGTCCAAGAAAAGGTCTCAATATGGGGAAAAACTATACAGTGGGGGGAAAAAATCATAGCTTTTCTTTACTCATAATGGTAAATTAGAAAAAAAGGGGGAAGAGGCAGGGATGGAGAGAAGGGAAGGCAGCCTGGCCCAAGTGTCAGAAACAAGATGCAAAATTAATCTGTGAAAGTGGCACACGAACTATTTGAAGGAATTCATGACGAAGTCTGCAAAAAAAATTAATTTTCACAAATCGATTTAAAACTAGAAAGACAAAAGGTGCCAATCACCCATTATTACTGACATTTAAACAGAGACAGGATTGTTCATTAGATAAATAATACATTAGGGATAGCATTGCCCTGTATTTGCTAAAGCATGGTATATAGGAAAATGTGCTCTGCACTTCAAATGATTACATATTTTCATTGAAAAAAAAAAAAAGAAGAAATAAAGAAAGTAAAGAACATAATGGGATCCTGTTACCTTTCAGAAGCAATCTACAGGATGACAAGAAAAGTAATTTGAATGTATCAGTGCCAATGAATTCTAACCATATTAACATGAATGACTAGCCTCACAAGGTTTACATACTAAGTAAGGATGAAGGTCTATGTAGCTATCTGCCTATCATCTATCTATCTATCATCTACAGAGAGAGAGAGAGGGAGAGAAGGAGGAGGGAAAGAGGGAGACAGAGAGAGACAGAGACAGAAAACCTGTGTGGTTGTGCATATATAATTTGTACAATCCCAGGTCTTTGAAACAATCCTCTGGGGTCTAAAATTATTCTCATAACCTGGCAGGTTCCATTGCAATTCTGGAAATACTGACTCTCTGTTGGAAATTCTGTGGCCTGACTATTCCTGTGAGGCTTGCCCACAGATGCTAATTTCAGTTCAATTCCCAGAGACCCCAGCATGAGCAAGGGGATAGTAACTCATGAGCAGAACATGCACATTATTCCCTCTGCTGGTAATCCACACTTAAGGTGATTCTGCAAACCTCAAAAAAGTGCTGCCTATGTAGATACTCCCTGCAGGCTGTAGCATTTATACATGAATTCAGTGAGCCACATTTTGGAAGATTTTTGTCCTTAAAAAAGTGCTCTGGTTATCAGTAAAACCTGTCTCATCACCAGCCCTTCTCTGGGCACAATCTGGTTGAATAGCCTGGGTTTCGTTGCCAATTATGTGTCCTGGTATCAATATTAAAAACTGGCTAGAAAATCTAGGAAGCTTCACTTTTAAAAGGTATTATGATGCAACATTTTCACATATTTTATTTTTTCAAAAGTTGTATAAACAAATCAGGAGTAAATTTATTCTGTTGTTTTTTCTTTTTTCCTTAAAGCACTACAGATGAATTATTTGGGCAGTTCTCTTAGTGAATTTTGAAAGATAACTGCAGGCTTTTCTTGAAATAAATACTGGAGCAAAAATTTCTTTTCTCACTGGCAATAATGTTACTGATATTATGTTCACCATGGTCTATTTAAAGTGTACCCTTTAACCTTCTTCTTTTTTTTTTTATTTAAGATTTTATTTATTTTATTCATGAGAGACCGAGAGAGCTAGAGGCAGAGGGAGAAGCCGGCTCCCTGCAGAGCAAGGAGCCCGATGCAGGACTTGATTCCACAACCCTGGAATCATGAGCTGAGCTGAAGGCAGATGCTTAACAGACTGAGTCACCCAGATGCCCCTCTCTAACCTTCTTAATACAAACTCTCTCTAAACACACACACACACACACACACACACACACACACACACACACACATCTGGGATATATGTATATATAGGATTCAATAAATACAATATTTCTTAGAAGTAACAGACATAGCTTTCCCCCAAAAGACTTGTGGCCCCCATTTTTTTCTATCCTTATTTTAGTAGGGATATGCTCCCACAAAAATAAATACGTCTGTATTTAGGATGACTCCTCCCCTCAAAATGAATAAAAACAAAGTTCAGAGCTGATACAAGGATGTTCTAGTCACCATTCCTGGTACACAATGGCTATAAACCCAGCATATAAAAATCTGCCTTTTTAAGATCTGTGTCTATTCAAGGATGTATATAGTGTCAAAATGCCTGCTCCATTGCTGGCTTCCAGAGTGCGTTATTTCAGAGTACTGATAGATCAATACCATTCAAAATTTCCTTGCAAGTTAAGATATTGTGCCCTCTAACTCCACATTTCAGACTAGATTGTATTTCCCTTTAATTAACTATAAGAATCTTCCAGTGCTTCTCTCCTCTTGTTTTCTTTTAATGCAGCACCTCTCCAACATGCATTAAGAAGTAAGCCAAGCTACAGATGCAGCCCAGCTTTCAAAGAACACTGCAAAAAATACTTGCTTCTTTAGGGAGAACCCATCAATTACTTATCTCTTTCTTACCAAAGTTCTTTAAAAACAGAGACTATCCTTATTTTTCTTGTACTGAAACACTTGGCACTCAGTAGTGGTTTGACAAAGCACTCATTTAATAAATTAATACATAATTTTAACAAGTCATGAGGTTACGGTGCCTTTCTCCCTTTCAAATTAGCAATTATTTCCTCATTATCATTATCATTGCCATAAACCACATTGGTAAATAAAACTACTTTTATTGTGATATAATTTAAGATTTTATACAAAAATAAAGGGGCACCTGGGTGGCTCAGTCAGTTAAGCGTCTACTTTTGGCTCAGGTCATGATCCCTGGGTCCTGTGATAGAGTCCCGCATCAGGTTCCCTGCTTGGTGGGAAGCCTGCTTCTCCCTCTTCTTCTGCCTGTTCCTCCCTCTGCTTGTGCTCCCTCTCTCCCTATGTGTCTCTGTCAAATAAACAGGGGGCTTCTTTAAAAAAAAAAACCTTAAAAAAATATATACAAAAATAAATATATATGCTTTATGAACAGAGTTAATTTGAAACAATTCCAAAACTCTGTGCCTGACGTTATTTTGATTAAAAATTATAGTGTAAATGAGACTGATGCGCTGCCTACTGCTCTAAGGAGGCACCTAAAAATTATAGTATAAGTGAATTAACCCTTAAATGTCTCATTTTGGGGTGGAGGAAACTGAGTCACAGAAACATGAAGTACTCTAGCCAAGATTTTATTCTAGGAAAGGGTGGGGCTGGAGTTCAAATCCTGATGGACAGGTCCCCAAACTTCAACTTTAACCACAATACTTTGAGATGAACGGTGATTCATGGGATGGAGTATGTACGCATGCTTACACCTTTCTAAATGTTGTCAAGTGAAACTATTTTACTCTTATATTCAAAAAAGTAAACATAAAAATTGACAAGAAACCAAAAAACAATGAGTGAATTCAAACTGGCTATTTGTGGTGTTAATTGCACTGTGAAATGTGTTTGTGGTTGCAATGTAATTACCCATTTAGTCAGAAAACATGGAAGTAAAGACAATACAGAGAATTGTTAATAAAATCAAAAGTATAGAATAATTCCATCTAATCCAATGTGCAATAAAAGGAACTAAGCCTATGAAAACATGTTTTAAATGGATGCCAAAGATAAAACTAAAGAAAAACACCCTACACATAAACCAATGTAATAAAATTTAAAAATCTACTTTAAAAATGCCAACGGAATCTCAAGACTAGTTATATAAACACTGTGATATAAATTAAGACAAAATATGTTTTGTGCTTGGAATAAATATCAAAATCAATACAACTCAGTTGCATTAAACAACCAAGTCAGTAACAATTGCAAGTCAGATTGGCCTCAAATTTCTTAAGAATTCAAGGATATTTTTATACGGAGCCACTGACTTGAATATTGTGTTCTAAACGGACTTCCCTCTATAAGAAATCAACCAAAAAGTGTCAAGGAAATTTAACAGTATGTGGACAGACTCTATAACTTCACTAAAAGAAATGTGATTCCTTCTACTTTGTCAATTTGGATTCAGAGAGAGGTACATGAGTGACATCCGTAATCGTCTGTAGCTGTCTCCATGTATACTCTCTATTAAACCCTTTTACTGAGCAGTCCCCATATAGATTTATCACTTTTAAACAACTCCCGCCTGCAGTCACTGTTCTTTGAGGACAAGGAGCAAGGCCGGAGCTAACGTCTGGGAATTTGGAGAAAGACCAGTTGAGCCCTTTTACCCTGAGCAATGGTCAGGGTATTTTTAACATCATGATAACACACGTCATCATGTTTTCCTTTCAAAACCATAACGAACAGAATGAATTGAGTATCTTTTCATTTAATCCATATACTCTCAGTAAGTATCTGGGTAGGAACAAGGGGAACAGAGACAATTAGAATATAACCCCACTCTTTAGGAGGACCTGGACTTGAGGGCTCGAAATTGTATTAATTGTTTACAAAATTGGGTGGAGTTCATTAAGTGGCTCTTCAAAAACAGGCGTACTTCTAGGGGTGCCTGGGTGGCTCAGTGGTTTAAAGCCTCTGCCTTCTGCTCAGGTCATGATCTCAGCGTCCTGGGATCGAGCCCCACATCGGGCTTTCTGCTCAGCAAGGAGCCTGCTTCCCCCTCTCTCTCTGCCTGCCTCTCTGCCTACCTGTGATCTCTCTGTCAAATAAAAAAAAAAAAACTTTAAAAACAAAAAAATAAACAACCCCCCCAAAAAAACAGGGGCACTTCTAAATAGGAGAATAATGTCATGAACTCATGTGATGTTTACCCAGAGAGGCTTTTTTCCCCCTCATTTCTCAAATATAGGAAATAACGAATCCTAACTGTTTGATATGATGTCTTAACATCCAAATGGGTGTGTTTACATTACATAAAACAACTCTACGGCAAGCCATTTTAGAGGACCTACCAACTATCGCTCTCTAGAAATAGATCCATAGATGTGTGTGGGTATCTAAGGCCAGTTTTGATTCTGTAGTTTCTTTAGAGTGTCCACATGTAGAATTTTGCTCAAAACTTTCCAGTTACTTTAACTTCTTTACTTCCCCCAAAACCAAGCTCTCATCATCTGATCTGGGAGATTATTTTTTAAATTAACATATGATGTATTATATGCCCCAGAGGTACAGGTCTGTGAATCATCAGGCTTACACATTTCACAGCACTCACCATAGCACATACCCTCCCCAATGTCCATAACCCAGCCACCCTATCCTACCCCTCCTACCCTCTAGCAATCCTGGGAGATTATCTTTAATCAACATATTAAGCAAAACAAATAAACAAAGAAAAAGCTTAGGCCAAGGGCAATGATGATGTCCAAAATCACATGTCTATCTTTATAAAGGCCACACAACTAGGACTCAGTTCTAGTGATGCTCCGGGTGCATTATCCTTCCCAAGCCACTTATGTGCATATGTAGAAACACATAAATATAAACCAAAACATGCTTATATTAAAACACATGCATTCTGACTTAGGATGGTACCCTCAACCCTATCTTTTAAAACAATTCCTTAAAGATATGCAAATCCACTGACCTCAAAAAGAGTGAAAGTCTTGCTTTCTTCACCAATCTAAGATTTTTCGCATAATGTGAATGTCAGAGAATTGTCCCCTAAATTAGGCCACTCACTTACATACACACACACATACACACACACACACACACACACACACAGCAGGTGGGTTAAGCCACTCAGAATGTGCAAGTGACACTTCTCTCAGGCCCCTCCCCGAATGCCAGATCAGGCCACATTGCAGCCTGGGGTTGGTTCCAGCTCAGAGAACAGAGTAGCAGCTGCTGGGAGCTGGCAGCAGCTCAAGTCTCAGCTGTATTCTTGGCCCCCTGCCTCCTCCAAGCACTTACTAGGGGCGCGTGACCAAGGAAACAGCTGAGTCCCCACCTCCAAGAGGAAATGCAACCGCCACAACCCCCACCACCACCTGCTCTGGGGCCAAACAACCACCAAGTTCCTGCTGGCTCTTGCAGGGGTAAGATGGACTGCTGAATCACTCCTGAGCACGCTGGAGCTGAGCTGCTCTGCTCGGGACAGGCAAGCAAAGGCATGGTCCGCCAGGCTGAGGCATTAGCCTGACCACTTTGGCAGGCTGCCTAGGGACCTGAACTTGCAAGGGAATCAGATCTGGTTCGGATGTTCAAATCACAGGGTCCTAATTGGATCCTGGGCATTGCTTTGGATATTCTCTGTAGAATTGCCGTAAGATACCCCTTTCCTAAACAGGAATTTTGATTTTGATTTTGAAAACCAAAAATAGTGGGTTGAAAAATTGCTGAGAGCACAGGAAGATGGCAAGTCATTTCCAAGTTCACCAATTTCCAGGAGTCCTCTCAACACAACATAATTATGAAAATGAAGCAAATGCATTAAATGTCCTGCTCCTTCCTTGGGCTGTGACTCACGGTGTGGCCCTTTTGGGTGCCCTGAATGCAGACACAGGACAGTGAAGGTCCATAGGGATGGGCATGCCACTTCCCAGAACAAGGCTCTGACAGCTTCAACTGCACTCACGTCAGCACTATTAAGAGACACCCGTGACTTCAAACATTGTGAAATCTCACCCTCCTCTGAGGACATGCCTGTCCGGATCCGTCTCAGATCAACACAGGAGGTTATGCTTTATGCTATTAAAAATTCTTCTGGAGAGGGACAAAATATTCACACTCCATGATGTGCGTGTGGGGGTCTCTCATTCGATTACTTCTGTTTGTTGTATGTTTTGAAATCTTCCATAATGAAAAGCGTGAAGTGTAACAGTTTCTTTAGGATTAAATGATCTTTGGGTACAAATACTATGCCCCCAAAGTGGGCTTCAGTCCAGATGAGAGAGATTCTGATTTCCGGGAGCTGTTCTTTCCAGGAAGAATGTGAGAGGTTTGGAGACCTACCTATTACAGACTGGCTTCTTTGAAAAACTGACCCATGTCTAGTTAAGGTTTTCCTTCCTCGGAGTGATACGAAACAATTTTTCTTCAACCCCGGTGTATGCTTTGAAACACATTAGCTCTAGGGCATCCTGGTGTTAATTTTTTTTACCTTTCTGGTCAACCTCAGGGGTGGACACAGATCACTCTTCAAGGAAGGACCTCTTGGGGGATTATTTCAGCTTCAGAGAGCTGAGTGGCCCTATGCCACACTTTTTTCTCGGGTAATTTATATCCAATAACCTTTGGAGGTGGGAGTGTAAGACCTGGCTATCTCCACCCTCGCAAGACAACCTGAAGGTCATTCTAGCTGGAGAACATCCCATGGGGTTGGTCAGATCTGTTCTCATCCTTTGGCCTGAACTGTGGCTTTTCTTCTCTCTCCTTGCCCCTCCATGGCATTGGTCCTGAGAATGCTTCATAGTAAACATCCCGCATACCACACTCCATCTCAGAGTCAGCCTCCCAGAAGCCTACCTGGGACACCTCAGGACATCCCTTTGGAAGGTGGAATCATACTGTGGCCATAATAGAATCCAGCTTCAGACTCACTGGTTGGCTTAAAACCCTTGTTAGCTTCTCCAACACCTGACACTTCACTGCTGCTAATTCAAACTTTCCATATTGTATAAAAGTATTAAAACATGTACATATAATTTGCATTTGTATGCTGAACCATAATTCTGAGTTACTAGTTCTTAACACGAACACATATTATATACTTCTGGTCAATTGAAAAAAAATTCTGTGACTGCCCCTAAAGTTATGAATTCTCACTTACACATGAAATAGGATCCCATGTTTTACCTCCAATTCTCAGAGGCCACTACTAAGTTACATAATTCTCCAACATCAAATCTAACATATGTCTATTTGTCGGCACCTCCAAAAGTTACCGTCCTAAATGTAATTCCAAAACCAACAGCAGCTCACATGACGCTGATACATAGTAGACATGAAAGATATCATGATAACACAGGAGTTAATGCCTACAAAACGTTAAGCAGTTTATATAAATTATTTCATTTGCTTCCCCACAATCATAAATAATTAGCTATCACTGTTTCCACTCTACAGATGGGATAACTGAGACTCCATCGGGCCAAGAAACTTGCCCAAGTTTATACAAATTAAAAGACACTGACCTACTTTCACTTTAACCTCAGGAGATATTTACTATTATTGTCTATCCAGGGATTCTTTTTGGGAATAGGTAGGACATGATAGGGTCAGTTAGAACTGACTGTGCTGATTTTTAAAATTTTATAGCCAGCTTTAAGAAATCTGTAAGTGTTCTGACTTCTCTGTGGCCAAATTCTAATAATGGAGCAGCCTGAACAATTATAATAACAGCTAACATTTGCATTGTGTTCCTAGATGTTAAGCGGTATTCTATGAACTTTACCAGTAAGGACTCAGAGTCCCTTCATCTCCATCCGTCTTTATGTCCCATCATTTACCACTTCTCTTTCTGGATAGGCGTCGGGGAGGTGAAGTTTTAACAGCATGAATCATTATTCTCATGAGCACAGCTCAATAACTGATTTTCATACTATGACAATGAATCAATAAGAGAGTATTAAATTGTATTAGGTATTTGATGTTTTACAAGGCTGAGAAGATTTGTATTTAAATTGGTCAAAGTGAAACATGTGCTCTCTTGGAGGATCCCGCGTTCACTGCACATGTGTGTGTGATCGTGTGTGTAATCAGGCCTCTTTATATAGCAGAGTCAATAAACAATTATTTACTCAGCTCCTACTAGGTGCATGGCATTCTGCTAGCAATTGTGAGAGGTACAACGATTTTTACGGTCCAGCATCTGCCTTGAAGAAATGTATAGTGTGCTGAAAATGAAGACTCACTCAGCTCAGCTTTTTAAAGACTTTTCTTCACTTTTTCTCCATTAAGTATGCTAAACAGTGAATTCCAAACGAATCCTTATCAAGTATTTCACTAATTTTCAAGGGAAAAGCTTAGATTAGACTAATTTATGATTTGAAGAAAACTCCTTTTCTTCCAATAGGATGAAGACAGTGGTATCCTACAAGTAAGCAAGGAAATATTTACTCAAAGCCCTCAGTTGAGAATTACAAATTGTCCTTTTTGAGTCTGACAATTACTCATCAAGAAGTGAACTTTAGGACTATAGTTCCTCATTACCTTAATCTGTTGTTACACACGCTGAAGAGGTAGGAGCAACAACCTCCCTCTCTCCCTCCGAGTACAGCTCTCTTTTTCCAGACCTTTCTCCAGGAATGGGATGCAGAAATCGGAAAGGAGGGCACAGGCTACAGCCAGTGGCAAGAATGGTTTAAGGTGGAGAGGAGTGAGGCTGGAGCAGGGATGTGCATTTGGGGCAAGTGTGCAGGAAGGGGGGCTGGCAGAGTTGGCTCACATCTGGAAAGATCAAACCGGAATAAGAAGCTGAGGTCAAGAGCAAGCACAGTGAGTGGTCCTCTGGTGGCTAGGCCCACCCTTTATAGATGTCATTTTGCTCATGGCTCAGTGTGGGAACAGACCAGCCCCTTGGGCCCTGGTGGGGAAACTGAAAAGAACAATTCAAATGTAAACATTTAAAAGAATTTTCAGTAATTTAGAAACAAGACCTTATTATTTTTTATGAAACCACCTTTTGCATGGAACCAGGTCAAAAAGAGAAAAAACTCAAGGTCTGTAATCTGGGAACCTCTGAGAAGGATGCCAGGAAGGCTTGTTGGGGCTAGAACATGAATGTGGCCCTTGGCAGGGTGTCTCATGCTCTCCCTGTGCCAGCAGATGGTGCAATGCACACCTGCGACACTTGTCACAAAACAGCTCTCTGCAGTTTTTATTACGAGCATTTACGTGAATCTTTACACATCTAGGGGGCAGTTTACCTGTGCGTGTCTTGATTTAGCTGCTGCTGACCAGTAGAGTGCGCTTGGTAGAAAACAGGAAGACTCTCCACCAGTTGGGGCCACAGCCCAATCCCTCCCTCCCCCAAAGGTTTCCTTCTTTGGAGAAACTCATTTTTATAACATGTGAGAGATTATGACTCTAAACCTATATATTAACCAACAAGAGGAGATTAAGAAGTCACCTGCTCCCTTATCAAATCCCTATCTCCTCACTGCCACTGCCCACAGTCTAGTCTTCCTCTGTGCACACACTGAGCTCCATTCAGGGCAAACATCTCCATTGCAGCGCTCATCACACAGCGTCCTAAATTTGTTGGAAGCTCAGGCTATATGTTCGCCAAAGACAGGGACTATGCCTTGCTTATTTCTGGGTCCCTAGGAACCACCAAAATATCTGGAACAAAATAGGAAATTAGCAAATGCTTCTCAAAAGATCAATATCTTCTGTGACTGCCTTCTAATCATCTGAACCAGGAGAGGTGTATTGATTTTGCAATTGTTTAAAATAGTAACTGCTGATAGTATATCAATAGTATCATAAAACATTTAAGGGCATATGCCTTGGAAAAAAACTGACCTTGTGTGCTATGGTTTTATGAAGAACACAACTCAGATCGTAGATGTTTTCTAGAAATACACTGGCCACCTTATTCAAGAAGTCCACCTCTTCTGGGAAAACCGAACATAGTTTAATAATGACTCACACTCATGATTTCTGAAATACTTTATCTGATTCATCTATAAGTACTTATTGAGTGACTAGATTATTATTGTCTTCAAAGGGTACTAACTGGCATTTATTTACTCAGTAGATCGATATACTACGATTGCACACAGCTGAAGATCAGAAAGACACAGTAATGCCAGATGCACTCCTTTCTATGAATTCTGGGACAGAAGTTAGAATCATAAGTGAATTTAGGGATGCCTGGGTGGCTCCGTCAGTTAAGTGTCTGCCTTTGGCTCAGGTCATGATCCCAGGGTCCTGGGATCCAGTCCCTGCTAAGTGGGGAGTCTGCTTGTTTCTCCCTCTGCCTGCCGCTCCCCCTGCTTGTGCTCTCTCTCTCTCCCTGATAAATAAATAAATAAACAAATAAATAAATATTTTTAAAAATTAAGAAAAAAAGAATCATAAGTGAATTGACACGTAGATCAATGTTTTTCAAACTTTAGGTTATGACCTGTGAGGAAATCACAAACTCAAATCATTGGTTTAACTTCAATTTTTTTTAATGAGATAAACAGAACACAGAGTGCAGTGGAATGAAATGAACCAGACTACAGTAAGTAAGAATTAGAGTACCTTATGGCCCTTGGTAAGGTTAGGACTTCTTTTGTAAAATTTTCTTTCACACATGCATATGTGTGTGTTCCATGCACATGAACCTATGTCTGTGTGCTGGGAGTTCATATAAAAGTATTTTAAAAAATACGTCTGTCAGAAAAATCACTGGAAGAGATCGCATAATGTTTTCCTAACGGAAGACTAATTTGAAATGTATATGTAACTGGTGTCTTGATTACCAAAGTCCATGAGAGAAAATACTGGCTGTGACAGGGTTCCCGCTGTGAAATCCAAACATTATTTGTGAGATGCAAAGACCTTATCATTTAAATATGAGAATTGATGCCTCTGATGAAGATAGAGCATCTTCGTTAAAACAAACAAATGATTATCTTGGACAGCAGTGTAAACAAGTCCCTAATTCATGAAGCTGCTAATTGCTCTTCCCAGCTGCAGAAGACTGGCCCAGACTCCACGTCTCACCACGCATAAGTGTGTGTAACATTTGTACACTCACTCTTAAAATTCAGCCTCACGCAAGTCCAGCCACACACTCCAGGGCCTGGGGGCCAACGAGGGTCTGGGGGCCAATGAGGGTCAGTTCAGAGAACATCTGTCTATAAGACAGCTAGTTAAGCCGTCAAGTGTTTCATTTTATAGACATAGATTTTCCTCTATGGTTGTGATGGGATTGAACTCATATTTAAATTACTTTATTTTCTCACAAGACTTACTGAAGTGTTACCAGGAGGAGAGCTTCAGAAGCAGATTTTGTAGCCAAAGGAAATTGATCCTTCCTATCACATTTTTTTTAAGTGAATCACAAAATTGATATCCGAATCATGGTAATCACAAATGCCCCTAATTGTTCATTGTTCATATTCGACTCACTTAAACACAGTTGCATTGACTATTACTAAAAAAAAATAATAGCTACCATGTTTTTGTATATTTTATTATGTGCCAAATGCTGCAAGGAACCCTTTACACATAGTGCTTTTATCCTCACTGCCACTAATCTCATTCACACACATTTAAGGAAGGGAGGGAGGGAAGAAGACAGGGAAGGAAGAAACCTGAAGTTTCAGAAAAGATGAGTCCCTGCCCAAGGTCAAATGACACTGATAGTATTCCAACGTAAGTCTCAAATACCCATGCCCTGTCCACTGCCTCCCCTCACGTTGTTCCATCTGTGCACTTGGTATGTGTTCACCGAGCAGTGAATGCAACACCCACATATACAATCATGAGTAATTATTCAAGAAAGATGCCAAACCACGTAATAACTGCATCTTTTATCATAACAAAGTATCATTTCTGCTATCCCTAGCCAGAAACATGCAATTATTTCTTATTAGTAAATTTGACTTGGCTATCCCACTGAAACACAAGGAAAAGCATACTCAGTACTTGATTCTTCTACTAATCTTAAAACTGAGAAATAAATGAGCTACAGAAGACTCTGGTAGTATAAAGGGAGTGTGTGACCTCTGGTCTGAGCCAGAATGTTACCCTGTCTGGAGAAGGGCTGGTTCTGAGGTCCATAAGATCTCATCTTGACCACCATGCTAGGATTCAGGTGTGGATATTTCCTTGAGGAATGTGCCAGACCCCAAGGTGGTGCAGCCTCCATCCACAGCTATCCTCTGGGACTGAGCTGAACCCAATCACACAGGATCCCATGGCATCCTGATGATGTGGGTTCAAACTAGAATCTGCACATCCTGCCCAGTAGGTGTAAGAAGGTCAATTCCGTACAAAAGTTTATGAATAACCTCAGGGTCGGTGGGTCACATGGAAACTGAAATGCACCATGGGCAAAAAATATCAGTCTGCCCTAGAAGGAAAAAAATAGAGCAAAAGAAAACCCCTCAAAAACCACAGTGTTGTGTAGCTGTGAACTGCTTGGACTCTGAAGCTGGATTTCCAGGGTGGAAGCCTGCTTCCTCTACTGACTGAGCCAGTTACTAAGGGTCTCCGTGCCTCAGTTTCCTTATCTGAAAATGGAAATAGGAAGAGCTCCTACCTCACAGATGATTGAGAGAATTAAACAAGTGAATTTATGTAAAACACTCAGAAAAGTACCTCGCGCATAGTTAGCATCATAGATGTATTAGCAATAGACTATCTCTTACTGGGACAAGCACATGCATCCATTCAACAAGGATTTATGGATATTACATGATTAGAGCTCTGGCTGGAATTCAGCTGCCAACACCTCTAAAGACCCAGACCTTCTAGACACTTCTAAAGATCTCAGTGTCTCTAAAAATTATAGATACTTCAAAATGATATTGGCTTTCGTCCAAGACTCTGAGGGAGCCATCATTGGGCTGTTCAAGCTGTGGGAGTATGGCAATTCCTGAGGCTTCACACACACATGTAGGAGGTATCTGGATGACAGTTCTAACACTGTCTGTCTTTTCCAGCTAGTATAAATGATAAGAACAAACCTGCCCCTGAAATTCACATTGAAAGTGACAAAGCTTACAGGAAAGGATTCCAAGAAAAAGAACAAAGGAGGAAATGGAATGATGGTGCTAGAGGTGACCAGATAAAGACTGCATGAGGCAGATTTTTCCAAATTCCAAATTTTTTCTAGGATCACTGCCTTCAGCAAATGGCCTTAGGAACATTTGTAAAGAATCCTTCTTATAGAGATCATTTTTTTTCCTTTTGCTGGAGATAAAGCATTTTTATTTATTTAAATAAGCTGATACTTTCACTTCATATAATGGTGCAAACCCAGCAACTTGGTATAACTAAAAGATAGTACTATTCTGATTTTCATTTTTTAAATTATTAAACCACCATTTTTATGTGATCATAAAATTATCATATAGTAAACTTGGCTTGTCGTGGGTGGGGGCTGTGTAGTTCTATGGATTTTAACACACGTATAAGTTTGTGTAACCACCACCATAATCAGGCTACAGAAGAGGTCCAGCACCCCCAAAATTTCCTCATGCCCTCCCTTTCCAATCACACCTCTCCTTTGACATGTCTCCTGGCATTCACTAATCCATCCTTCTCTGTGGCTGTATTTTTGCCATTTTGAGATGTTCTATAAGTGGGATCATGCAGTCTGTGATGTTTTGGGATTGGCTTCTCTCGCTCAGCATAATGCCCTTGAGGCCTATCCAAATTGTGGTTTCGTAGTCTGCTCCTTTTTTATCACTGAGTAATATTCCACTATATGGATGCACCACAGTTTGCCCAATCACCTTTGGAAGGACATTTGGATTGGTTCCAGTTTCAGGCAATTAGGAATAAAGCAATTATAAACTGCTGTCTACACGATTTTTGCATTCATAATTTTCATCTCTAGTGCTAACTTTTATTTAAGAGATTTTCTTGACCCTCAGAATAGCCAGTCTTGTGGATTGGGGATTATATCTTCTCCATTGATTTTAGAGCCCAACACTGGAGACCCTTAGAATACAGCCTCGGGGGAAACGAGCATCTCCCTATAATCATCGAAGCATCTCCCTATAATCATCCAGGCTCCTACATGTTTTTCTAGTGGAATTTGCAATCCAAATTCTCTCTTCTCTTCTCTTAAGATGCTATGTTTTAAAAAAAATAATAATTTTTAAATCAAAGTCCATTGAAATTAATTTACTGAAATTCGTTTTGAAATTTTAGAGTACTTATTTAATATTTCAGATTATGAATCTGAATTTAATATTTCAGATCAATCATGCAAAATCTACATTCCGACAAGAAGTTTTGTGTTTTAGATCAGTGGTCCTCATGTTATGGTCCATAGACCAGCAGCATTAGCACCATCTGGAAACCTGCTAGAAATGCAAATACTTGGGCCTCACCCCAGGTCCACTGAGTCAGAAACTCGGCTGGTGGGTCCAGTGAACTCTATCTGAATAGAGCCTCCAACTGATTCTGATGCTTGCACAGTTGTGAGAACCAGGGCTTCAGGGATGCCCTTCCTATGTGGTACACAAGGAAGAATGCCATCTTCTGAGACTTCCCCTTGAGAGGACATACTTGGTACTCACTCACACTTCTTTCCTTCCATAATAGGACTGGCTTAAGGAATAGGATGGCTCATTTGTGTTAAGACATGGGTCCTAGATAACCAACCGACATTTATAAGACGGATGGTGTAGTTCATTATGGTCACTGGGGAAGAGTTATGGAATCAAAACCTAAAGTCTAGAGAAATCTCTAACTTTTCATTTGAAAGGATAAATTGATCACACTACCCTCTATCTCCATCTTGCCATTTTATCGGTGCAGATGGGCAGAGAACAGGGATAAATGCAAGTTTCCTCTCTTTGTTGACATTGTTCTATAACCCTATCCTTAATGAGATGTTGTTCTTTATCAGTGAAAATAAGTGAATTCAGATGGAAAATAAAGTAGAAAAGAAGCTTAGCTCATGCCATCACTGATCTCCCAATAAGAGTACTCTTTATAATATAACTAGAGCCCCAACGTGTGTGTATATATATATATACACACACACATACATATAAATACATATATATATTTATATATATAATGTGGTATAATATGTAATATATTATACATCTAATATATAGTATATTAAATATATGTGTATAATTTTATAATATAACCATATATATGTATATATAAATATATTAAATATATAAATTATGCCATATATAATATATAGTCTATAACATATGTGTGTGTGCATTTATGTATTTTTTAACATATACACACATATATATGTATAAAAGAGTGTGCATATATATTTATTTTCTGTTATTCTGTTCTCTCTTCAGAAAAAATTCCCCAAAATAAAATTACAGGTAACCCCCTAGGCCTAGGTCAATATTTATCCAAGTAAATCTAGCTAATGCATATGATAAATTATGCAGATTCAGAAATTTGGAGCAATCCTCTCTGTATATAAAGTGACATATATTGCTTATCAAATAAATCCTTATATTTACCTATAGACAGTATTTCTAAGATTTTCCATTTGTTCAGGTTAGCTAAATGGGAATATAAATAAGATAATTCTGGTTGTTAGTTTCCTTCAGGCCACAAAATGCAGTATAAACATCCACTTACTAAAAAGTATGCATTGTCCCTAAATTTCTCTGTCCAAGAATTTAACAAAGCCATTGCCTTTGACAAATAATTAATAAATAGGATTCTCATATCTACTGCACTTCACTATTATTTCGGGGTAAGCTGAAATTTCTGTTAACCTTACCACTTCCTTTATCTGAGAAACTGACTCCCTGAGGGTAGAAGGATAAAAAGGCCACTTTGATCCTGTACATCTGCCCAAAGCAACCGTCACCCTCTGTGTCAAACACACGGGATACACAGGCAAAGACCGAGTGTGTGGCACTCCAGGTGTCTGGGGCTGACTTGGTAGAAAACAAATTGAGGACAAACAGTCTATGAGAAAAGCTCACATTGGCTAATTCTAACTCAAGTTTTCCAGAAGATAATTTCAGGGGGAGCAGATTAGAAAAAGTGGATAATTCCATCCTCAATATCAGTAATTGCATAAATATGTGTTGGCAGGTGGACTGACAAAAGGTTTATGCACCTGGCATTGGCTCTTCCCCATGGAACAGAAGGCAGTGTGAAAAGAAACAGTGTAGCACCTTTCCCCTTTGACAGAGGGATAGTGCAAAACACTTACATGGCGAGATACCTTCACTACAAAGAATAGCAAAATAGTACCAGCAATATGCATTTAAAAGCCCAAACCATGTGACTCCATCAAGTAAAAAAAAAGAGAAAAAAAAGACAATTCTTCTTTAAACTCTGTTTATAAGTTAATAAGTATCTTCAAAATCATTTTTTCATTTATATACTCACAAAATTTTTTAATTACTATTTTCACTTAATCATTTATCCTTGGGTATCTATTTTTATGTAAGTGTGGACCACTGGGTCCCTTAAATCAATAGCATTGTATCGGACTGTTGGGCAGTGGGTAAAGATACATGTTTAGATGTGCTGTTGTGTTTTTTGTTTAATTATTTTCCTTAACTATGTAATATGTATTGTTAAAATCTTATAAAAGCCAATGCAAAAGAATCCCACCACCCCCCAAAATCATCTTATCTCTGTTTTTTTTTTTTTTCAGTAATCCATGGACAGATAAAATACTTAATGACTCAAACTACAGCTCTATGCTATTTTCAAAAAAGCATTGATACATAATTTCATTATACACGTTCTTATAGGTTTCCATGTTTTAATGGATAAACAGTCCCTGTAGGAGAAAGCAGGAAGGAGATAACATTTCCATTTTGTGGCAAATATTTTACATATGATAATTCATGAAGGGAGTATTGCTGCCCACAATATTGTGATAAGAAAATTGAGGATAACTTGGCCAAGCCAGTGAGAGGCAGAGATGGCATTCAAACTTAGGTCACCTTGATATCAAGCCTACTGCCTTTCAAGCCTATACCAGGTGAAAGCGTTTCCCAAGCAGAGGTGAAATCAGAAGCTGAGAATCCATTGTTGTCTCAAATGACAACCACAAGTGCAGATTAGAGATGTGGACAGACAGATTTCTAGTCACTCTGTACCAGCTTTACAAGTTAATTTCCATGCCCTTCTAGGCCATGACCTGGCCACATATCCTTTCACTTCCCCCTGGTTCTCAGTTCCTAATCTCTAGGTTAGCTCTAAATCTCTGGCCTTCCCATGGCTATTACATATGACAGTATAAACTAGGTTACAAATAAAGAAATAAAAGAAAGATGAAATATACTTCTTTCTTTTTCCTTCGACAAGAATTCCCAAGTATGTTACGACAGAAACTTTGCCACAGCTGTGATCACAACTGAGGGTGGACTGGTGTGGACATCACATGAGCACACAAGTCCCTTTCACACAAGAGGTGGCTTGTAAATATCAGGTAATATTTACACTGTAAAACAATTGAGTAAATTAGTTTTCCAAAACAACAACCTTGCAAGTAGCTTTCGATCAAAAATGATCCAAAGGTAAAGTCAAAATCAATAGAGGAACATTGATTTTTCTTATCACTGTCCCTGTGGTGTCAGCAAATGATACAGGTTGAACTACAGAAATCTTGGATCTCTCTATTGATAAGAGTTTTTGCCTGGAGAAGTGAGGTAGTTCAGAGAGCAGAAGGAGCAAGCCAAGTGAAGTAATTCCTGTAGAGCAGAAAAAATGGGACTAAAGACCTAATCAATAAAGAAATAAGCACAGATTTCCTCCACAAATGGCCACTCAGTAGCTCCTCTAAAAAGTACAGAAACATATCACATTCCTTTCATTTAGATTTCCTGAATGTTTACAATGTACTTCATCCAGAATACCCAAAATTCTATCAGTTCAATACATCAGGTAAATTCACCAAGACCTGGGGTAAACTAGTTTACCCCAGTTCTTTCAAGTTTGCAGGTCTGAGTTCTTCTCACTGTTGTGAATTGCTTGATGACCAGTACAACCCATTTGATTCCTGCCTAAGCCCCAGAATCTAATCTATAAATGATAAAACAAGTGATATTCCTCTGTCTTTCTTAAAACATCAAAATCAATCTATTTTCACAGCTAGGTCGAAACAATGAGGTAATGTTCTCTAGTGATTTTAGAAAAATTGATTTTAGAGCTCTCTTCTCTTGCTAGATCTGTCGGATGAATCTCTGATTATACAAATGGCCTTCTGTTGGATATAGCTATTGGCTTTATCTGTGAAGTGTACAAATCACAAGTCTACCACAATTGTATTTGAAATCATTTCTAGCTCTTAGATAAACTCCCAAATTGTTCCTGGAAGGGTGCTAAGAGTAAACTCTCTGGAAGGAGACCTAGTTAACTTTCTTTGTGAATAGCATTGGGGCCATAATCTTATCCTAGGAGAGTCAGCGATGGCAAATAATAAAACAATACATGGGATTTTATGTACACAGGAATTCTAAATCCTCCATGCCCCAAACTCCTTTTCCCCTATAGCAGGGAGAGAAGGCAGCCCTTCCTGTCACTTGGTTAGAACTTCTCTGCTTCCAGGAGGAAGTGGGAACTGGAGGCCCCCAATTTGCCAGATTCCCTTCACCCGCCCTTCCTCACCCCTGCCTTCTAATCCAGCACTGCGTCCTCACTCAGCCTTTAGAGGAGTGAATTCTCTCCCCACATCCTGGATCACCTTCACTATGGTTAATCTCTCTGCAGGCACCTGTCCAGCAAACATGAGCTGTCACTAGTTCTGTGTACCAGTTATTTGGAAATTTCTTGTGAACCTGCCTTTGCCTCATCCCTTCTCCCACGACCATATTAACTGAGTGTTGACCTTAATTCCCTTCCACGCAGATGAAAAGGTGATCTATGTATTCTGTTCAAGCTGACTAAAGTTTTAGAGGCCTTGTATTCCTGTAGAAGCCCGAGTCACAGCCTGGGATCTGAAGAAGGGACTCCTTTGTGAGAGCCCAGACAATCCTGAGCATCGTTACAATGCCACATACAAGGGTACATCTTTGTTCTCTTTTTCAGAAAGATGAATGTCATGTCCACTAAGCTGAAACGTTAGGGGGAAAATACAATTAAAACTTTACTGGGGGCTGATTTTAAGTCCTGAATATTAGATGCCTTCAACAATATAAAGATCAGTTTTTAATTCAACAAATTTTGATTAAATATCTTCCACATGCAAGCAAGGACTGCTAAGGACGGTGGAAAAACGTATTAGGAAATATGCTTTTGAGGGACACCTGGGTGGCTCAGTTGGTTAAGCAGCTGCCTTCGGCTCAGGTCATGATCCCAGGGTCCTGGGATCAAGTCCCACATCGGGCTCCTTGCTAGACAAGGGAGCCTGCTTCTCCCTCTGCCTCTGCCTGCCACTCTGCCTGCTTGTGCCCTCTCTCTCTCTCTCTCTCTCTCTCTGACAAATAAATAAATAAAAAAATCTTAAAAAAAAAAAAAAAAAGAAATATGCTTTTGGGCCAAATTGCTTTTTTGCTTAATGCGAGTTAGTTAGATGACTCTAAGTATGTGTATTATGCAGATTCTAGCTATAGGTATAGATACAGATATATGCCAATTGTAGATATATATCATATATATGATTGACAAGATATATAAGATACATCTTATAATAAGATACATATGATGGACATGATATATAGATAGATCAACATATTATGTTATATATATAAAATCTGTCTACACTTTCCTTGTTTTTAGTTTGTTTTCCAGCAAATATCAGAATACCGAAAGATTATAAATTTATTCTCAGATGCCTTCTGAGAAGTTTCATTAGATAACTTTCCGAGTGTGTTCTCCTTCAGAAGAATGGCTGATATTCAAATTATAATAGAAAATAAAGCTCAATTATTTGATGAACTTATTGCTTTGCATGGCTCACATTCTCCTGCACTGAACACTCCTCGTGGTTTCCCATTTCCTGATGCGGGAACCGACTAATAAAACCTTGGTTATGAGGGGAGTTTTTCCCCTCCTCTGGCCACTTTTACACGAGTGCAGAGATGATTCATTTCAGCAACAGTAAGAGCAAATGGTTCAGGATCAGAGGTCAGATCAGCTTCTCAGCCCAAACAGCTTACTCAGTGCTTAGAAACCAAGCCTTCTGTGGGAGCCCAAGGAGCATCCCAGCAAGCCCAAGGCATCACTTGCTTTAACGTCTCAGAAACAGTTGAAAATATTTCCAACTCCTGTGCCAGTCCAAATCTGCCACTTAAAAGCTTTCATCCATTAACATAGGATTCAAGTTTATTCCTTCATGGATCCCTTCCAAACCCTTCTGTTCAATGATTCCTTTCTTTAGCCACCTCTTTTAGATGGTAACAATGACACAACTGAACTGTTTTGGAGAAACAATGTCTCTATGTTCACTTTGTAGACAAACGTGAACTGGGCCATCCCTTCCCTTAGAGACTGGCGCAAGGTGCCAGCCTTGTGATACATCAGGATTCCTCCGCAGCACACACTCTTGGAGTAGTTCCGACCTTCGCTTGGCCGTGCGTATTTCACAGACACAGAAAAAGAGGAAAGGTAGTCTCCACTGTTAACCACCAAAAATGTTACCAGGTAGGAAAAAAGAGAGCTGTACTCTAAATTACTCACCACCACCACAACAAAATCTTAAAGGGAAGTTTGTCTCTTTTATGTAATCAGGTTAACTCTCTAAGATTTTCATACGAAAAGATACTAGCTTCTTTTTAGTGCATAATACCTATGTGCCTGTGCTGAGCTCTTAATTTCTGCTTCAATCCTTCAAGGTAGGCCTGATCTGACTTTACAAATGAGAACATCGAAGCAATGAGGAACTCACTAAATTGCTAAAGCCACCTAACTAGTAATTTGTTTATACTGGACGGGCGTCACTCATAATTTTACCTGCAGAAACTGTGACGCAAGGAGAGGTTTAGAGTCATGGCCATCATCACACTGTTATTTACTCAGACCTGGAAGCCAGACACCAGGACTGGTTGTTCAGGTGCTAAATTGTGTATTTACGGAGGTAAGTTGGGGAGTAGTCAGATGTGGATACAACACTGTATTTAGGCCTTGTTTCCCAAGCTTTTACTTTAGTCTTAAGTTTTGCACGTATCTGTAACCTGCAGATCCCCATGGAGGCTCGGCGGTAAAGCCTGTCTTCATCGCACACAGCAAGTCACCTGCTCCCTCCCAGAGAAGCTCCGAGCGCACCTCGGCTCTACGTCCCCTCCGTTAGTTTGAACCCGACTTTCCATCGGAAGCTCCACTGAATTAAAAAATTTCTGTCTCTAGAGCTCCTGACATCTTATCTGACAAAACAAAACAAAACAAAACAAAAACAAAAACAAAAACCAACAAAAACAACAACCACCCACCCCCCGCAAAAAACCCAGACATTATGGTCCTTTGCGGAATAAAATAATCTCTCTCAGAGGGATATTGGCATTCTTGTCCTAGAATATGTGTAATCGTTTTAATATATAAACTCTAACATTTAACTATGTATATATACTCCCTTATCTCTTGATGCCAAAAAAAAAACCAAAACAAAACACTAAAAACTGGGTCATCCATTGCTGTGGATGAAGACAATAATTATAATAATAATTAAAGATGAAGGCGTCCGGTTAGAGTGTCTAACTGCGCTTAAGCAGAGAGCAACATGTGGACACGCAACACGATCGCACGCTCTATTATTTTATCTTTCCAGGACTCTGTTAGTAATTATATGGAAATTTCAGGGTTGGAGAAAGGTTTTAATCTTCACAAAGGAATTAGCTGCCATGACCAAGGTGAAATCATCACCTAATTGAAAAAAAAAAAAGAAGAATCTTTAATACCAGCTAGCTGCGTGCCATAGGATTTTTTAATTCATTTTAGTGCTTATGCCAGTTATTTGACAGGATCCTAAAATTCCAATAATACCAACATATCTAAGCAAGTTTAAAGTAAACAAATATGAAACTATTTAATTTAAAAGTGTTACCTGATCATTCCCATAAGCCAGATAAAAGAAATAGGATCATAGATATGGCGGCAAAGCCCTGAGAATTAATTAATTTGGCAGAATTCAATAGAAATTTTAACTCAACTGTCTGTTACGTTGGCTTAAAGAGTCATCAACTAACCATAAACCTTAAGCTTCTTTCTCTAAAAAAAGAAAATAAAGTGCCATATTTCTAATTAAGATTCTTTATTTTTTTAACACACTCTTTTTTTTTTTTTGCATCACTCTCTCTCTTTTTAAATAGTTTTGTAAAGAGCCAGTGAGTATTTGAAGCTTGCAAATGCTGCAGAAATCTCGATTCTGTCACATACTCACATGGAGTCTACTCATTTTCTCTCCAAAACTCTTTGGTGATTAAATGGAGTGAAATGCCAGCAATGCTGGTATTTCCATCAAACTCACATTTTAACAAACAAAATGCTGAGAAAGATGTCAATGCAGAGGATAGATATTTTTGTATCAAAAAATATTAGAACTTTTTGTGAGGATTTTAGCTTGTGTTTCTAGAAACATTTTAATCTATACCTTTTTATAAAAGCTACGAAAGCAATTTAATAGCTCTGTATTTTTCCTATTGAGTTCACGAACAAATAACAGTAAAACAATTATGGGGTAGCCCTGAATTCCAGGGAGTTTTCATGCCCTTCCTTCATCCTCTTTTGACCCATAGCTTGATTCTTCCAGGCTTCTGCAACAGTGATGAGGTCACCTGAAAGCAACTCAAGTTATGGAACAGAGGATGGCTACACCTTCTGATTTACATGTCAAGGGATAGTGTATTTGGACGGCTAGGACCTTAAAACTTTTTGAAATTGATGTCCCGTTTTGTTCTCTAAAGATGTTGAAACATTTTACCTCAATTATTGGTGTTGCTTCTTAATTGCAACAGATCAAAGTATGTCAACATGCATTTTTCCCCCCTGTAAGTGTGATCTGGGGACAAGAATGCTCTAAAGTGAATACTGTATCTTAGTGGTTAGAAGAAAAGCTGCTCATCTGGTTTCCACTTCCCTAGAGAAGATCCTCATATCTCAAGTATTTAGTGCGTAATAGAGAATCAACCTAGGATCATACAAATGTAAGGGAATGCTCATTCATTATTAAGCATTCCTACACTAAGTCTAGTTAAGAATTCACCGAGTTCTTCTTTTGGATGTCCCTATCACAAGGACTTATTTCCTAGCTTGTGTGGGTATCAGGAAGAGATTACTGGTTTATCTTGGTAGATAAGCGTTGTGAATATGTCTCAGCACTGCAGAAAAAAGATTACATATTACACAATGTGATTCTGGGTGGAAACATCAACTGCAATATGCCAAATAAATCTCAAACTTTGCCAAAATATTTGAAGTAAAAAGTGACGTAATTGTTTTCTTGTTAGAAATCTTGAATTTTTCCTTTCAATTAAAATCATATATATATTTTTTTTATCTTCAGGTATCTTAAAACCAATGTCATTTACAGAAGGGATTTTGTTAGCGAGATCTCAATACTTTGTGTGTTCTCCATAGTGGATTTCTAATTTATGAACCGTTGTGTCATTTTGAAGTAATGTGAAATGTGAGAATGTGATTAAGAGGCCTGTTCTTAAAAGGGATGATTACCAGCGGGTCCCCTCTCCCCTTCACCTGGAGAAAATGACAGTATTTTCTGTTGCTAGACAGAAGGAGCAATAGTAAAGTATGTTACTTTAAAAATGCATACATTTATTAAGAATACGTGCCCTGAGTGAGACAATTTTGGGTTAATTTTTCAGCATTTTAGTCAAAACTGCAATTTAATCCTAATAGGCATCATTTGATTATAAAACTCAGAAAAATCTTATATAACATTTGGCATGGACACGTACATTAAGCGGGGGTATAAAAAACTGCCAGAAGAAATTTCCTTGGGAAAAGTGTGTGAAGGAATTCAAAATATTGATCTACTGTGGCCATAGATAGTGATTAACACTCGTTCCACCTGGCAACACTAAGCTCTATGCTGGCAGCTCGTAAAGAAGAATATAACATAATGCTAAGGAGAGAGTCAATTTGGTGTATTCGAGCCAATCCTTTTGTTTTTTCAAAATGCTCTCCATTTTCCTTGTATAATGATTTCAATTCACTTTTTGGTTTACCTGCACAGCTATTTCCAGGGGTGCAGAAATGTTCAGTAATATTAGAGAAAGGTATATGCAAAATGTTATATGGGCATTTTATATCTTAAGAAAAGATCACCAGACTGCAGAGGATTTTGAGACCAAAAGGCAACAAGGTTACTGAACATTAAAAACTGCTGAATGAACTTGATGCTCCATCCCAAGCAGTTTATTTTTTATCAAGAATATACTTATATATACAATTTAAATACTTTGTATCTCAGCTCATATCTGATCCTCAGGGCCATGAAATGGTTATGATGTAAATACAAGTAACACTCCTGTGAACATCCAGGGCCAAGTTTAATCCAAAATGAGCAAAATTAATTTAGATAAGGCACTAAAAAAATCAATTTATTAGAACTTGACATAAATGTACCTTAAAGGAAACTAACACTCAGAAGCAAAGATAGCCTGAGAAAAACTAACCCAGTCACAGATACATCTTGCTAATATTCTTTACCTTCAGTAGTCCTTCAGCACTTATAGCACTGCTTGTAATTATTTATCATATTTAACTTTAAATGTTAGAATGAAAAACAAAAGAAAGCAAAGTCAGCGGAAACATAGAGCCTCTAGAACCACAGATTCCCTAAAAAATAAAGATCCTTTGTCTAAAGAGAGGAAGCCTGTATTTTATAAGTTCATCACTGACTTAAAATGTGTCCAGAACTTTCCAGGTGACATAATGCATTTCTAAGGAAGCCAATTCTTTTTCGGATTACAAATTCACAAATTTCTAAACACACTACCACTGTGTGGTACCAGTTAGAATGATGTCAGTACTTACCATTTGAAGAAATGACTTTTCACTGTCCACATCATCTTTAAGCCCCACATTCTTTCCTAACATGGTCGCATAGCAGATCTGAATTACATTAACTTATATGCAAACGGTTCCTTTGCAATTTCCAACCTTATGGACTTCAAACTGTCTCCCAATCCTAATGAGAATCCTCAGTCATATTTACTTCTGTCTATGTTGTACATTGTGTCTTCAGGGGCTGACTCATTCCACACTCTACTCATGTAGCTTATCATTATCTTGTCCACAGACAAAATTTACATTGAATTCAGATGAGACTGCCCACTGACTTGAGAATCTTGAGAAAGGTATCAGCATTGTGATCCAAACAGCATGACCACTAAGGGCAATATTACAGCCAGCATGTAATTATTTTCCCCCTCTAGAAGTACAAAGTAGAAAACACAACAACGACAACAAATTAGAGTAACTCCTTATAATGCATTTCTCTTAGTAGTTTATTTTGGGGGGATTATTCTTCATAGAAATAGGCAAAACCTAGAAAAACTCTGTACATTGCTCTAATGGCTTTATTTAACAAAAATTATATAACACACTTCCCCACTTAATAAAAATTTCTCACTTTCTCTTATGTTTATTAATTTTTAAACTACTTAGGCATTTGTCCAATTAGCTTTACTTTGAACAAAGATATAACCTGATTATAGCATCTTGTTAATATGAAAATGAACAACAGAGACCTTTCTGAATGAATGTTTTCACTGTCTACTTCAAGACAGGTGTTCTGCATTATACAAACATTGCAGACAGATGGCTTCTTATGTTTTACGCACCATAACACTAAGATATTTCCTCCCTCATTATAATGTTCCAAAAATTATTAGTGCTGCCTCTACTATCTACATTTTAAAAATACTTAACCTTCGGTAAGATAATCTATTGTGCTTATCTCAAAATAAGGAAAGAAAACAACTCAAATTTTCTACCAAGTTCAACCAAAACTTCCTGCTTCACTTAGTTGCCACAATTCTGGAACCAGACTCCAAGTTTATAAAAGAAAAACACAGATTTACAAGGCAGAGCTTCAGGTTATAATATCTTAGAAGGTTGTTAGTTATTTTATGCCCAAAACATTTTACAAGCTCCAAACCCTCCACTAGAACAGTATTTTAGGAATCTGAAATTATTTCACCATCCAAGAATCTGACAGCTTGTATGAAAAAATAGTATGTGTGCAGCAACTCCTTGGTTAGTATCTCCTTTAAGTTTTAAGGCATTCAAATGATTGAGTTTTCTTTCTAAGAATTACTGATGAAAACACATCAGAGACTATTCATGTGTAATTCTCTCACTAAAATCAACTGATTTCTGTTAGTACAATACATTTGGACTAATTAAAATTACCATGTCCAAGAGCCCGTCTGTACCTTTTCATATATCCTTCTCCAGTATCCAAAACCATGCACTGCTCTGTCTTCCATCATGCTTCTTTTATTGCGGAGTGAGGCGCTCGCTCCTTCATTAAATAGCATTAAAAATAGACAGCAGAGAACTCCCCAGTGGAGCATGCTCTAACGGGGCTAATGCCACAGTTCTCAAGGTAACCATGCTCAGCTGGGATCTAAGAGGGAAAGTCACTGGGAGATCAGCAATTTGCAAATCTAATCGCTCACACAAACCTGTCTGCGTCTGAGTTGAATACTGTAAAAGAGAAATCAGTGTGTAGTGGAATTAAGTCACTGAGAAGCTCAAAGTCAATTTCTGAAGCTGTAGAAGTTTCTTTAAATATGCCTTACTTCAATCTAGTATTCTGTTAAGGAGGGGTTCACCTACAGCAATTGATTTATATTATTATTTATCAAATAACATAAATCATGTCAAGAGAAACGGAGCCAAAAATGCGTAACATCTAAATGTCTTTAAAACTGCCTACAAACTGAATTATTTAAAGCAAACAAATAGTATTGAAAAGCAAGGACAGTAAGAGGTTAGCCTTCTGCATCTTTTGTGATGACGTGTATTCCTTAAAGAATATCCTAAACTCATTCTCCAGAAAATTTAAAAATACTCTGTTAGTTGAAATGATAAGAAGTAAAGGAATGTGATAAGAAAGGAAATATGGGATCGAACACAAATATATACCGCACAAATCCATATAAACCTGAAATGAGTGCATATATAATTTTTCACATGTGATCCATGTTAGGAGGGCAGCAGAAGCAATTACTACCAAAATAGTAGATTACTTGGCTATTTGAACAGAACATAGCTAGATCTCTTGGCTTCCAAATGACTGTCTTTTGTGAAAATGACATTAACTAAAATCCTATTAAGACATACAAGCCCCATGGTGACACAAATACAGAAGATCAAAGGAGTAGGTGCATTTATTTTAAAGAGTATGTCAAAGGTTTTCTAACTTTTACCAAAAGAAAAATGATTTCCTGTCATCTCCATTTCTGTTTTCTTAAAACAATCATAGTGATTTTGATCTCCAAAGTTGGTGAGGAGGAGGTGGGAATCATTTGGAATTATTCAGCATTTGATATCTTGTACAGATTCATTCAACTTTGGGGAACGTCATTCTTTTTGGAGAGTCTAAAGTGTCATACCAATAGCCTTTAAAAATCAAAATTCAAAATGGATATCTGCACTCTAAACACATTCTCAAGAAATGATTTCTACCAGCCTTGCATTGCGCTTACTAGCTTCCCATCCCTTTGTAAGTTTCAATGCCCCCTTTGCTCTTCCGTTTAGGCTTGGACTCTGTCCTTATCTTGTATCTTAAGGAAGTGATCAAATACTGAGTCTAAGCAGTTGTCAGCAACCACATCCACTCCAGCTCTATTTCTATGCATAAACATTAACTGAGTCCATTTCTCTTCTTAAGAAACTTTCTAAATACATGGTCAATTGAACTCAATTTCACCACCATATCGACAACCCGAGACGGAAGACATTAAGTTTGGAGTTTGCAATGAAACACAGATTTCAAACATGTAAAAATAAAAGGTAACATCTTTTTCCCCAAAAACCCTTGGAAGCCAGACCCTAAGTCCCACAAGAACAACAAACTGATTACAACTTTTTTTGCCTCTTGCATAGTTCTCTTTCAAATGAAATAACACGGTCCCAAACTTTCTACCATGAAACCTGCATAAATCACTGTAGAATCGTCTGATGAAAAAAACTGCCCTTCCCACTTCTCTTCCCGCTTTCCTGGTCTGCCTCATCTGGGGGAGGGGAGTCTACCCCTCCTCTGATGAAACATAAAAACACAATACATGTATAACATCAACAGTTTTCTACAAACATGAAGGAGAAATACAGACGAGAATCAAATCTAAAGAAAAACACAGATATACTGCAGAAAGGAGGAGAAAAAAAATCACAAAAGACGTGCAATGTTCACGTCGGAAGACCTTGATTATTACCTTGACCGAACAGTGGGTATCCCCCCAGCGTCTTGGTGCCTTGATTGATTTGATTTAGTTTTTGGTTTTTATTAATATTGTTTCTCAATGATTAAATTGGCTGGATTTGTTTGGTTTGGCTTGACTTTTTTTTTTTTTTTTTTTTGGTCGATTTATTTAACTGCTAGTAAAAGGAGCTTTCTGCAGCGTCGGCAGGTGGGATCCACGCGCAGCTGCGGCGACCGTGGTGGCTTTGGCTGGCGACCTCGCTGCCCCCGCTGCTTGTCGCTGCTCCGGACGAGCTCAGGGGGCGCCGGCGCCGCCTCCTCTGCGGGGCTGGCTTCGGGAAGTGAATGAGCCCCCGCCTTCTGTCTGCCAGTCTGTCCCTCTGCACTTCTGTCTGCCTGACTGTCGCTCAGCCGGGTAGCTCAGCGCTGGATTCTCGCTCTCCTGTGCTCTGCTCTCGGAGCTGCCACTCGCGCCGGCTGGCAGTCCGTTCGTGTGTCCGTCTGTCCGTCCCTCGGCGTGTCTCGGTCCCACTAGCAATGCAGGGTCCCTGTTCCCGTCTTCTGTGCCCGCATCGCTCTCCAGCTCCCACTCAGTGCCCCGGCCGTTTCCTTCGGACAGCGGAGGGCGTCTGGAGGGGAGGGTGCACGCAAGTGCTGCTCGCTCCCTCTCTCTTCCTCTCTCTCTCCCTTTCGCGCCCTCTCTCTCTCTTGGTCTCTCCCTCTCTCTCTCTTTCTCTCCCTCTCTCTCCTTCTGCTTCTCCTTCTTAGCGTTCTGCTCTCCCTGACTCAAGCTGTCTAACTGCTCCCACCTGTCCGTTGCTCTGTCACTCTGTCGTCCCACCCCGAACCAGTCAGCCTCCGTCCGTCCCTCTGTCCCGCGCCCCTGCCTCCCCGCCTCCGCCGCCTGCCCCTCCGCCAGTCCCTGCCCTCCCACGCGCCCGGCTCCTCCCCACAGCCCCGGCCGCATCCGTCTCCGCCCCGGCTGCAGCCTCCAGCCCCCCGGACCGCCACACCCGGGAGCCCGCCGGGGCCGGGAGCCTGCAGGGGGCCAGGGCCTCTGCCACTGGGCGCGGCCGGAGTTGGCAGAGTCGGAACGCGGGCACCTGCCCGGTGCGCCCGGCGCGCAGTGCCATCAATTCCCCCAGCAGTTCTCTCCGCCAGCCCCGAAGCTGGAGACAAAGCGCCGGAGCCACACGCGGCAGCGTGAGCGTCATTAATCAGAGGGAAAACTGGCACGCTGTCCCCTGCCCCTCTACACCGCCTCCCCGCTCCCGGCCCCGGTGCCCGAGCCCTCCGGCATACCTCTCCCGGGGGCACCTCCGACTCCTGCGGACACTTGCCCAAGCCCGGCTCACTCCCTTCCTCCGCTGCTCACTCTCCCGGCCAACTCTGCAGAGAATATCCCACAATAATAACACCTCACTCCACCCAAAATGAATCCGTAGCCTCCGAGCTCTCAGAGATTCTCGGCTTCGAGCAAGACCAAAAGTCCGGGCGTGCAGCGCCAAGTGCACTCTGTGCCGGCGACTGCCCAGACCACTGCCCACCCGAGCGCCAATTTAGAATCAGCGGTGCCGCAGAAACCCGGGAAGGGTAGGGCGCGGGGCAGGGAACAGAGTTGACATCCGAAGAAATTAAAGCGCTGCATTTCCCGTTTGTTCTGGAGATGTGCTATTTTTATTATCTGTAATTCATTTTTTTTTTTTTTTTCATTGTCTCGGGGCACACACTACCAAAAGGGGAAAAAAAAAAAAAAAAAGGAATCCTGGAGGAATGGGGATACATTATTTCCGGAATACCGCCCACCCTTCCTGAGTGAATGTAGAGCCTACTTTTCCAACATTATAGGTCACCAGCCAAGATATATCACTCTGGCTTTCTGCCCCCAGCTGAGAGCAAGGCATTTGATTCTGGGCTTCTTTGCTAGGTTGTTATTAATGTGAAGCAAAATTATAGTTGTACACGCCTGCATGGAATTGCCAAAGCTCATTTTGACAGTATCCAGCATTTCACTTTCTAAAACGTAGACGCCGAATAACTATGGATCTGGTGCAATGAACGCCCCAACCCACAATAAATTGAAGAGGAGAAAATCAACTTTCACCAGCTGCAATTAGTAACCCCATGAATAGACAACAAATAAATAACTAGCATAAACCATGCCATGAAAATTTCCATGTCCTTTTAGTTTCATTTATTGGCATCCATTCCTAATGACAGACATTATAAACAGATTTATTAAGGAATATGCCTTCTACTTTTTATAGGAATGTAATTTCAACAGCTGTATCCATGTTCACATATACTAAGATATTGATTAAAAATATCGCACAGATGATATGTGTAGTTCTAGAAAATGCTATAAAAACAGGATAATATTGTACTGGTCCCTCATGAACAGATAATTATTTTCCAAATATTAGAAATTGTCTCCCTTGGGGATAAGCTCTTGGTGGAATAAAAATGAATCTGTTGTATAGGGTTTCAGCAAATGAAGCCCAAAGAATTTAAGATCCTTATGTTGATCTATTTTCTCAGGATTTCTACTCCAAAAGCATTTTGACAGGCATTTCCCACCCCCCTCCTGCCAGCCATATGGAATTCAAGGGAAAGTTAATAAAAAGGTATTTCTATTCTCTTTCCTTTCTTTCATCTTAAGTCATGTTCTGAGAAAATCTACTTTTCTTTTGAGGGAAATTGTTGTGCCAAGTTGTTCTTTGTCATAAATTTACACAGTTGGAACTGCATGGGAAGAGGGTCAGTGTACTTGATTTTCCTTCTGGCAGAGCTACACCTAAGCATCTCTTGAATGGATGGATGGGTAATCTACTAACAAGAAACTTTAACAGCTTGCTCTTAACACAAAGTTTTCCTAGAACAAATTAGATTTCACTCTGAGAGTTGGCCAAAAAAAAAAAAAAAAAAAAAAGAAAGAAAGAAACACTATCCTATAGACTGGATATAGAAATTCTAGAAATTGAATAGGGGGAGGGGAGACTCAATCAGTACTATTAGCAATGATTATGTAAAAGAACAAGACAGACTATTTCAAGAACTTCAGTGAGTTGAGCATCTGACTCTTGATATCGGCTCAGGTCATGATCTTAGGGTCCTTGGATGGAGTCCCATGTCAGACTACCTGCTCAGTGGGGGTCTGCTTGAGGATTCTCTCCCTCTCCTTCTGCCTCTGCCCCTTGCCCCGCTCATGTTCATGTATGCACTTGTAAGCTCTCTCTCTCTCTCTCTCTCAAATAACTAAAATAAATCTTTGAAAGGAAGGAAGGAAGGAAGAAAAGAAAGGAAGAAAGGAAAGAAGAAAAGAAGGAAGGAAGGAAGAAAACAGCCCCAAGAAGAATAATGTTAACTTGCTTCAACTAAAATTTTCTACCAGGGGCACCTGGGTGGCTTGGTCAGTTAGGTGCTGGACTCCTGATTTTGGCTCAGTTCATGATCTCAGGATCGTAAGATGGTCCCTAAGTGTGGGCTCCGCAATCAGCATGGAGTCTGCTTGAGGTTCTTTCTCTCTCTCTCTCGCTCTCTCTTGTTCTCCTTCTCTCCCCTCCCCCCGCTTGTGCTCACTCTCTTTCTCTAAAAATACACAAATAAATCTTTAAAAAAATTTCTACCTTTTCTCATAATATTTTGTCAAAAATTAGGAACTGGAAAAAAAAAATTAGGAACTGGAGAAAGTTCAAGTTTATCCAAGGCCATGGAGATAATTAGCATTCGGCTCTCCAATTTTAAATTTTGTGTCCCAGTGTGGGACTGAAATATACTTCTGGGGATATGGGGCAGGCAGTGAGCAAGAGGTGATTCTTCTAGATATTCAGACAGTGTATTTCCGTAAACAATTTGAAACAGTTGCCATTCCTTCCAGTCCTTGGCCTGTCCGGTATTAATTACTACTAAACTCACGAAAACTGCTGTGTACTTTATGTGGGTGACAGACCCACAGTGCCAGTTGCCGAAGTGTTTATGCACTGAAAGCATCCCAACTTTAGGGGTAACAAGTAGTGGTAGTGGGGAAAGACAAGGTTGTGCTGTTACTCCCTTCATCGTCTAGATGCTTTTGAATTTATTTGGTATCAGATTGAAATGAAAAAACATACATGTAACCAGGTAACCCTAGCTTGGGGAGTTGAGCTCACCTACACACTGGCAAACATCTAAGATTGTCGACAAGCTCCTTTAAACACATATTCCCCCAAGACACGAAATTAGTGCCCTTTAATGAAGCTTCCAAATTGGATTTTCAAAAGAAGGCAAATTGCTAAAATAGCCCAGCTTCCTTTATAAGCACCTTTTTTAGCTGAAGCGGGAAGTGGAATTTCCATGCTGTTGAACTTCCATCATTCCTCAACAATTAGGCTGGGAGGAACGCCCCTTTAGGGCATTCTCCCCATCACAGTAAAGGCCCACAAATCCCCTGGAGAGACTTCTCATTTGCCCTGTTTTCAACAAAACTGTCTACGGTCTATTAAATACCAGTCCTGGGTTTAAAGCCATACAAATATGCGTGGTACAGACAGGCAGGGGAATAAGCAGGGGAGGGGGAGATTTGCATTTCAACCAGAAAAGTTTAGTTCCCCATTCTTATTTTGTGCAAAGCCAAAATAACTCTAAAACACATTTCAGAACATCAACAAAGAATGTTACATCACGTATGCATCTGAGCATGAAGAAATGTCACGATCAAAAACAAAGAGGATTTGGGAGACTAGAAACCAAATGTTCCAATGGCACTGATCCCTTGATGGGCAGCCATGTTTCCTCCGTAGTCTGCTGTGCACTGTATAAGAGTATTGTCTCCGCGAACCGTCGGTGTTCTCACAGGCAGGCATAAATGAACACTGTCCTGCACACTCACACAGTGAGGCTTTGCTGAGAAGGCAAACCAAGAAATTTCTTCAAAAATGAATGTGTGTAGTATTTTCATGCTGATGCATCTAAATCAGAGGAGGGACAAGAAGAAGAAAAGGAGGAAACAGGTCAAGAGATGTTTAGAAAACCTGTCACTAAAAAATCTGAGCACCAAAAGACTAGAAAAGCTGTTGCCTAAATTGCGTTATTTCTTTTCCGCATCTCTTCGGATAGAAATGCCAAGGACATTTGTCCTTGCCAAATGCCATTGGACACATCCCTTAGTATTTGGGGGTTTCATCCCCCTGGCCCCCAGAACACTCTGTGTCTTCCTTCTCTGAACTCTTTGGTCTGAGGGACCCAGGGCTTTGGAGGGGCCGAGGCATATGCAGCCAGCAGCAGGACTCAGGATGCAGTAGCTCTGACTGCAAAGCAGGTGTGTGCAGGCAGGATGACTAGCAGGCCCAGTCTACCTGGCCAGTATCAGTACTCTCCTCCAGGACCTGCTTCAGCATGCAGTGTTCTCAACCTCCTATGGAACCGACACAAAATGGCTTTGATTTTTAAAAACTGAGCCCAGAAATGAAGCAGAAGCAATGGGAGTATATATGAGGAGAACAGAGGTAAATGTTAGCCTGCTGAAATGCGAGGAATGATTACCGAGAGCATAACCTCACGTTTGCCAAAGCTCGGTGTGTCATCCTGCCTCTATTCTCACATTCCTGTTCCTGAGATACAGCATTTTCCTCCATAATGAACGTCGTTCTCCTTTTCACTCAAAGGAAGACAAAGGTTACCAAGATACTCAGCACTTGGAATAATATAGTTGGCTTCCTGATAGTGAGATAATATTAAAAGGTCTATGAATTAGCCACTAGAATAAAGGAGCTACAACCCATCTCTAATGAAACACAGAACATTTGCATTTTAAAACTGTGCTTCATAACTTAAAATAGTGTGTGTGTGTGTGTGTGTAAAAGTAAAATATATCTACCATGTTCATATTTCAAAAGAGTACTAAGAGTTTACTGGAAACTGGATTGGAGGCCAATACCTGGCATCTGAAGAAAACATTATGGAGATTTGTAATTCTGCATTAATGTACAGCTTGTTCTCCAAAGCTACTCTTTGAAGATAATTTCTCTTTCTCTCTTTTTAAAAATAAATGTACATTTGCAGAATCTACTGAGTCTTATTATAAAAAAAAAAGAAGTTGAGGGTCAAAATTTAAAAGGAAGAAAATAAAAATATCTCAAAATACCACCACCCAAACAGCTATCACTTTGGTGCTTAGCCAATCTCTGCGCATATATATCCACAAATATAAAGCAATGGTTTACATAAATGTTGCATTGCAAAATGCATGTTACTTTATAATCTGCTCCCTGCTCTTTCTTTACTTTAGAATAAGTCATGAGAGTTCTTTCCATGACATTGACTATCCCAACATATTAATGAGAGCATAGTAGCCTATTAAATACAAAATATGCGTGTGTTATACGTAAGTGAAAACTACTGGTGGGTGTAGTTTCCAAATTGGAGGATTATCCCTTTTGGGCAAATCTGGAACATTTGAATTGCTCATCAAAAGTACCTATACTTTACATTTTGGCATAACACTAGGTTTAAAGATCACATATCAGTTTCAAAATATCTTTTGATAATTGACCTTTATTACAGGTATTTCCTTCTGGGTATAAACTTTATAGATTTAAAAATAAATCTAAAATTAAAGACATATAAAACAGTTTTCTGTGCATATTTTGAATTAAATTATATTGAATTAAGGCAAAAATATTTGTTATGGAAAGAGAATTAAATAAAAATTCTGTAAGCTTACTAATTATCTTTTGGCTTCAGACTTTTCTCTTAACACAGATACCACTTTTTTTTTCTATAAAAAAGGTAAATATTTGAGGAAGCTGCGTGAACCTCTACAGGCCAAGAAGCTGTAATTTGGTGGACTGCAGATCTGTCTTCTTTCGCTCCAGAAATAAAGCAAATCCCTAGGAACCATGGGCAAACCTCCAAACCATTGTTTTGATCCTCTTTCCTTGCTTATCATTTTAATCATTTGGACTCCACAGAGCCAAAAATCACTAATTTGACTTACATTACCATATATTTATCCTTCCAGTCTCAGGAGAGGGGCGCAGACACAGATATACAGGAATACATTTAAAAACTGGAAGCCTCAGTGGGAGAGAAAAAAATCAGATAGGACTCATTGGCCTAATGATTCAAAGTTTTCTGTTACTACACATCATTATAATCCATGGTTCACCGTATCTGGTTCTTTCCTTCCTAGACATGAAGGACACATCACTCCTCAACCCTCTTGCAGTCAGGCAAGGCATGGCGACATGTTCTCACCATGATACGTGAATGGAACTGATACACACCACCTCTGGGCTGATGCAGTAAAAAGCCTCTTAAATTCTCCAGGTCCTCCTTGACCCCCAGATGTCCAGACATTCTAGCTACATGGTAATGAAGCCTCCATCCGCCTGGGTCACTGGGTCACTATGTGGAGCAGACTTCTACACTGATGCATAAACAGACATATAAACCAAGCAAGAAAAAAATACCCTATTTTGAGCGACTGAGTTTTGGGGATTGTTTGTTACTACACCACAATCTAGATTCCCCAATTTATAAACTCTGTGCTCATTTAACAACATGCGAAAGAGTAACATTTACTGTAGGAAACAGAGGCCGGGACTGGGATTCGGGAGACAAGAATCTTGACATCAGCCACTAAATCACCATGAGACTTGAATAAGTCATTTCTACCTTAAAGCCTCAGTTACTTTTCATTTCTGAATTTCTAAAATGAGATGATAGAACTAAGTGTCGATTTAACCAATATCACACTGTTCTAATTATGGTGTTATATTAAAGCTTGATACCTTCCAGGCGAGAACCTATTCTTCTCTCTTTTTTTTTTTTTCAGCCTTACTGAGGCATAATTGACAAATAAAATTGTAAGATATTTAAAGTGTACATCATAGTAATTTCATATTTGTATATGTTGAAAAAGGATTCCCACATCTAGTTAATTAACATATCCATTACCTTACATATTCATTCCTTTTTTTGAGAATTCTTTTTCTTTTTAAGATTTTATTTATTTTAGAGAGAGAGCGAGAGAGAGATTGGGAGAGAGAGCAGGAGCAAGTGAGAGGAGGGGCAGAGGGAGAGTGAGAATCTGGAGCAGACCACATACTAAGCGGGGAGCCCTATCCCACAACCATGAGACCATGACCTGAGCTGAAATCAGGAGTCAGATGCTCAAACGACTGAGCCACCCAGGCGCCTTGAGAATTCTTCTTTTTGATAATTATTCTGGCTATGTATTTTAACTTTACTCTGTGTCTTTCATTTGAATTCTAGAAATAGCCTAGAAAATTTTGTAACACATTTTCCCAGTAGTTTTATTGCATTGATTTTATAGATTGGTTAGAGAAAAACTGGCATCTTTGTTTTGTCTTCCCAAGTGTGAATATGATCCATCTATTTCATTTTTCAGTTGTTTTTTTACTGTCCCTTGGTATTTATCCATATTATTTTGTTATGGCCTCATTAATTTCTAAAGTTGTTTAATTGTACCGTCTCTTACCTAATCGTTGTTAATATTGCCAGAATTTTTGTAGTACTTCTTCCAAAAAAACCAGCTTTTAAAAAAATCTACAAGTTCTTTTTTTTATATTAAGATTTTATTTATTTATTTGACAGAGCACAAGCAAGCAGAGTGGCGGGCAGAGGGAAAGGGAAAGAGAGAAACAGGCTTCTCTCTGAGCAAGGAGCCCAATTTGGGGCTTGATCCCAGGAACCTGGGATCATGATTTGAGCTGAAGGTAGATGCTTAACCAACTGAGCCACCCAGGCATCCCAAGAATATATTTCTTTTATGAGATAAATATCTTATTTCTATTTCATTAAGTCCTTCATGTGTATTTTTCTTTCCATTACTTGGGGGTTTGTTCAATTATTATTATTTGATAGCCTCTTAAGGAATAAGCTTAGCTCATTAAATTGTATATTTCTTATTTCCTATTACACACACTTAATATATATATGTTTTACCTGAGTACATTTTAGCTACATAAGAAAAGGTTTAGCATTGTACCTTCTTATTTTTTGTAATTCCCATTATAAGTCATTTTCATCCTGCAGACCACATGAAGGATTTTTTTCTCTTTAATTTTAGTTTATAAAGGTATTATTTTTTAGGGAGGGTTAACTTTTTATTATTGGGCTTTAATTTTATTTCATTTTAGTCAATGACTTTGAATTTGTTGAACTCTTATTTAAGATCTAAGATATGAACAATTTTTCTTAATAGTCTCTGTGTTCTTGAAAACGGTGCATGCTCTGTTTAGTACAGGGATCTGTATAAATTTATTAGTTTGGATTTGTAAAATTAAACTGTTTTGTATATTTTAGAAAATCTTTTATTGTCCTTTCAATTCTGATGTCTTGATTTATCTTTTCTGAGAGAACCATGCTAACTATATTTGAGTAGTCTTATAGATTTGTTAATTTTTTTCAATCATTTCAATTTTGCTTTATGTATTTTTATTGCATTTTGTTAGATGGATACAAATTTACAAATAATATGTTTTCTTGACATTGTTTTTTTCAATATCAATTATCTATTAATGATTTTACATTAGATTCTATTTTGTCTGTCATTAATATAGACATTAGAAGTTTTAGCTAGAATGTGCTAATATGTATTTCACTCACTTCAAATTTTCTGTATTATACATGTGTATTTTCTATGTTGTAGTTATGTACCATTTAAAAACATAAAACTGATGTTTTTTACAAAATATAATCTCAGGGTCATTTTATAGTTTGTTTTCATTTATCTTGCTAGGGACTTCATATATATTCATATATATAATATATTCATATATGTGTTCATATATATGTATATATATACACACACACATATTTAATCTGAAGACTCTTTCTTTTTTAGTTCTGGAAAATTTCCCAGATTTATTATTGCCTCTTCTTTATTCTCTCTTTGTCTGGGACTCGTATATGATATGAGCTATAGTTTTTCTCTCTATGAAATTTCCTTATCTTACCTTATCCTTATGCACAGATTTCTGAATGATTTCCTCATATCTAACTTTGCCATTTTTCTTTATAATGTGTCTAGTGTTCTTCTTTAACCATCTATTGATTTTTAATATTATTATTTCAACAACTATATATATTAAATTTTATTCTAAAATTTCTATTTTGTTCATTTCAAACACTCCATTACATGTGCCTAAATTAGGTAGATCTATAGTTTTTCCTTCTTAAGTTTTCCTTACCGATTGCAGGTATCAGAGGAATAATTAGAATCATATCAGAGGAATATTAGAATCATATTAATGTACCAACTAACTTTCCATGATTTTCTGTAACTATCTGACAGAAAGAATATGCTCAAGTAAGACTTTAGCCTCCAAGATGAAGAGTTTCCCAAATAAACAAAAACTAAAGGAGTTCATGACCACTAAACCAGCCATGCAAGAAGTATTAAAAGGAACTCTTTGAGTGGAAAGGAGAGACCATAAATGAAAGCAGAGATGTAGGAAACACAAAAACAGTAAAAGTGAATTTTGCTGTAAAAATAAATAAAAGAATTCACAAAAAAGGGTATAAAATAAAATAACAAATGCCTAAAGTATGAATAAAAAGAATTATCTGTATTAAAGTCTGAGTTTGATGGCTTGATAAAAAGTAGAATTTAAGGATACATTTCAATTTCAAATATGATTTCTGACATATTCTGCTTTTCTAGTTTTTCTTGCACTAATATTTTAACTTCATATTTTTCAAGAAAAATTTCACTTTCTTCCACATTTTCATGATTATTGGTATATAGTTGTACATTTTATTCTTCCACACATTAAAAAAATTACCTACTGCTACAGTCATGCACTTTTTATTTCTTTCCTCATACATCCTGATCAAAACAAGAGGTGCATGAATGGACGAATGGATACGCGGGTATCAAACCAGGGGCACCAACTGTGGTTCTGTGAACTGGCATCTCTGCAATTGCCACTGAGCTTTGTTACTTCTAAAAAGCTATCACCTTTGGGAATTCAACCCCCTCAAAGCCTCTTACTTTTGCAGTAAAAGTTTTGGATTACAACCTCAATTTAATCCCTCTTCCTTCTAAAGTTCCTTTTCCACAATTGTTAATGCACTAATAACACCCCTTTGTAATTTCCCTATGGAATTTTGTCCTTTTTATGGCTTCAGGTGAGAGAGAAGAGGTTTCAGTGTATACCTAGCATGCCATGGTAAAATTAACTGCTTATCTTTTTTTTTTTTTTTAGGTTTTTATCAGCAAGAAGAGCAGCTCATAAATCACTCTTTCCCAAAAAGATCTATGACACTATAACCTGGATTTACATTATAAAACACATCACTTTTTTGATAATTTACTCTTGGCAAACAATATTTGCTTGGTTGGTCTATGCCAAACAGGTCAAAGACAAGCATTTATATAAATATATATTTACACATATACACACATATATAACATCATATATTATAGCATATATATTATATATTATGTATAAAAACTTCCAGCATGTTTTTTGATAGTTGTATACTTTTGTATCTAGATTTTAGATTTTTCTTTTTAGTTGTGCTAGTCCACTTCTTAAAATAGGCATTGGTGGGGCGCCTGGGTGGCTCAGTGGGTTGGGGCCCCTGCCTTCGGCTCGGGTCATGGTCTCGGGGTCCTGGGATCCAGCCCCGCATCAGGCTCTCTGCTCAGTGGGGAGCCTGCTTCCCCCTCTCTCTCTGCCTGCCTCTCTGCCTGCTTGTGATCTCTCTCGCTGTTGGATGGGTAAATAAAATCTTTAAAAAAAAAATACATTGGTATGTGTGTGTGTATTTGGATATATCACATGACATATGTATAACATATATAATATATGCTATGTATCATATTACATATTACATATACTGTGTGTTTTATATTATATATGGATATATAAATATTTATATACAAATACACATATATGTATTCACACAATGAATGTTTTAAATATATAACATAGTATGACATGGAATACATATTATATAAATATGAAATATTATAGGTTATATATTATGTATAATTAACACACATATAGATACATAAAAATATACATTAACATTTTTGACAAGTTTCTTTGATGTTTGTGTAGCTTATTTTATCTGTTAAGGTAGTGTTCAAACTTACATAGCCTTAAACCCATGCAGAAACAAAATATATTCTCTTTGGCCTAATTAAGAGCAAATTTTATCCAGAAATTAAAAAAAAAATCAAATACTATGAATTTTAGTCCTAGAGTTCCCATTTTATTCCTTTACAGTTTGTATTTCTTTGCCGAGGTTTCCTATCTTTTTATTCATTACAAATATATTTTCCCTTAGCTCATTTAGCTTGGTTTTGATCACTGCTTTAATGTTATTTACTAATTCCAAAATCAGGACCATTTGGAAGTCAGCCTTCATTGATTTTTTTTTTTCTCTTGAAAATGAGTAACATTGCTCTGCACATTTGAATACCAAACAATTTTGGATTGTATCATGTATCACATGAATGTTACATTGTGGAGATACTGTGTTGTATTCTGGCCCAATAAGTAGTGTAGATACTTTTGCGTTAGCAGGTAATTAACTTGATTGGGCTCCAATTGCACACTCAATAGTTAAGTCAGCAGCTGAAATCTCAGATTTATTTATTTTTTTAATTGGACTTCTTGTAGCCTGCTTACTTAGTGCAAGGGTAGCTCAGGGATCAGCTAGAGATTTTAGAAGAGTTTATAGACAGAATTTGGGGCTCCTTCTCTGAATTTGTCCTTTCCAGAAATCTCCCTTTAACATTCCAATGGTCCTTCAGATTATCGTGCCTATGGGTCTTTTCAAATCATAGTTTTAGTCAGTATACAGTGCTGAATTTTGATTGCCCTCAGTCTGCAAGCCATAAAAAATGCTTAACTCAACCATACTAGTACTTTAATTTAAGGGTCAGTTCCCTTCCAAAATTTGCTTTCTTTTATTCCCCAGTGTTTATTATTACCATCTTAGGGAGATTTGTTCTGTTAGGAGTTTATTCAGCCTTCCAGAAAGAAGACCTGAATATTCCCCTCAGTTCTATGACCTTTTTTTTTTTTTTTTTAAATATAGTCATCTGGAAGACAGCAAGAGGAATTAGAATTTATAAAGGTCATTCTTGTAAAATAAACTTGAAAGAAAAAAACTTAGTAAGAAAACTAATTAAGTGGTGAAACTCTTCATGGCTTAAGAAAGAGGGAAATTGGAAAACAAGGAAAATACTATCCACAAAACTTTGCTTCCAAGCATGGGGAAAAGATATCATACCGAGGTTCTCTTGCTTATATTCCATTGTCAAAAGGTATGTCTCTTTATTACGTCTAGAAGCAAGGGAGCCTACACATTCCCATGGCTCCCTTGTCATCTGTAGTGGAGGAAAACCGGGAAAAGGAAGCTGAAAGTGCTGTTAAGTAGCCTGAAGTACATTACTTGCCAATATCTCTACTTTGGTTTCTAAACTTATCATATGCCTCATCTTCCTTATAAAGTTTGAAGGCTGGATCTTCCTCTTTCAAACACAAGCATACTTGTTTCAACCAATCTAGTTTGGATAGAGTTTATGGAATAGAGTTCATCAAGAATAGGAAAAAAAGCATCTTATTTCATCAGCTCTCAGTCTTTGATGACAGTAGACACTTAAATCCTCTCACTATAAATAGGGGAACTATTTCTCAGGGCTTTTGGATGTGTTTTGTACATCTTCCTGCTGGATATATTCACCACCACAGGGTGGATAAAATCTAAGACGCTCTCTCTGGTTATGGTAAAATGTTTAAGAATGTTTCTTTTTGCTCTTTTCTTTTTGTGGTTATTAACCTTAGTGCAATACAGTGGAATGTTGCAAAAAGTTGTGAAGTGTATCTCAATTTGCTACTAATAATACTTAAATACCAAGTTTTGCCAGTTACTTTAAAACTACATTAAATTCAGTGTTATTTCTCCAGCAGTGTCATTCAAACTTCTTGCATTCTAATGGACTTACTTGAACAGAAAGTAAAGAGGGAAATCTTAAATATTTTAAAATTTTACTTGGGAATGTTTCACCCATGTGAAAAATTTCTGGCCTGTCACAGAAAAGAAAAACATGTTTTGGAACAACATGTCTTGCTTATTAGAGAACACAAGTTCCTATCCTAAATGGAGGAGTTGTTAAATAAAATGGAGCTCAGAACAAGAGGTTCTGAGTGGATGGAAGATATTGGCACCAATGTCAATGAGGACAAAAATGGATGAAAACTAGTAATAAACAAAAACCCTGCGTAAGTAAATATGATTTCCCATGTGGCACTTAGATATGCCAGAAAAAAAAAAAAAGGTAATGAAAAGGAAACAAAACAAAACAAAACAAAACAATTAAAGTATGTAACTTGTCCAGAATCTACAGGTCTGTTGAGAGAGGGGGAAATAGTGCTATGAGTCAGAAAGATATATACACCTGACAAGTGGTTTTTGAACCAGGCTAGAGAACATTTAGGTGAAAATAAAGAGAGGGCAGCACAGTGCGATCACTGAGGGCAGGACTACTCAGGCAGATGGAGGCTGGGTTTCTGGGCATTGATCATAAAACTGACACAAGAGGAAGATACAGCAGTGGTGAGGGACCTCAAACACCTTTTCAATTGCTCGAAAGTCTCATTTGCCTAAAAGCAGTGCACCTGATAAATTCTTGATGTGCCTCGCTCCCAACTTCACCCCTTAGGTAGCAGAAAAAGTCTGTTTTAGGTGCAGATTTGTGCACTAGAGGGGAATGAATAGACCCAAAGGATGCTACAGCAACCTTGGGATACAGTGTATGGGGCAGGGTCAGAAGTATCCTCCGGACTTCAATGACACAGACCTGTAAAAATTCAGAAATAGAGCGGTGCAATCCCCATGGCCCAAGTCTCTTAAAGAAATACTGTTAAAGGAGTTTGAGTTCATCCACAGGAAAAAATACTCAATTATTCCACTGATAAATAAAATTTGATAGAGATTAATGTGACCACACAGACAGCTCTCCAATAGGGTCAAATTCTAAAAGACCATGAATTAAAAATAAAACAGAGCATGACCTGAGGCTTGTGGACAATGGCAGCAAGCACAGAGTGCTTGCTATTTTTATTTATTTATTTTTTTAAGCAGCATATTGAAGGCATGTTGCCCTGCTGTGGGGGTTATGCTGGTTGCACAGTACCCAGCTTCAGCTGTGGTGTGGCCTGGACCTGATCCAACATCCTCTGGGGTTGGTCGCGAGGCGGCACTAGAATAATATTCATCATTGATTATTCTTGCTGTCATTGTCATTGCCTTTTAGGTTGCTCAGTGTTCATTTCAGGTACCCAGTCTCTAGAAAATTGATTGCTCTGGAAGTTTGCTCCCTCAAATATACTACGAAATGTATTCCAATAATTTCCACGTATCAGGAAAAGGCTGCTCTCCATATTTGAAATGAGGGCTCTGAAACTGTGGCTTTTCTTCCAGACTGTACCCTCCTGATGTGGGCAAACAAGAGGATCTTGTTTAGTTTCCTAACTGAAAAGGTTGCATAAGAAAAATGGACACCTTCGAATTTTCTTTTTTTATTTTTTCTTTCTTTTTTTCTGTTTTTTTCTTTTTTCACTGTTCCAAGTTTCATTGTTTATGTGCTTTGCATATCCCTCCTTGTTGGCCTTAGCAGCTCTGTGATGTTTTCTGTGTGATGATTGTTTAATGTTTCCCATGACATTAGTGCAAAGACATAGCTGCTGTTCCACTGAATCAGGCCCAATATGTCACTGACAAAATTAAATTATCTTTTTATGGAGTTCTTTTTCTTACCCTCCTTAGTAGTTATAAGCTCTTGGGCTTTTGTTGTTGTTTTGTTTTGTATTTTGTTTGTTCATTTACATGGAGGTCAGGCACAATTATCTGTCAGTAAAACAATGAAGTATGATTTTTATCAAAGGACAAACAGTTGACTTGTCAAAAAAATCTTTTTCATTGTATTTTAGTTTCTAAAAAAATAAAAAATTTGATACATACTAAAGAACCTTGAAATAAGGATGGAATTTTAAAGCATGATAATCAAACAGCTCTAAATCCATGAACTGGACATTATTTAGAATGTTATCTAGAATATTTTCAGTATTGTGGAAACTTGTCCATGAGCTCCTCCAAAGTCCTATCCTATAGCTTCACTGCTAAATATCATTACTCCTTTGGTTTTTGTTTTATCATGTCTCTTTTTAAATGGCTTGACACCACTGATATTTCAAATCAATATGTTGTTCATCTTTCCTTTTTTGGATTTTTATGAAGAAAATTTAAAAATATCCAAAACTATCTGTACTTTCTTGAACATGCTCTTTTGAACTCAAAATTATTTTTCTAAGTTTGGCTATGTTTTAGATATAGCAGTAGTTCATTTCTTCACACTCCTATATAGTGTTCAGTTGCATGATTAACCATTTTTCTATGACAAACATTTGCATTGTTTTGGTTTTCAAGTACTTTAGGCAATGATTCTTTGAATATGTTGGTACATATCTCAGTGTACTAACTGTGCAGAAGCTTCTCAAGGATATACATCTCAGCGTTGACTGGTCAGATCACAGAATATGTTTATGTCTAACTTTATTAAGAGTGGAGAATTGGGCACCTGGGTGGCTCAGTGGGTTAAAGCCTCTACCTTCAGCTCAGGTCATGATCTCAGGGTCCTGGGATCGAGCCCTGCGTTGGGCTCTCTGCTCAGTGGGGAGCCTGCTTCCCCTCTCCCTCTGCCTGCCTCTCTGCCTAGTTATGATCTCTCTCTCTCTGTCGAATAAATAAATAAAATCTTTAAAAAAAAAAGAGTGAAGAATTGAAATTTTGTTGTAGTTGTGGATTTATTTCTTACACAGTTCCATCAGGTTTAAATTCATATATGATAAAGCTGTTTTTAGGCACAGATGTGTTTGGAATTTTTATGTCCTCTTGATGAATTGATTCCTTCATTATTATGAAGTAACATTATTTTTCCCTTGTCTTCTTCTTCTCTCTTTTTTTTTTTTAAGTTTGAATCTATTTGGTGTGAACTTAATATAGCCATTCCAGGTATCTAAATCCAGTGGTTGATGGCATACCTTTTTTTCCTTTTATTTTTAACCTATTTATGTCTTTATACTTAAAATGCATGTGTTTCTTATAATCCGTATAATTACTTCTTGCTTTTTCATTCAATCTTAAAATCTCTAGCAATTGAATGGAGTGCTTAGACCAATTATATTCAGTGTGGCTATTGACATGGTTGTGTTTAAGTCTATCATCTTCCTATTTTTTTCTGTTTATCTTGTCTCTTTCTTCTCTACATTTTCTGCTTAATTTCTGTATTAATTGAATATTTTCATGATACAAAATTTTATCTTTTATGGATGTATTGCCTAAAACTCTTTCTTAAAAATTTAAGTGCTTCCTTTAGTGTGTATAGTACACATCTTTAAATTATCATAGTCTATCTACAAGTGATATCATATCCCTTTACATATAGGCTAAGAAATTTATAATATTATACTTTCTTTTCTTGATTTCCACTTTTAATTTTACACTTTTATCAATTATTTAAATATGTAGGTAAGTAGAATCTAGCTCAATAGATAAGAGTATACACATAGATGCTCTTTGTAGCATTATTTAAGAGTGAAAAGTAAGACAATTTCATTTCTAACACTTTAGGAGTGTGTAACTGTATACAGAACTGTTAATCATGCGATATAACAATATATATTGACATGTGAAGATAAACAGACACAAAATATGAACAGATTAAAGTATATTAAACATTAATGTGCATATATGATTCTTTTTTGCAGTTTTGCAAAAAAATTAGAGACACACTCAAACATATGATTAGAGCTATCTGAATTTTATATATGAAACAAGTGCATAAATTTGTCGACAGATAAATTGTAAAAGACTAAAATATGATGCAAAATCTTAAAGGAAAGACAAAATAAATGCCTATGGAAAAGTGTATAAAATGACTAAAAAGAAGGTATAAAGAATAAAGTACATTTTTTCTTCTTTTAATAGCAAACTAGGTGTAGACCAATTCTCTCACTATCATCCCATTACTATTTGATGTTATTCCAGAGTTTCATCCATTTCAATAAAATGACCAAACTGGATATGGTAGGCTAAAATGCCTCCCCTACAAAGGAAAAAATACCCATGTCCTATAAATTCTGTAAATGTAAAACCTGTAAATGCTACCTTATTTGGAAAAGCAGATTTTCAGATGTGATTAAGAATCTTAAAATGAGGAGATCATTCTGGATTATCTGATTGAGTTCTAAATCTAATGAGAGTGTCCTGATAAAAGAAAGGCACAAGGAGATTACACAGACAGAAGAGGAGAAGGCAGTGTGAACAGGCACAGATTGATTGATGGAGACACAAAGCAGGCACCAGAACCTTCAGGAAGTAAGGAACAGATTCTCCCTCTAGTGCCTGTGAAGGGAGCAAGGCCAGGCTGACACTTTAGTTTCAGCCCACTGATACTGATTCTAGACCTCTGGCCTCCAGAACGGTGAGAGAATAAATTTCAGTTTTTTTATGTCACCACATTTGTGGTAATTTATTACAGTCGTCACAGGAAACTAACGCTCTAGAAAATAGGGATAAGTACTGGAAACAAGAAGACTGAAATGAAAATTATTTGCAAATGATCTTTATATAGATATCCTCCCAGTGCAATTAATTAAACAGTTCACTAAGATAGTTCATGTACAAATAAAAAGGCAAAATTAAATAGATTCTACACATAGAAGTGATTAGTCATTAAACAAATATAATAAAAAAAGAAATATAAAGATTTAATGACAATAGCATTAAAAGTAAATCAATTATAACAACTAAAATATTACCTTAAGATCAAACAATACATACTGAAGATTTATAAGATTAAAATTATTAAAAAAATTTAGGAAAATTAAAAAGGTTTTGATTAACAGTATTCTTTAAGTCAGTCTATATGTATGTGAAATTCTCGTTAATATGTCAGCTGGATTCCTTTGATTGAAAAAAAAGAAGATTCTAAATTTTTATCTAGAAGAAAAATGTTTAAGATTTACCACAGCATGGGGCGCCTGGGTGGCTCAGTGGGTTAAAGCCTCTGTCTTCGGCTCAGGTCATGATCTCAGGGTCCTGGGATCGAGCCCCGTGTCGGGGGCTCTGCTCAGCGGGGAGCCTGCTTCCCTCTCTCTGCCTGCCTTTCTGCCTACTTGTGATCTCTCTCTCTGTCAAATAAATAAATAAAATCTTAAAAAAAAAAAGATTTACCACAGCAATTTAATAATGGAATATGTTAATAAAATAAAGTTTCATGACTATAAAATAAGATATCCTTTCAATTTCAAATCTTTATATCATCATTGTACTGAGACAAAAAAACAATGGAAGAAATTAAGAAGTCTAGAGATAATATGTGTTTTTTTTTCCTCCAAAGATTATTTATTTGTTTATTTGACAGAGAAAGACACAGTGAGAGAGGGAACACAAGCAGGGAGAGTGGGAGAGGGAGAAGCAGGCTTCCTGCCCAGCAGGGAGCCTGATGCAGGGCTTGATCCCAGGACCCTGGGATCATGACCTGAGCCACCCAGGTGCCCCACAGAGATAATATGTTTTAATCATCTCCTATTCACTCCATTGGTGATGGAGGAATTTCTGCAGGGTTGTGGGGTAGTTGAACATAGGATACTTAGCACTGGACAAATAAACCATTGATTAGTTACATATGCTCACATATTTCTTCAGGAGAGAGAACCACTGCACCACACAGGGCCACATGGGGGTTGCACTCAGGAAAAAAGTGAAGAGCCAAAGGCTGTAGGAGGTAGACTGTATAGTATTCAGTGGATGAGGTACTCCCTAGTTTATGCAGGAGGGTGTGATTGGCATGTTTGAATAATTCCACGGCTGTTTCATGAAACACATTACTCAGGTGTAAGCGGGAACTCTGCCTGGCACCCTTGATAAGATAGGGTTGATAAGGAGGGTTGTTGGGCATGGGGACTCTGGGAGTCCAGTGGAGAAGGGATCTTATAGTTAGGTTACTTGAGGCTCTCCTGGTTTTACCAGATGTCAAGAAAGCATGTAATATGTGCTTTGATTTTAGACCTTTCACCACACAGCCACGAGAATTTAGTACAAAGATTGACAAACTTTTTTTTTAACGGTCCAGAGAGTAAAGATTTTAGGCTTTTGGGCAATATGGTCTGGGTCACAATTACACAGTTCTGTTATAGCATAAAAACAGCCATAGACAATGTGTAAACCAATAAGCATGACTGTTTTCAATAAAACTTTATTTATTAAAAAAAAACAAAACAAAACAATAGGCAGTGGGCTGGATTTGGCTTGCAGAACACAGTTTTTGACTCTGATTCAGGAGATGATAAAAGTGTTATTGGAAATTATTGAAGAAATTGATTATGTAAAAAATTTTGTCTGGACAGCTCTTTAAAATAAAATCTTAAATATATGTTAAATGTTATGGTAAAATAAATTCCAGTCTGATTAAATATTTAAATGTAAGTAAATAAAACACAAACTGTGTATATATATACACTCATAAGTAGGTATGTAATCTTAGAATGTGGAAAGCTCTTTAAGTACAGAACTGCTATTATTCAGGTTATGCCAGGCTGCGATTTGGTGGGAGGAAAAAAAAAATCTCTAAAATCCTTCTTGTTTTCTCTAACAAACATTTATTTATTTATTTATTTATTTATTTATTTATTTATTTATTTATTTATTTTTGCTTTTGCTACATGTCTGATGTGGTTGGGGGAAGGCTCTTTTTCACTTTATCAAAAGTGGAGGCTCTGTTGTCTTGTGCTGCTCTCTCAACACAGTCACTATAATTGGGGACAGGTGAAGGGTGCCATGCCGGTTCTGAAATGGCACAGATATGACACACAGTTCTTCTCACAGTCCTTGTCCAGAACTAGACACGTGGCCTAAAGGGGGCCTACAAAGGGGCCTGGGAAATTGTTGGAACCTAGATACTTGGGAAAGAACTATATCTGAAGTCTAATTTATTCATGTTCACACCTGGGTATTAAGGATGTCTATTCTGGGTCCTGTATCTTCAAGAGCCCAGGATTTCATGAGAACACACATACCCACACACTGAAGAATATAATGGACCCCAATGTCATTGGAAATGAAGGGCTTTGTACTTCAGAGCACGATTCATAACTCTTAACCTCCACTCTCATGACTAACACAATTTCAGGTTTCAGGTCTCGACGGGAAAAACTCTACTCCAGGACTTCTGCCCTTGGACCTAGAAACAAGAGGCAACTCTGTTCAGCTACCATGAAAATCTTTCCCGTTGCTAAGTATGAAGATGGGTGCTGCTTCAGAATGCAGGTGGAATTTGAGCAGTGGAAGCACTTAGGTAAGAAAAAAGGCAAATTAATTAACATGTCAAATCTTTCCTCTGGGTGTGAATTTAATGCTGTGCATATATACTAATATATATGCATCTAATATATATATATTATATTAGGAATATGCTCCAGTATTGCCAAGTGTCTGCTTTGTTGCTACTTGGAGGTTTTCAACTAACCCCTCCCAAGCTATCTACTTATATATCATCACACTGTTTGTCTATTTGCAACACTTATACCTAGTGGCTCTGGAACATGTTGCAATATTAAGTAAATTCTGTTATTCTTAAATTTATATATATATCAGGATTGCCAGATAAAATATAGGACATCCAGTTACACTTGAATTTTAAATTTAAAAAGTGGGTAACTTTTTTAGAATAAATACATCTTATGTAGTATTTGGGACATACTTGTACTAAAAACAATGCCTGTTTATCTGAAATTTAAATTTAATGGAGTGTCTTATATTTTTATTTGATAAAATTGGTAATATGCCTGAAGGACAATATTGATTGTTTACATTGGCAACTAGGTGGATATTTAAGGCTAGAATTGCGAATAGTGTTATGTCTAAAAACATACTGAGTATGATTTAAAACATTTTCAAAATATAAATGCAAATAAATTTCATTAAATTTTTGTTCAAATTTGTGAGTTTTTAATAGGAAACGATGAATACTTTAGAAGAAAAATAGCATTCATGAAAATATATAGTTTTTTGATTGTTAACATTTGTTTATATTCAAATTGTCTGCACTTTGAATATATATTTACTTTATATTTTAATCTTTTATATCACTGTTGTCACTTGAACACAAATTAGTGGACAAATTCTACATAACAACAAGAAGGAAAGAAAATCAAATTTTATAGGATAAATATACATTGATTTTTATAGTATATATATATATATATATATATCTTCATATTATTAGTCATTCAAACACTGTTGAGCCTAGACATGAACGATAATTATTAAATTCAGCTGTCTTTGGTATTTTTTACTTTCAGTCATATAAATATTTAGAGACCATAACTTTCTATTCTAATAGTCATCATATATTCATTCCTTTGTACCTGCTTCCCACATATAAAAAAACACTCATTTGTCTTGGGAGACAATCTCAAATACCAACTAAACCAACACATTTGTTTCCAAATCTAGGGTCTCTTAGTGATATATAGTAATTATTATATCAGGCCCAGAAGGAGCTCATACAATGTTCCAGAAATTCATGAATTTAAAGAAGTTACCTGCTGCCCCTTCCTCCATCCCACTCCAATATGCAGAGGTTGGACAAGGAGAGGATAACCACAATAAACATCCCCATTGGGAAAGCAGAAAAATGAGAGATACCAGTCACAGGCTTGTAACAATTTTAAAATCCTTCTGGGTAAACATTCTTAAAGACCTTCTACTCTCTGGGCACAGAGAATTCTTTAAGTCTTGATTCTGCTCTTGGGAAGAGGCTACCCTGTCTTTGCTCCTTAAGTCTCCAGGTGATGCCCTCTGGGAGGTTCTTCTCCTTCTCCTTCTTCCTCCCCCTCATTCTCCTCCTCCTCCTCCACCTCCTCCTCCTCCTTCTTTAATTATCTTCTTTGACCCTTCTGGAAGGTCATGCAGCTTTCTTGTTGTGACTCCTGCCAGCAAAAATTTGAGAGTCAGAGGGTCATTTTAAGTCTCAAGCTCTTGGTGGTTTCTTTGGTAGTAACTATATTTCAAAACTTAGTAGGATTCTTATATTTTGATTTCAGTAAATTCCACATGCTAACAACTATACTCTCTGTTCTCTACCTCCTCCTCCTTCTTCCTCCTTGTCGTCCTCTTCTTCTTCTCCTCCTTCTCCTCTGACCTCTTCTTCTCCTCTCTCTCTCCTGCTTCCAACAGGTTATTTACAATCATAGATATGAAGGCTACATCTTTTGTCCAACCTTTGCACTGAAGCATGTTAATCTACTGAAAAATTTTAACAATAGGTCTATAAGCTGCACTCTTGTTTTGATTTTTGTTTACATCGTTTTAATGAAATGGCCAACTTTACTGGATATTTTTCCATCAAAACCTCTAAACTTAACTCTAAAAGCACCCTGCTTTCTCAACATTAGAACTTCTGCTTTCTTTCATTTCTACTCACCACCTGCTGTCTGATTGCCAAGCCATAGCCTCCTCAGCTAGGTTTTGGTTATAGTCATTTCTCTTTTCTTGTATAAATTTATTATTAGTTATGGCAACACCACTTTATACATTAGATTCCTGTATCCAAAAAGTATTAGGTAATATAATTTAACTCTACCTTTTATCTGATGAAGAAAATAAAAACCCAGAGATTTTATGTCACTTCACAAATTCACATTATTTACGATGCTAAATGTAAAGGTCAGGATTGGAACCCTCATCTCTCCATATGTTGGCTAGTGTTCTTTCAATTTTATTATGGGGCTGCCTTGGAAACTGTGGTTCTCCTTCCTGAATGTGTTAGTCAGGTGTGATACTGTATTTGTTCTCTAGTCAAGGTATTATTTTGAATAATGGAATGTCACACTCTTCAAACTTCCATATATATGATGAAGTGGATATTCTTCTTTGGTACACTGGTTTCTCTTCATGGTGGCCAGTTTCTGCCACCACCATCCAAGTTGCCAGAGCACTTCACACAGTGCTTGTTCCCATTAACAATGCATCACACTTTTACTTTTACTTTGGACTATAAGCTCCTTAAGGGAAAAGTCCTCTATCTTCTTACTTTTTATTGGCCCTTGGATTAGTGCTTGGGACATAGTAAGGACATACAAGTATAGAAAAGTTGAGGTAGCATAAACAATCTAAAAGTGTGTATGAAGCAACAGATTGGAGATAGAATGTTATAACTGGGAATTCTGGGTACCACATTTTAATTCTCTTCTCTCCCATCCTCTTTTGTTTCCAAAGGATTTTTTTCCCCAAAGGATCTAATGCTACATTGTTCCCTACTAAGGATCTGGCTAGTAATTTTTAGATAACTAATAAACCATTTATCATTTTATCTATTATAAAGAATTCAAGATTAAATAATCCTTCTAATGTGTGTGTTCCCCTTAAAAAATATATAGGTAGGTAAGCAGGTAGAGACAGAAACTTGTTAGAGGGATTTATTGATATTATGATTTTTAAGAGGAATTTATGGGATTATGGTAAGGCTAATTTTGATAATAATAATAATAAGTTATATAGAATGAGAAGCAACAGGAGCAAAACAAAATGATTTGTTAAATCTTAGGTAAAACTTTTCACACTTTAAGAGATGGAATTTTCTAAATATCCTTATAAGTATATAAAAATACTATGAAAAAACATTAAAAGGTTGATATTAAAACATTTTGTTAGCCACATGTTTCAATTTTGAGCAGTGTTGCTAAACTCTATGCTAAGACAGAAGAAGAAATAGGCATTTTTGTATTTCTGCCTATCCGTACATCTCCCAATTTTTGTTATTCGGCAAACATAAAGACTTGGCTATCCAAAATGAATCACACAAATCAGTGGTCTTACCTAATATTAAGCTTTACTAAAATTTAAATACGCAAGAATTAAGATGTCCAAGCGATGCAAAGAGAAACCCCAGAGACCTTGCATGGTTCCTCAGCTTCTTTCTTCTTTTATGGGACAAAAGGTCTTTGGACCAGAATAATATTTAAGGCCTCTTATGAAATTGCCAGAGCTTTACACAATGGAAAGTGTTTTAGTCATAAAATATTTCCATTTGATATTCCTGTCATATAGCTTATATGATGTTCTTCAGGAATCTTGCTTCATAAATCCATTATACAAGTCTTGTCCATTATAAGCAAATCAAAGCAAGGATATTCTGGTGAGAGTATTCCATAGATAAGAACTCTCTCTTCTAGCAAATACCACTAGTCTATTTATCAAGGTGTTTAGTTACCAGTATGTTTAAAAGAAGATTAGACAGAATTAATAGCTTTTTTCCTTCTCCAACAACATCTTCCCAATAATCATGGATCACTCTTTTAACTTATTTCTTCTCAATACATTTTTTATTTCCATGTTCGAAATATGTTATGTACATTCTGTTCTATAACTATAATTGGTTAATCTTATTCCATTTATTATAGTTTCTTTAATGAGGATTGTTTATTTTGATTAATCTCTTGGTTGTCTGGATTTTGTCAAGTAATTATTTCAAGAAATTCTCATAGATGCTTTTTACCTTGAGATTTCCCAAGTTTAACAGTGTTGGCCAATTGCCTTGAATAATAGCTTGACAGACAGAGTATTAATTCAGTGTTCCCCTCCAAATCTAGTAGACATTGGTCAACTTCCTTTCTTAATCTTGACTGATAATGTTTTAAGCAGGGAGGGCAAATAGGTTTTAACTGAAGGGCAAACCATAGTCAGTTGGTAGCAATTGACTCCAGCAGTATATTTCAAGGTAGCATCTGGACTCTGCAGGAAGGAAGACCTTGATCAATTAGCCAAGTCTGGCAAAGGCCCAAGAGTGAAGAGAGATGGCATAAATACTTCGTGATTTCCAGGCCAGCTGGAAGTATCACCTTTTCCAAGGCTGATGGCATTTTATTAGAACATTTTTTGAAAATAAAAATCTATCTGGATACAGAGGAATCCATTTCTAATGACAGAATTCTGAAAAAGCAAAGAGAGATTTTGTAATAGCTTCAAAAAATACATAGAGCTAAAATGGGAGAATTCAAAGGACAAAGTGACAAATATAAAAGAAGAGAAAAACAGCAAAGATATCAGAGTTAAATGACAATAAATATGATAAAATAGCTCTCTAGAGTAGCTCATACCTTTCAAAGAAAAAATATGCATTCTTCACAAACATATGAAACATTATAAATACAGATTATGTTCTAGGCAAGAAGGAATTGCCTCTCATTAAAAAACAAAAAAACACAAAACAAAAAAACACACAAAAAACAAAAACAAAATAAAACAAAAGGCAAAACAAAACAAAACAAAAAACCAGATCACATATTTTCTAACCCTGATGAAATGAAATTCAAAAGCAATACTACATTCATGGTTAATGCCCTCTGAAACATCTTGGGAATTTAAATTTCACACTTTTAAATGATAAACTGGTTAAAAATGTGATAACAGAATATAGAAATTACTTAAAATAAATGACTTTTTTTTCAAGCTAGTGGGAAGTAGCTAAAGCTGTTCTCAGAGGGTATTTCATAGCCCTACATATAACAGATATGGATAGATAGAATAGTGATTAGAATAGTGATTATCTAAACATCCAACTGAAAAAGAAAAACAAGTACAGTTGAACCAAAATTTAAAATAATATAAAAGGATAAGATTGACTTACTGCAATTGTATTATAACCAAAACAAATTTTTTCAGAATAGTTTTTCTTTGAAAACGAAATGACTATTTCAAAGTATAAGGCAAAAAACACAGAAAGTAATTGAAAAATCCCCACCTCAAAAAACAAGTAAATTGTTCACTAATAGAAAAAGAACTCTAGCCCAACAATCTCTATTCCTAAAGGAAAACCCATAGCGTGAGTAGGACGTTTAGCATTAGAACTTTTAAAGGCTAACATATTTTTTATTATTACATTATATTCATATATTACTCATTTCATTTAAAGTGGATTAAAATGTAATTTAAAAATAAGTAAGGAACAGAGTTCTAACTATAGAGAACAAACTGATGGTTATCAGAGGGGTGGTGGGTGGGAGATGGTTGACAAAGGTATTGGGAATTAAGGAATGCACTTGCTGCCATGAGCTCGGGAGGTGTATGGAATTGTTGAATCATTATATTGTACATCTGAAACTAATATTACACTGGAATACTACAGTAATATTAACTAACTGGAATTAAAAACTTAAAAAATATGAAAACAAGTAAGCAAATAAGCAAAATAAAGCCAGTCTCTAGCTTTTGCCTACTCCTTCTCAGTTTTATTCTCATATGTTCTGCTCTTTTTCATTTAGACTCGGAAGTCAGACTCCTTAAATCAAGACACAAGCCTATTCTCTACATCTCTTCTCTATGACTCTTTTCTCTTCTTCTTTGATGTCTTTGAATTCTTTCTTTTAAAGATTTTGTTTGTTTGTTTAGAGAGAGAGTGTACGAGAAGGGGGAGGGACAGAGGGAGAGAGAGAATCCCAAGCTCACTCCCTGCTGAGTGAGAAGCCCCACTTGGGGCTCGATATCGCCACACTGGTATCATCACCTCAGCCAAAATCAAGAGTTAGATGCTTAACCGACTGAGCCAGCCAGGCATCCCTTGTCTGATGCCTTTGATGCTCATTTTAAACAGGTTTGTTCTACATCAGAGCACATATGTGGAGGAAGTTCAGCAAGACATTGTTACTCACACAGTGTCTTTTGCCTGGCAGACACCCTCAGGATGAACTTGGATGAGGGATGGCATCTTCTTGGGGTGGGGTGGAGATGTTACCTGAAATTCCACTCCCTGAATGACCCTGCTCAGTGCTGTTAGGATGTGTACACATCATCTTTTCTTCAATCCACTCAGCTTTAGATTCAGTAATGTTTTCTGAAATTCCTTTACATGCTCAGAACAGTGCTTCTGACTGAATAGGCTGAACTTCACAGAAATCTCTCATTTAACCTCCATACTGCCTCCTAATATGGATCCAAAACTGTTTCCACTTGTGTTCTCCAGAAAACAGATTCTGAGCTAGAGTTTCATCTGCAGAATAATTGGGATCCACTTGTGTGAGGGGGTTGGAAAGGACAGGGGATTGGGGAGAGAAGTCGAGTTGCCATGCAGTCCTGTTGACAGCCTCAGCCAACCTTGGCGCACACACACCCATGAGGAGCCCTAGAGCTAGACAGGCCCTCAGAGCTTCTCCTGCTGAGTGGAGTGCCTACACTCTTACACTCCTACAGCCATTAGTCATCAAGCATGGACTGTCTCAGGAAGGGCCGTGACTTTGTACAAGGTGATTCCTGACAACTGAAGCAATCCCTGAAAAGCTGACAAGACTTCTGCTAATAGTCCTGCCAGCAACTGGGGCAGCTATCCATTTTTGAAGGTAACTCTGTGCACCATGTCTACATATGCACTATATATGCCCTACTGTATACATCTAAGGGACGATAGGAGACATTGTAACCCAAGTTTCTGCTTCCAGGATTGAACGACTTTCTATTATATCCCAGCTGTCTCTATGGCCTTCTCACTACAGAACATTCATCTGTGGGGGTGAGGATTGTTTCAAGTAAGTCAGGTGAGAGGCAGCTTGATGCAAGTGAAATTAGAGAGAAAGGTTTAAATCTCAACTCTTCAGTGGTTGGCTGTGTGACTTTGAGCATAGAAATCATAAGAGTGAACATTTGTTGGATCTTTATTATATACCAGTGACTGTTTTACATGTATTAATCTCTATCTGATCCTTTGTTTCCTTGATTATAGGCAGTAATATCTGCTGAACAGCTTTGCAATGTGAATTAAATGAGCTAACATATCATCTAAATCTGTGCATCGAATGGGCTTATCACAGATGTCAGTTTATTCCTCCCTCTTCCCCATAATGCATGAATGATCTAGATCCCCTCATACATGGATTGCTTTATCAGCCTTGACATACGATAACATTTATAATGATGTTTACTATACCTGCCTTTTATTGAGAGTTTACTATTTTCCAGTCAGTGTGCTAATAATCCTTTCACATAGACTCGTTGAGGCTTCATACCTTTCTCTGACAGAGATTTGATTCCCCTGAGTCTGTCTTGCCCTGAAAAGAAACCCCAGAGAAGAACATTTCTCTTCCCAAACCACCACCACCATCGTTCCTCATTCTCTCCCTTTGAAAACACACACACACACACTTCATCTTAATTCTCTTTTTTTAAACTGCTTTCTTTCTGCTTCTCTTTGCTTCCACCTCTAGACATATTTAATTTTTTTCTTTTGTTTTATATTCTGAATTATTTCATGCTCAAAAATTACAGTCTTGGAGAGAAAGAAAAGAATCCTCCCCTTTGCAAAGCTCAGCACGAGTGGGAATCCTGTCATTGAACAGTCTGTCCGTGTTCAATTTTAGCATCATATAATTTCCTGCATAATCGTTTAAATGTCCTCATTCTCATCCCTGTCGCTCTCCCCACACTTTGCTATTTTTTAAAGAAAGCATCCAAACTGCATGTCTGGTTCAACAGGGAATTTCACAGAGGACAGGCCGGGCTGCATCATATGCCTCGACTTACTGTAGCACCTAGGAGAACAGTCATGCGGCCAGAACAGAAGTTGTCCAGCTGCTTCTGCCTTTGGTGACCTCTCTTCTCTGCCAGCCGCTTCAAGGCCGGGCATGTGAAAATTCCTCATGTGTTTGTGTCATTCGATTCCCAAGTATCACATAACCAAAAATATTAAAATAAAACTGCTCATAACATTTTCCTGAATGCCATCTGGGCCCCACTGGAAGCTGACACTATCTGTCAAACTCAAGATAACCACATTTTTCCCTCCTTTGTATGTGTTAATGTTTGTCATAATGGATTTCACTTTAATGCCCCAATTACATTTATGACATTCTTTCAACCGAGTGGCACTAATGACTTTCATTATTATTTATGCTCCTCCTTAATTATAAGACTCTCACCTCTCTCATTACACACACTCCTTCATAACCCCCTCACTTGCATACATGCTCTCTGGTATGAGGCTAATGTGCCTTGGCTTCCAATTTCGGAAAACACAATGATTAATTACTCTTGTTAAATCACCCTACCCTAG
>CM052898.1:55229840-55247610 GCA_028534135.1 Potos flavus | reverse complement strand
AGCAGAGAGCCACACTTAGGGCTCAATCTCAGAACTCTGAGATCACGACCTGAGCCAAAGGCAAACACTTAAACGACTGAGCCACCCAGTGCCCCTTTATTTTTTATTTTAATTCCAGTTAGTTAACATACAGTGTTATATTAATTTCAGGTGTACAATATAATAATTCAACACTTTCATACATCACCGTGTGCTCATCAGGACACGTGCACCCCTTGATTCCCATCACATATTTCGACCCATCCCGCCACCCACCTCCCCTCTGGTAACCATCAGTTTGTTCTCTGTTATTAAGAGTCTGTTTCTTGCTTTCTCTCTCTTATTTTTTCTCTTATTTTCTTCCCTTTGCATATATGTTTTGTTTTTAAAATTCCACATATGAGTAAAATCATATGGTATTTGTCTTTCTCTGATTTATTTAGTTTAGCATTATACTCTAGCTCCATCCATGTTGTTGCAAATGGCAAGATTTCATTCTTTTTCATGGCTGAGTACTATTCCATCGTGTATATATACCACTTCTTGATCTATTCATCTATCGATGAACACTTGGGCTCCTTCCATATCTTGGCTATTATAAATAATACTGCTGTAAACAAAGGTGCATATACCCCTTTGAATTAATGTGTTTGTATTCTTTGGGTAAATACCCAGCAGTGTGATTGCTGGATCACAAAGTAGTTCTATTTTCAACTTTTTGAGGAACCTCCATACTGTTTTCCAGAGTGGCTGCACCAGTTTGCATTCCTACCAAGAGTGCACGAGGGTCCTCATTTTCTCCACATCCTCGCCAGCATCTGTTGTATCTGGTATTGTTGATTTCAATCATTCTGATGGGTGTGAGGTGATACCATATTGTAGTTTGATAATAAGTGATAATGAGCATCCTTTCCTGTGTCTATTGTACATCTGTACATGTTCTTTGGAGAAATGTCTGTTTATATCTTCTGCCCATTTTTTAATTGGATTATTCATTTTTTTAGTGTTGAGTTTTGTAAGTTCTTTATATATCTTAGATACTAGCCATTTATCAGATAGGTCATTTGCAAAGATCTTCTCCCATTCTGTAGATTGCCTTTTAGTTTTGTTGATTGTTTCCTTTGGTGTGCAGAAGCTCTTTATTTTGATGTAGCCCCAATAGTATACTTTTGCTTTTATTTCCCTTGCCTCAGGAGAACATATCTAGAAAAATGTTGCTATGGCTGATGTCCAAGAAGAAACTGCTTACATTCTTTTCTAGGATTTTTAATGGCTTCAGCTCTCATATTTAGGTTTTTAATCCATCCTGAATTCATTTTTGTGTATAGTGTAAGAGAGTGGTTCAGTTTCATTCTTTTGCATGTTGCTGTCCAGCTTTCCCAACACCATTTGTTGAAAAGACTGTCTTTTTCCCATTGAATATTCATTCCAGCTTTGAAGATTGACTATATAATTGTGGGTTTATTTCTGGATTTTCTATTCTGTTCTATTGCTCTATGTGTCTATTTTTATGCCAGTACCATACTGTTTTATTCACTAAAGTTTTGTAATATAACTTGAAGTCTGGAATTGTGATGCTTCCCACTCTGCTTTTCTTTTTCAAGGTGGCTTTGGCTAGTTGGGGTCTTTTGTGGTTCCATACAAATTTTAGAATTGCTTGCTCTGGTTCTGTGAACAATATTGTTTGATTCTGATAGGGATTGCATTAAATGTGTAGATCGCTTTGGATAGTATGGGCATTTTAACACTATTTTTTCTTCCAATCCATGAGATGGAATGTCTTTCCATTGTTTTGTGTCTTCTTAAATTCCTTTCATCAGTGTTTTATAGTTTTCAGAGTACAAGTCTTTCTCCTCTTTGGTTAGTTTTATTCCTAGGTATCTTATTTTGGGTGCAATTATAAATGGGATTGTTTTCTTAATTTCTCTTTCTCTTGCTTCCTTATTGGTGTATAGAAATACAACAGGTGTCTGTACATTGATTTTGTATCCTGTGATACATTGATTTTATTTTATTTTATTTTATTTCTTTTTGATACATTGATTTTATATCCTGTGACTTTACTGAAATAATTTATCAGTTCCAGCAGTTTTTTTTGGTGGAGCCTTTCAGGTTGTCTATATATATATTATGTCATCTGGGAATAGTGAATGTTTTACTTCTTTCTTACTGACTTGGATTCCTTTTATTTCTGGATTATGGTAGATGAATTTTTTTTAATGTATTGTTGAATTAAGTTTGCTAGTATTTTATTGACAATTTTTGCATCTATGTACATCAGGGATATTGACCTATAGTTCTCTTTTTTAGTGCTATCTTAATCTGGTTTTGTTATTGGTAGCTGACTTCATGTAATGAATTTGGAAGTTTTCCTTCCTTTTGTGTATTTTGAAATAGTTTAAGAAGAATGACTATAAACTCTCATTTAAATATTTGGTAGGATTTGCTTGTGAAGCCTTCTGGTCCTGGACTTTTGTTTGTTTGGATTTTTGTTTGTTTCTTTGTTTTGTTTTGTTTTGTTTTGTTTTGTTTTAATGGACTCAATTTCTTTGCTGGTTATCAGACTGTTCAAATTTTCCATTCTTCTTGTTTCAATTTTGGTAGTTTACATATTTCTAGGAACTTATTCATTTCTTGTAGGTTGTCTAATTTGTTGGCATATAATTTTACAAAATATTCTATGGTTGTATCTCTCTGGTGTTGTTATTTTTCCTCTCTCATTTGTGATTTTATTTATTTGAGTCCTTTCTCTTTTTTTCTTGATAAGTCTGACTAGAGATTTATCAATTTTATTGATTTTTTGAAGAACCAGCCCCTGGTTTCACTGATGTTCTGTTTTTTTGTTTTTGTTTTTGTTTCCTCCTTCTCCTTCTCCTCCTCCCCTTCCTCCTCCTCCTTCTCCTCCTCTTCCTCCTTTTTCTTCTCTTTCTTTTTCCTCTTCTTCTTCTCTATTTCTATATTATTTATTTATTTATAAATTTTTAAATTTAAATATAAATTCTATTTTTATTGTTTATTATTTCCTTCCTTCTGCTGGTTTTAGGTTTTGTTGTTCTTTTTCTAGCTCTTCTAGGTGGAAAGTTAGGTTATTTCAGATATTTCTTGCTTCTTGAGGTAGGCCTGGTTGCTATAAACTTCCCTCTTAGAATCACTTTTGGCTCATCCCGGAGGTTTTGGTGTTTTCATTTTCATTTCTTTCCATGTACTTTTTTATTTTTATTTTTTTGATTTCCTGGTTGATTTCCATTGTTTAGTAGCATGTTATTTTATCTCCACATATTTTTGGTCTTTCCAGATTTTTTTCCCATGGTTGACTTCTAGTTTCACAGTGTTGTGGTCAGAAAAGATGCATGGAATGATTTCAATCTTCTTGAATTTGTTGAGGTTTGTGTGTAATGCATGATATATTCTGAAGAATATTCTGTGTGTACTTGAAAAGAAGGTGTAGTCTGCTGTTTCCAGATGGAATGTTCTGAATATATCTGTCAAGTCGATCTGTTCCAGTGTGTCATTCAGAGCCATTATTTTCTTGCTTATTTTCTGTTTAGATGATGTGTCCATTGTTGTAAGTGGGGTGTTAAGATCCCCTGTTTTATTGTATTATTATCAATCAGTTCCTTTATGTTTGTTATTAACTTTTTAATGTACTTGGTTGCTCCTATGATAGGTGCACAAATATTTATAATTGTTATATCTTCTTGTCAGACTGTCCTCTTTATTATTATAAGTGTCCTTCTTTTCTCTTGTTACAGTCTTTGTTTTAAAGTCTGTTTTGTCCAGTATAAGTATTGCTACTCTGGGTTTCTTTTGCATGATAAATCTTACTCTGTCCTCTTACTTTCAATGCATAGGTGTCTTTAGGTCTAAAATGGGTCTCCTGTAGGCAGCATATAGAGTTTTGTCTCTATATGGGTTTTGTCGTTTTATCCATTCTGTTACCTTATGTCTTTTGATTGGAGCATTTAGTCCATTTACATTCAAAGTAATTATTGATAGATACATATTTATTGTCATTTTATTACTTGTTTTGCTATTGTTTCTGAAGGTTTTCTCTGGTCCTTCCTTGTCTTTCCTTCATGTTTTGCTAATTTTCATTAGTGATATATTTGGATTTCTTCTCTTTATTCTTTGCATATTTTTTGGTGGTTTTTGATATATGGTTACCATTAGGTTTGTATATATCTTCTGCATATGATAGTCTATATTAAGTTTATGGTCATTTAAGCTGGAACCACTGTTTTCTACCTCTCCTATCCACATTTTAGGCACTTGTTATTTTATTTCACATCCTTTTTTTTTGTGAATTCCTTGACTCATTTTTTATAGCACAATTCACTTTTACTGTTTTTGTGTTTCCTACATCTCTACTTTTACTTAAATATTCCACTTGAACATTTTCTTTTAATACTTCTTGCATGGCTGGTTTAGTGGTCATGAACTCCTTTAGTTTTTGTTTGTCTGGGAAACTCTTTATCTTGGAGGCTAAAGTCTCACTTGAGCATATTCTTACTGTCAGATAGTTACAAATGGAGAGACAACTGATGGAAAGTATTAATGCAGCTCCTGTAGCCTTCCCCATTGGACTTTGTCATGTGATAATGTACAGGCCGCATTAGTTTTCCGCACTAGTTTTATATAGACGTCTACACAATGAGACGGGTGGGAATGACCAACACCCACCCAAACTACAGTTGTTGATGAACTCTCTGTATAATTCTTCCATAGCTAAGGTTATTCTGTCCTGACATAAGTTAAATACCACTTACATATTCTGCTGTACTTGAACTTCTAAGCTCCAAAGTTTTATAAGTTACAGGTTCCCTAGAACAATAAAGTCCAGCAGCAAATCCTAAGACTATTGCCTGGGGGCTACATCAGAATCACCTGGATGGCCTTATAAAATATTTGATCTTGTGTTCTGACCTAGGAAATTTTAATTTATTAATTCCAGAATCGGGCCAAGAATTCCATATTCTTAACAAGGTTTTGGTATTCATTGTCTGTCGAATTGTTTCATGCGAGGAGATGAAAGAATGAAATGAGTTTTATTCTAAGTGGCCAAAATGTTTTCCCTGTCTCTGTGCCCAACCCCTGGTATTTGTTACCTAGACAAACTGGGAGATTAACCATGGTAAAGTAGAAGGTGGCATGCATATGGGGTGGTTATTACAAGTCTTTGCTGTGTGACCTCAAGTAATCACCTAACTTTTCTGGCTATCAATATCCTCCCCTATAAAAAACAAGGTTTTAGATAAGACAGCAATCACTATCTTTGATCAAGTGACAGGGAGTGTCTTTCAGGTCCCTATAGCTGTGAGTCTTAGTAGTTGAACAGACCAGGCCGTATAAGAGATCCTTAAGCTGAGTACTCCTCTTTGATTTGTTTACAATGTTAAATGGGATTGTGTCTAGAGAAAGGGCTCTAATGATGAAAGTCTGGACAAGATGTCTCCAAGGGCCATTCTGGTTCTGCCGTTCTGTACAAATAGCCATTAAAAGGAGAATTACACCAAAACAGGGTCACTTGAGAAGTAAGGTTGATAACAGAGTCAGACCCACAGTTACAGAGCAATTAGTATCAGCTCTGTCTGAAAGACTTACAGCAAAGCATGGTCTCTCATTGATTTCTACAGCTATTAGAAACTAACTCCCTAAGCTAAGGAAACAAGCCTGGTAATCATGATTAGAACTCAATAATTGTGACCCTTTACTTGTCATGCTGTGTCTCTGTTGTTAGACAAGGCAGAACACTAACCACAGTTGCTACATAATAACCTCTCATAGTACATCTTCCGTGTTCAGAGAAGGTAGCTTGGCTTATTTTGCACACTCCTACTCATTCTTCAAGATCTTGCTCATATGCCACCCCATCAGTGAAACCACTTCTCATCCTGCACATCTCCATTCAGGAAAGAATTAATCATTCCCAAACCTGAGTTTTCTCAGCATCTAATGCAGATAGTAAATAAAATAACAATAATGAATGTAATTTCTTCTCTTATCTAAGCTTTCTTTCTTATCTCAGGAATTGCCTATGTTTTACCCAAATAATAATCATTTCACTTTACTCAGTCTTTCTCCACCATCAGACTGAGTGCTGCCTGGAGATTAGCAGTCTTTTTGGTTGATGAATGAATGAATGAATGCTTTCTTTATACCTTCTATGTTCTCATTCTCCCAATCCTCTTAAAATCTCTTGGCTCCAAATCAAGGCTGCTGGTCCTGATTCAGTGACTCGGCTAGACTGTGATCTAATGAAAAGAAAAAGCACTGAGGTATAGCTGACCAGCGGACTAACTCATCAGATCTTTACTTCCCCTAAGAGAGACACATTAGCTTCCCTAATCTCCAACTGGTATTAAGTGTAGATGCAGTATTTTGGAGCTGAGATTTCTTGCTTCCTGGAACTACTGTAGGGTCCTCTGTCCTCTAAAACCTGAAGCACAAACTTCAGTTTCACACTGTCCTTTTCTAAATGCTCCAGCTGTTAGGTTCCCAAGGAATCTGAGCCTTCATAGACTGTCAACTCTATGATGATGTGGACTTTGGACCCTTGTTGCATAGAGCACCTTGCAAAGTAAGCCTCTATCATATTCACTAGAAAACATGATTTGCTTCTTGAAGATTGTGAACTGTGAGTGGGGACAGGGAGACTGGGGAAGTATAGAGAAACCCTTTTATTGGGCCCATCATCATTGAGGGTTCTGTGTTTTTGAGTTAAGATGATATTACCTTGTAAGTAGCATTTTAGTCCCTGTCCTGCTAATTCCTGTGTGACTCTGGACAAGTTCCTTATAACATCTAAGACTTAGTTTCCTACCTGCAAATTATGTGATACTAGCATCGATCTCTTTGTACTTTTTTACAATTTAAATGAGTCAATGGATATAAACATTATGTTCAACATTGTATCAGGGATGACAAAGGAAAAGTTCTAAGCATAGAAAAATTTTAATTAGATATTAAAAATTATCCTTTATTATTACACTGAATTCTAAATAGAGGCTTTTAATGTTAAAATATCTTATCATTTCTGGGGTAGATCTTGATTTTCAAAATTAAGCTGTGATTTGTCTTGGATTTGACATGTAATGGTGAAGAACCCTAAAGGAAGTACCAGAAAACAATAAAGATAAAGTAGATTGTTTGTAAAAATGACTGCAATAATTTGGCTCCAGATATCAGAAATGTTTTGTAAGATAATTTTGGTCTTCCTCCCAGCTGGTGGTGGAGTGGAATCTGGACGGGGCTTGTGGCTTAGTTTAGACAGTAGACTGCACCAAACATGAGTAAGTGTCAGTTTCAAGCCTTGGCCTTAAAGTTTTCAAAGCTGATGTTTGCTCTTTCAGAAGCCTGCCTGGTCACCACGAGAAATATCGTGGCAATGCTGCTGGAGGATGAGCAGAGACACGTGGCACTGTTGCCTCTATCTCATCCCGCCAATAGCAGGCAACTCTCAGACACACAGTTCTTCTGCAGAACTAAGGCTAACAACATACTCAAGGGTGAACCCAGTTGAGACCAAAAGTATCACACTGCTAAGTCCAGGCTAAATTGCCAACACGCAGACGGGTGAGCTGCATAAATGGTTGTTGTTTTAAGCCACTGGGTTTGAGAGTGCTTTATTACATAGCGATAGTTAACTAATACATAGGGCATGGGCTGTGAGATATGCCAGGCTGATATTTAATAAGCGTTTCTGTACCACATAAATGTAACTAATGGCATGTTGTTTGACACTGTCATATGTATATTGAACTGGATTTCCCCCAACTGTAGGATAGTCATACTTCTCCTGTGAGTAGGAAAAGGCCAACAGGAATCAGACAGATTTGGCTCAAATACCTACATAGCTCAAACTTTATTCCAACTTAAAAATGCAACCTCAAGCATGCAACTACACCTTCATGTTTGACTTTTCCATAAGGTCCTAGAGACCTTCGTTGCTAGATCTGTAAGGTTGCAAAGTGAGACTTTTTAATTATGGTATATAATAGTTGAACAACAGCTAGAGAGTAAGGAAAATATGATTTAAGTCTTGCTGTTATTCTGTGAATCACAATTCTACCCTATCCCAAACTTGTTCATTGTTCTCAGCTTACTGAATGCTATCAAGTTTAATCAGATAATGTCCACAAAACACAGTTTATTCCCTAGAGAAAGGCTCTCTTTTTAGAAGATGTTTTATACAAGGAGGGTTACATTCATGTTCCCCCATACCCATGATCTCCCTTCTCTCCTTCCTTCTTTCCTCCCTCTCTTCCTCCTTTTTTTTTTTTTTTTATTGTTCTATTCAATGTAGATTGTCCACTGTGGTTGTAAATGAACAGCTTTGTTGATCACCCATGCTACCTTGTTTTGAATAAGGTTGCTCTTCTGGTGACATTTAATTCTCTTAATTAGTGCATAATCAGAAAGGTAGAACATAAAATTCATGGACAATATCTTCCCATCAGCAATTCTACATGTAATCAAAGAGACATTGAGTGAGAGGAAGGTCAAAGGGAAAAACAAAAAACAAAAAACAAAAAACTCAAAAGACCAAAAGAATTAGAAGAAAATATAAAAAAATCAAGCCCACTTTCTGAAACAGTGAAAATCCCAAAGGATATCAAACTCATATCAAAGATAATCCCAGAAGTATAAATGAGGAGAATCTGAGGACTATAGAAAGTTTAATAATGTTAAATTTTATATTTGGTATTGAAAAAAATATAAGTTTTTTTGAACTTTACTTTGAAAATCAGTGTAAAAGTAATACAGGCATTAAATACTAATTTGTTCTGTGCTAATGGAGTTAAATAAAAATTAAATTTTTGCCTCCATTGCCTCCTGACCTAGTTCACTCCCTAAGAATGAACATAACCATTTCAGATGATCAACACCATAATTCAATGTGGGAGCTCTTTCCATTGCCTTTTGAGTCGGTCTATTGGATCCCTGAGTTGGATCTGTCATATTCCCTCCTCTCTCTTCTTCGTATTACTTGGTTTTGTTTTATTTTGCCAGAGTTCACTTTTTTCCCATGAAAGTTAATAGAAATGAAATTTGTGAGTCAATTTCTGAGTAAGTCTTTATTCTGCCTTTGCACTTTACTTTGTTCAGTGCTTGCAATTGGGGTTTATCCTTGAGGAATGTTCTCTCTGGGAAGTCAGTCACCATGTTATAGAGTATCTCTATGAAAATAATAAAACATAAATCACCATTTTAAGTCACTATAATTTAGGTATATCTGCTCCAGGGCCAGTTGTCCACACTTACACCAGGAGCCCTCATTTCCTCTAGGAAGATTATTTTATTTCTTCACAGAGGATCACTTTGATTTCATTCTGGAGGTTGAATGAGCTGTATCAGTGACTCTTTATAAAGGATAGGAAAAAGAAAAGATGTGACTGACACATTTATTCCATAATTAGTTTTCAAATTGACTATTTTCATTTTTGTCCCTCATTCCCACTGTCTGAACCTCACTTCTCCAAGTCTGAATCTCTCTATTCAGAGAAGAACATTTCTGATCTTCTTCAGTCACTTCCAAAGGGCACTCATGGCTGTTTCTCTTGTCAAGTTTGTCCATCAATCCATTTCCATTCACTTGTTATCATCCAGAAATTTGTCTAAATTTTCAGAGCTGACAAGGACATGGCCTTTCTCTCTTCACAGTGTTGTTTTCACTCTTTCATTTTAAGAAGACATAGTCTTTGACTACAAATATATAATCATTGTTATTTATCACTCTCTAACATTGAAATTACATACATATATCAAAAAGACTACCTGATTGTAGCACATTTTAATGTCCTAACCAGGCAGTTACATCCAGAGTAACAAATATATGGCTGTGGTATCTTTTCAAACCTTGAATTATGATTTGTTCTCTTGTCCACTGCATGACTGCATGAGCATGCTGAAGAATTTAAAATTCTTACCACAGGTATCTTTTGTCATCTCTTACCATGGTTTTGTAGATATACTTTAAGAGGATTCATGATCTAATGCTATTCTCAGTTCTTTTTTTTACACAGTAAATTGAGTTTTACTTTTTATTTTCTGGCTTCTAGAAGATTATCCCCCAAGGTCTTCCTCTAGTCACCTGTGTAATTGGGTTAAGAATCTTCCAGATGACTAAGTAGTTAAGAGTTGCCTGGGTGACAAGTTGTATTTAATTTTAAATTGGAGAAGTAGTTAAGGCTAGGGGTAGGAAAAGTGGTGATAAGAGTAATAATGTCCATTCAATCATTGCAGAGCCTAATATTTGAAATACATCACCGATCTTATCCCCAACCCTCTCTCTCATATATCCAATTCACCAAATCAGACTAGTTTTCACTTATAACAGATACCAAATGCATTCAGTCCCCCTGTCGTTACTTAGGAGATTTTTCCCATCTGAAAAGCACTTTCAATCCTATCTTTGCTGTAAAAATTCTCCTAGGTCAATTTAAATGCTGCCACATTAAGAAAGTCTATGTCATTCCCCCAGATGAATTTCCTTTCTCTTCTGAATAATCCATCATAACACAATGTCTATCACTTTTTGTAGTTTTCTGTTATTTGCAAATATTTTTAGGTTATTTTTTGTGTATTAAAATGTGTGCGATAATTCTAGTATATAAGGTCTTTGCTGGTCTGTTTCCTTTGCCTTAGTTCTTGCTCATGGTATCTTTTTACTTTGCTTGGTTGCCTTCACAGTGGGATGCTTGTTATATTTATAAAACTATTCTTAGGAATATCAGGTCATGGATGAAGGTGTGCTATTCTATAGAGGATATGTACTTGCTTTCTCCAAGTAGCTGAAGGCACTATTTGTCTTAGGCCACCTTAAATCAAATTCAAATCATGAAGCGATTTGAACTACCTAGTCCATATGAACCAGGCTACAGAAATGCCCATGATAACTTGATTCTATCTTATCCCAAGGCTGTAATGCTTTAAGGGGCAAGATATTTGTGGGTTTATGTTTCCCACATTGTGTGAGTCCTGATTATTAATTTCTTTTCTGTTACTCAGGGTAAGGTGTCAAAAGTAAAGTTCAAATGTTCAGGATCAGTAAATGCCCTCGAAGAAAAGCTAAAGTTTTACCTCTGTCTTCTCATTGTCCCTTCAAATTTTCTGATGGCAATATGTTATTATTTTGTTAGTTTGGGGATACTATCAAATTTTAGAAATATTTATATTTATAATTTTATGTTTATTGTCATTTGGTCTGAAAAAAACTTCTTGGGAAATCTATCTCTTATTATAGATTTGGGTCTGTCAATTAGCCTACTAGATTGCAAACTTCTTCAAACCATAGACAAATTTTAATCACTTTTGTATCCTTTCCTGACTTCTTTATTTCATAGACACTAGAAAAAAAGATTGAAAATTGTGTCAATTCTTATGTTTTTTCTATAATTTGACCATTTCATTCAATTTTCATATATTATTTCATATATTATATATGAAATATATAATTCATATATATTTCATATATAATTCAAATAGTATATATTATATTATATATAATATATAATATATATTCATATAATATATTTCATATATTATTGACATAAAGTTCTTCAGAATATCCTATTATTATTTTATAAATGTTTATAAATGTAGGATCTGTAGTGATGTGCCTTTTTTGTTTGTTTTGATTTGTTATAAGTTTTGTCTTTTATTCCTCCCTGATTATTTTTGCCAAAACTTGTAAATTTTATTTTTTGTATATTTATTTTTTAAAGATATATTTGTTTATTTGAGAGAAAGAGAAAGAGAGCATAAGATGAAGAGGTAGAGGGAGAGAGACTCTTAAGGAGATTCTATGCAGAGTGCGGAGCCCAACCTGGGGCTCGATCTCAGGACACTGAGATCACTACCCGAGCTGAAACCAAGAGTCCAGTGGTTAACCAACTGCACCATGTAAGGTGCCCCAAAACTTGTCAATTTTAATAGTCTTTTCAAAGAACAGATCTTTCACTTTGTCAGTGACCTTTATTGTGTGGTTTTTCTATTTCACTGTATTCTGAACTTATCTTCATTATTTTCTTTCTTGTCTTTCCTGGAATTAAATTTATACTTTTTCTAAATTCTTAATATACATACTAAGAATAGTGATTTATGTTTGAGTGTTCCTTTTTCCTAATATATGCATCTTAGGCTATAAATTCCACTCTAAACGTGACCTCATTTCCATTAGGATATCTTCTTTTTCCTGTGGGTTTTTAGAAGTGTATTTAAAATCCCCAAATACAAGAAATAAGCCATATTTCCATCAATGCTAGAATGGATAGATTGTGGAATATTCATAGGGTGAAATGCTACTGGCAAGTACATTGAAGGAACTTCTGTTACATAAGGTGACATTCAGTAATACTATCTGTAACATCAGAAAACAAGAAAAAACTAAAGACTCTTACCTATGGATATGTATTAATACATAGAAAGATACACATAGTTAAAATGTAGGCGTAACTAAAATATTGTAGGGTGTTAAATGTCAGGATAGTGATCATTAGTATGAGAGGTGGTAGATGTGATTTGCAGGCTGTGAGAAGTAGCTTCCTGGGTACTGGTGATACACTAATAGTATGTTATTTAACCTTAGTGGTGGTTTACATGGATATGTTAATTTGAATCATTTCATCATCCTGTACAATTATAATTTGTGCAATTTAATATTTGTCAGTAAAATGAGTGTTGGGTTTATTCAATAAATATTTTGGAGTGATTACTATCAACAAGATACTACATTAGACAATCAGTGGGAAAAATGGTGAATAAGATAGGGCTTCAACGTTTACATTAGGACTTAAATGGAAAAAAATAACTATATAACTACTTCTATGACACCTATTGAAATAGTTGTCATAAAAAGGACAAATATGAGACTTAATACACAAATGGGAGAAGGAAGGAAAACTTCTATCAAGATAATTTAAAATTTGGTGGGAAAATACCAGTAGAGTTGGGTGTTCAGGATTGGGAAGTTGGAAAGTAACAATAATTTTAACAAGAGACATTTACTGAACAATAGCAATGCATTAACTCATTTCACCTTTACAACAATCTTGAACAAGTATTACTACCCTCATCTTATAGTTAGGGAAGTGAAAGTTCTCATAAATGGAATAACTTGCACAAAAGTAGCCTTTAAAAGGGGAGTCAGGAATCAAATCCAGGTGTGTTTGGCTGTAAAACTTAGGTTTCTAGACAGTCCTCTTTGCTGTGCCTGATGAGGTGACATGCCAACGAGGCAGATGAGTGAGGACAGACTTTCATAGGAAAGCAAATACAAGGCGTAGTTCAAGGAAACAGAATATTTCAGCTTATTATTTTGTACTTACAAGGAAAAAGCAATCCTCTGAGCTCTTCTCTTCTCACCATTCCATTCCATGCAGTGAACCTTGACTAAGGACAAGCTACTTCAAAGGTTTGTGTTAAGTAAAACGAGGAAATGAAAGGTTCATCTCTGTTTTTGAGTTTTACTGTCTTAGGCTTAAGGAGCCGACAACCCACCAATTAAAGTGGATTCTTGAATTTTTTTGGTAAAATGCATCTGGAAATGGAAAAGTGTGAGCAGAACACAGAGACAAGGGCCAAGCTCTGTGGGCATTATCACCTATTTCTTTTTTCTTAGTTGATGCAGGTGTTAATTGGAAATGATCCACTTATTTCTCAGAAGAAAAAAAAACATTAAAAGACCGACTTTCTGGGTCTGACTTTTCTCAAAGTCCTTGAACTTGATCCCCTTTTTGGGAGGCTTTCAATGGGCAAACTGTGCTGAATCTGTCTTTGGCTTAAAATTTAAAAGAACAAAGCGAAGTGAATTAAGATAAAGCCTTTTTAAGGGATACACATAAGTTGTCTCTCCTCCACAGGTACCATCATTCCTGGTGTTTTACACTCACCTTGCATCACTTCACTTGTATCCTGTCCGGGCCTCACTGAGCAGTTGAGTCTCCCATTTCTGTGTGAAGGGTAGCATTAATGCACCTAAACTTTGGAGTCAGAATACATGCAATAGAATCCTTGCTCTCTGTGATCTTAAGTTATGTGTGCTACTTAATCTGTTTTCCCATCTGTTGAATGGAATAATATATCTCCTTTGAGTTTCTGTGTATAAAGTTCTTAGCATAGTGCCACATATAAAGTAAGCTCCCAATAACAATTACTACATATTACTTTGGTTACTGCTCTAATTACAGATAGTCTGGGGCCCAGTTTATCAAAACTTTTTCCCCTCTCAAGAAGACACAAGTCCCAGGGCCTTTCCACACTGCTTTATTTTTCCTATATTTATGAGAGTTCAAATATCCAAGCAAAGTTAACTTTCTCTAACATTTGAGGTCTGGCCCTTGAGAATTTACAGTGTGCTGAATTTGCTGCTGTAATAAACTCACTCTTGCTAACTAGGGGAAGATAGAGGCCATGTCATGGACCAATCACTCCCATTTTTTCACGCAGTCTTCTGAAATCAAGTTTTTTATTATTATTAGCTTACCCAAAGCAATGACTGATGTTTCAAAGTCCCACCTGTAATAACATTAATCCTATAGTTAAAATATAATTACATGATTCCTAGCTTACTAGAACATTGCCTAGCTTTTATTTTGGCTATTTACATGGCATACTAGTGTAAACCAATTCTGATTTTTCTTAGTATTTCAGAGAGATACATAATCCAATGACAACTCCTATATTAAAATGCAGTGGAGAACTCTGAGGTCTTAAAAATTATGAAGTTTTAAGCTGAAGATTTCTCTTGATGAAAAAAAAGATATAGAGTTCTTGAAGCCTTCCAGCTCTTTTATAAATATCTTAAAGTTTAATACCTCATTAAAAACATAATAATAAATCTTATAATCAGGTCACTAGATTTATAGTATTTAATGTTGCTTTCATGATGATGATTTTCAAAGGAAGTTTTCACTTATATTGTGCATAAAATCAAATGTTATGTGAAATATGTTTCATTTAATTCAACAGAGGGTAAAGCACAGTGAACTAACTTGTCATTGAATCTTTGCCCAGTTATGTGAGATTGTTTGCTAAATAAAATAAAATTAACTGAATCTTACCTAGAACTGACAAAATAATTCACAATTTTGCCAGATTGTTATTCCCAGTAGCCAAGACATAGAAACAACCTAAGTATCCATCAATAGATGAATGGTTAAAGAAAATGTGATATATATATATATATATATATATATATATATACACACACACACACACACAATTCAGTTTTTAAAAGATGCAAATCCTGGCATTTGCAAAAACTTGGATAAACCTAAAGGGAATTTTGCTAAGCAAAATAAGCCAGACAGAGAAAGACAAATCCTGCATTGTATCACTTATATGTGAAATCTAAAAACAAAACAAAACACAAACGAAACACACAAAGTCTAGATCACAGGGTAGAATGGTTGCCTTGCCAGGGGGTTGAGAGATGGGAGCAGTAGAAGTTGGTAAATGGTACCGACTTTCAGTTATAAGATGAATAAAGTCTGGGAACATACTGGATTACATGGTGACTATAGTTGATAATATTACATTGTATAATTGAATTTTGCTGAAAAAGTAGGTCTTAAGTGATCTTACCAAAACAAAAACAACATCAACAACAACAAAGCAAAGGTAAATATGTGAAGTGATAAATGTGTTAAATAACTTGATTGTGGGAATACATTTACATGTATACATATATCATCATGTAGTACACTTTAAATATATTATAATTGTCAATTATATCTCAACCTAAAAAATGTACATTGAATATACAGATTATATAGAATACGTATTCTTTGATATATAATAAATATTCTTTCATATTTTATTTTTTATTTATAATGTATATTTTGTTTTATACATTGTTTTATATTTTATTCTTTAAGAATGCATATTTTTATATTAAAATATATACATCCTTTTATGTTTTATGGAATACACAATTAAAACCACTTTTGCTGGATTTTTCCCTATAGGTATCTTTTTGATTGCTAATTTAATCTCTTGTCATAGGTTTATTCATATTTCTATTTCTTACTGATTCACTGTGTAGTTTATGTCTTTGAGAAGTTTATATGCTGTATCCATGCTATCTAATTTGTTGACACTTGATTGTTCATAGTTTTTCTTTAGGATCCTTTTCATTTCTATATCGGCAGTATTAATATCCCCTCTTTAATTCTTGATGTCAGTAATTTGAGTCTCCCCTTTTATTTCTTGGCCAATAGCTAAAATTTTGTCACTTTTGTTGACTTTTTCAAACAATCGAGTTTTGATTTTTCATTTTGTTATTCTCTATTTCATTAATTTCCATTCAAATCTTTACCATTTCCTTTCTTCTGCTTTTGTTAGGTGTATCTTGATCTTTTTCCAGTGGATTAAAGTGAAAAGTTAGATTATTGTCTTGTGATTTTTTTCTTTAATATGGATGTTCAAGCTATAAATTTTCCTCTACTCATTTGCTGCATCCCATAAGTTTTGTTATATTGTGTCTTTGTTGTCATTCATCTCCGGGTATTTTCTAATTCCCCTTCTGATTCTTGAATCCTTGGTTATACAGAGTATATTATTTTATTTCCAATTTCTTACTTGGTTTTTGTTATTTATTTCTCATTTTATTTCATTATGGTTGAAGAAAATACACTGCATGTTTTCCAACTTTTTAAAATTATTGAGGTCTGTTTTGTAAAATATGATATATTCTGGAAAATATTCAGTGTTCACTTGAGAAGAATGTGTGTTCTGGTATTGGTGGGTAATGTGTTCTAAAGCTGTCTTTTAGGTCAAGTTGACTTCTAGTGTTGTTCAAGTCTTCTATTTCCTTGTTGATTTTCTGTCAATTTGTTCTGTTCATTATTGAGAGTAAGCTATTGAAGTATCCAACTATTGTTTTTGAATTGCCCGTTTTCACTTCAATTCTATCAGTTTTTGTTTCATGTATTTTGGGGGTTCTGTTATTAGGTGCATATATGTTTATAATTGTCTTATCTCCCTGGGGATTGACATTTTTATCGTTATAAAATACTCCTTTTTATCCCTTGCAACATTTTTATTTTATTTTAAAGTCTATTTTATCTGATATTACTGTAGCTACTCCAGCTTTTCTATTTGCATTATGTAACTTTTTTCATTTGTTAACATTCAACCTATTAGTATCTTTGAATGTAAGGTGTGTGTCCTATAGTCGTCAAATAGTTGGATCTTCTTTTATAATCCATTTTGACAATTTCTGCCTTTTGGTTGTATAATCTAGTCACATTTAATGTTATTATTGATATCATTATATTTATGTTTGCCTTTTTAAATTTTGTTTCATGTTTCCTATCTTTTACTTTTGTCTCTCTATTCCTCTTTCATTGTTTTCTTTTGCAATTATGCAATTAATTCTAATATAGCATTTCAATTCCTTTAGCAATTTTTCTCAGTGCTATTTGGAGCTACTTAAAAAATTTTTTTCTAGTACTTATCCTGGTAACTTCTTGAGAAAATTCAGCTTCTTTTCCATGATTCCTTAACTGCATCTGTGTGCTAACTCTTCTTATTCTTAACAATGGAGCTGATACTGAAAGACAATGAATATGGCTGCTTGCCAAGGCCTCACTATACATGTGTGTGCCCATGTATCCAAGTGCTCATAAGCAAACATGCTAACATGGTAGGACCAGGTTGGTGCTGTAATAAGGAGGTATGCGCTCAGAAGTCTTTTAATTCGTCCCCTTTTCCCATGGACGTTTGACAAAGACCTAATCAAAACCTGCTATCATCTCTACTCACGTACAATTAATTCTTCTACAGCTAGTGG
>CM052898.1:55211474-55229340 GCA_028534135.1 Potos flavus | reverse complement strand
TATCAATGCTTGAAACTACAAATCACATAGCACACTCTACCCATATCCACAGAAGCCAAGAGATATTGACTTGGGGTTATCAAAAATAAGTAAGTACATAACATAAAACAAAACAGAACTGTTTTTCCATTATAAGCATTTATTTCACCAGAGAAGCATCTTAAGTACTCATAGAAATTTCCACTAAATATTCAAACAGCAGAAAACAGTTTTGGAGTAATTAAGACAGCATCTGTCTAGGCCCAGGCTAAATTAGTTGAAACAAATAAGCGAAACTCTGCAGTTCGACCAGCCATTATATTAGCTTGTTCTAAAACTTAAGGTATCACTGTCATGGCATACAAATGTTTTCTGAAATATTTATATTCCCATAATATTTTGTCAGAATAAATACCACTTAGTTATACCAAAGTCCTCAGCTAAGCATGCTAAGTACTACACAGGAAAGGAGTAGAGGGTAAAAAACTTCACATAGAACGGTGTGATCTGAATAGAATTCAGTCCAAGGTCAAGAGGCCCAAATTGTATTTAGGCGGCTCTTTCCAAAAACAGAATATCTAAGTCTGGTTCACAAAGCAAAAACTCATTCCACTTGAGCGTGGCTACATTATGCGATTCCATCCTGTTAATCTTTGTGTGATCCCTGGAGTAGACAGACACATATAGCCAAAAGATGGAGCCATAAAACAGTGGTTCATCCAGGATGTGGCACGAGTAAGTCTCCACTGAACTATGCTTGGGGGCCAAGAGGGAAATTTGTCTTTCTGTTTAGAACAAATTCTCCAGAGTCTAAAAAAAATGAAGGTTTTGTTTGTTTACCAGGTAGGCCTTATACTCGGTCCAGCGTGAATCATAAAGGCAGATTTAGCATGCTCAGCTAAGAGAACCCGTAGAAGCACAAAAATCTCTTAATGATCTGGTGGACGATTTCTCTTCTGTGGGTCAGCGACTGACTTGAGTTTCATAGAACCTAGAACACTCACTATCCTGAAACTGTTAACACCATTCATTATAATATTTCTAATGAATTATTTAAAATAGAAATTTCTCTGAAGTTATATGCTTATAACTGTCAGCCTTTGCTAACAAATTTCTTATAATGGCCATCTTTGAGATGGACTCAAGTGAATTTTATCTCAGAACTTTTTACCAAATTAGAGATATCTTAATTTACTGAATTTCCTTTTGAAACTCAACCTCAGCTTTTAAAGACTAGAGTCCTCAATTTAATCTCTTTCTTAAGCAGTGTAACAATCAAAGCTTCACCAGAAAAGTAGAACCAGTAAGAGCTACATCTGTATTTCTATCAATGTCTATATTAATGTATCTTATCTCCCCAACAAGGGATTTGTTATAGGGATTTGACCTTACACAATTGGCTTCTGCCCTGGTGCAAGGCCTAAAGTGAGCAAGGCAGGCAAATGACAATTATTAAATATTCAGGAATTTTGTTAAACTGTTTTTTGCTGGTACCACCACTCCACTGGGAATATGGCCACAAAGTGGGTGAGAGCAAGAACAAACTGGAAGCAGTGAGGATGTGCTGACATCCGTGAAGACAAGCTGAAGCCCATGTTAGTCTTTGCCTTGAAGCATCCAACTTTGATGATGCAGGTGGCCTGCAGTATGGAATTAAGCACACACCTGATGCAGGAGTGGAGATGCCAAAGGAGGAAATATAATGATTGCTGGAAGAGAAGGGGACCCCACTGCTGAGCCTCACTTGGCCGGTAAAGGTGAGCCAGCAGGTGTACAGTAAGTGCACGAATAGCAACAGTGCCAGACGCCACACTGACTTGCCAAGTGTAAAAATGGCATCGGTTTCACTTCTACCTTCCAGATCTTGAATTTCTCTTGTGGTCAGTTCTTATTCATAACCATACAGAGGAATTCTGGAAGACATCATTCTGAATTAGCTAAAGTGACACAGTAGAAAGTCACAACAGTAGGAAGCAAGCATGTTTAGCTCAAAAACTCCACTAGTGAGTTATCTCATTTATGTGTCACAATTTAGGTTTTTGTTTTTGTTTTTTAAATGGATAGAACAGATATTTATCCTCCTGTCAAAAACTGGAGGTTAGTTATCCTACTTTAAACGGATGCTGTGGTTTCTATTGCAAATAACAAAGAGCTTTACACTGAGATCAGCATAAATTGGGAAACAGCTTTTGGAAATCAAGCTTCTCTTTTCAATCAAAGATCTTATAATTTTAGATTTAGGTAATCTATCCTCAGAAAACATTAAAAAATTTAAATAAAAAGTAATCATTATATAGTGAATATTCATTGTCTTGATTTTAACAATACTTAAAAAATGAGTAACTACCTATATATCCACTAGCAGGAATATGGCAAGATGGAATAAGTAGCCATAAAATATTATTGATATAGAAAGTCAATCAAACTATATATATATAGACACACATATATATGCATATATGAAGTATTATGCATATATGAAGTATTGTAAGAAAAAAAATCTATGAAAGGGTCCAAAATAATTCTAATTGTGTTAAATAGCTATAGAAACTTATACATAGAAAAAAATTACAGTAGTTGATATTAACATACCTTTTTTGAGCAGGTTAATTTTCTTCTTTCTACCTTTCTGTAGTTTTCTGTTAGAAAAATTCTTATCATTTCCTATATTCTTTAATGGTCCCAAACAGTTTTCTAAATAAACATAAGTAACAATGGATGCATTTGAGATTAAGTCAGGAGAGTTGTGTTTATTCAGTGCGTACTATGCACTGGACATTTCCTGTAGATTATATAATTTGATGTATGGTTTAAAAGTGATAAACTATATTTGCCTACAAAAGACAGAGCACCTTAGTGGCTAAGCCTGGACATTCAAGTCAGATTTCTAGAATTTCCTACCTCTCACCTTCCACTTCTTAGATGTGTAATGCTGGACAAATCATTTAACTTCTCTCTGTTCTTCTGTTAAAATGGTAGCAATAATAGAAACCACACAGGTTGCTAAATGGGTTCAGTGAGTTCCTATATATGAAGCATTTAAATGAAGGCCTGACTTATAATAAGTACCACACAAGTGCTATTATTTACTGCTATTACTATTATATGGGATAAGAAGATATACTAATTCATATTTTCTTCTTAATTTGGATTAATCAGTTGCTCTGAAGAATTTTACGCATGTTAAGTATTATTTGGTAAGTTCCAACAGTTCCTTTCAAATATGTACAAATATGTACTTAGGGGCGCCTGGGTGTCTCAGTGGGTTAAGTGTCTGTCTTTGGCTCAGGTTCTGATTCCCAGGTCCTGGGATCAAGCCCCCCATTTCAGTGTCCTCAGGGCTCCCTGCTCAGCATGGAGTCTGCTCCCCATCTCCCTATGCCCCTTCCCCCTGCTTGTGCACATCCTCTCTCTCTTAAATAAATAAATAAATAAATTTTTAAAGATGTATTACATTTATCCAACAATCTTAAGTCATAAATATCACACCAGGTTTTAAGCAATAGACAATACGACAAATTCAGAATTATGCTATGGTCATTAGCTTGTCTGAACCAAGCTTTGCCAACAAATCACAGGACTAATTCTCTCTTTTTCATTCCCTTTCTCCTGCTGATGTGCTTTGTAATCAAGAGCAATTCCAAACATGTTTACTAATTTTTTCACTGGATCCAAGAAAGGAGGAGGAGAAATCCAAGGTGCTGTTGGTGTAATGGCTTACTCTTAGCCCCATTGCCCCATGGAGACTTTGGGAAGAAGTTATGTGGTCATAGTCTCAAATGTCCTCATTTGATGGCTGAAATGTCCATACCTAATTAGAACTAATAAACAATGAGACCTGCTCAGTGAAAACGAACATAGCCCTAAGGCAGACCAGAAAAAAAAAAAAAAAAGATGCAAAATAGGTGAGATATTAAGCACAGGCTCCCCACCACTGGACATTCTTGGACATCCTTCATTTTTGGATTTACCTTTGAATCTCTGTTTCAGCAATTCTTCTAGGAGCCCACAGCGCCTTTTTAGAAGAGTCTAGGAAAGGGGGATAAACAGCTACCTATCAGTTTATTTTATAAGAGTACAAGGCCTATAGAGTACACATTAATTTAAAAAAAAACAACTCAGGGCAGGATCTGTTTTGCTCACTATTATTTTTCTGCCATGCTTTTTTGAAGTTTTATCCAGCAGCATCAGTTTTGCAAAACCACAAGGGAATGATACTTATTTTATTTATTTTTTTATTTTTTTACTGCAACACTTTTTGAGAAAAATTTTTGGAAGAGTATTGGAAGTTTGAATGCAATGATATGAAGGCATATGTTTTAATTCATACTTCATCATTTATTAACAATTATGAAATTGCTTGAACTTGCTGAACCTCAATCTACTCATACGTATGTTGAGTGGAGAAATAGTGCCTGTCGCATGGAGTTGTTAAGAAAACAAAGTTAACTTATCTTTGTAAACACCTAGCATACTCAGTGTTTACCCAGTTGATGCTAGTTCCCTTCATTTAGCTTAGATATAATATCAGTATCACTTAAGAATCCTCATTTTTCTTTCTTAGTCCTCTATGACGATTCATCTTGGAAAATTTTAAAGCACTTGCTTATCTTTGTCCCTCTGTCCTCTGTTTGCTTTTGCTGGACTAATATAGCAGATATTAGACCTCACACATAGATCCTCTAATTTTCTTTCCAGTTTTCTCTTATTTTCTGACTGTATTTTTATGTAATATTTTAGGAGATTTCTTCAAGTTCTTCTTCTAACTCTTGTGTTGATTATTTGAAATTTTGCTATTGTGTATATTTTTCATTTCCTATGAATTCTTTTTGCACTCTGATTGTTTTCTTTACCTTGGTATTTTTATTTTATATTCTAGTTGCATGGATACTGTCCCTTCTCTTACCTTTCTGGGAATATTAACATTAAAGTCTCATTTGGGGCGTTTTATTCTGCTTCCTGGATTTTCTCTCTTTTTCCTTCCATTGCCTTTGTGATCTTAGGTTATATTTTTCTTCACTCTCTAGCTCTCATATTTGAGACATCGGCCAAATATCTTTGGTTATCAGTTTCCCATTTATGTTAAAGACTGAGGCACTAACCTGCCTATTGGAAGCTCTGTTTCTGTAGTGGAGGGTGGAGGATCGATTCTGGGCTTTCTCAGGTAGTGGTAAAGTAGGGATGAAACATTGTTGTTATGCCCCTAACTGAAGAGATATAAGCCCACCTGCCTAATTTCAGGAGCCAGCATTCAGAGCTCAGAAACCTATGTGTCCTCCCTGCATTCCATGTTTTGTTTCTTTGCAGAATTAGCCTCTTGTCCTTCTGGGTTAAACCTTGTTATGTGGGGTTTGGAGCAGAGCCAGGGATCTAACTACTCTTCATACAAACTTTAGAACAGTCCTCCACATTCATAGGTGTAGCAGTGCTACTAAGTCATTAATCCTCAACCATTCTGCATCCTCCAAAAGTGAGCAGTGGAGGAGGTTAGGAGTTGGTGATTAAATGCTATCAAGTAAAGAAAGAGACATGGTGTGTGCAAAGGTTCCAACACAAAAGCCAAGAAAGCGCTAGACAGTTTGATGAGGCAGATGCTCATCATGGGTAGTGATTGTAGCAAGAAGGGGATCAGGTTGACACGGACCAGGTTGTGAAGTTTTCAGATTGCACAGGCCAACCAGAAGGGTGTTCTCAGCGTGAGAGAACTCTGATGACCAAAAGACACAGGACGTTTTAAAGGCAGGGAGATGGTAGGAAGTGTGACAACCATCAGAAAATGTGTGCATCTTTCCCTATGCTACCTTCACTTTTGCTTCCTTTTGGTATTATTGAAAGTTGCTGACGGGTGTTCTGAGGTTATAGGAGTCTTTGAAGAAATATCATATGAAATATTCAAGAATCACTTAAACCTTGAGAAATCAGCCTCTAGGAATGTCACGATGCTGTTTAACAGGTGTGAACACATTTTATTAAAGGTGAACTGGGGAACCTCTGCTCCTCCAGCAGAGTTAGTATTTATTTTTTGCTTATTAGTTATCTCAGTTACTGTTCTGAAAAATGAAAGGGCCATCTGGCTTGGAATAGAGACCAGAATCCAAAGGCTCTGAAGTTCACGGGATCTGCTTTTAGTATTCTAATGAGATTTAGAATGCTGAGGGTAGCCACATGGAGGGATTGGGTTCAGGCAAACGTATGGTGGTTGCATCTCTGTCTCTCCCATCTGTCTCTTTCTTATCTCTGTCTTTCGCTGTCTCTGTCTCTGTTTCTCTCTGTTTTACGAAGTATCTTGTAAGAATTAGCTTACAAGATCTTTTCCAAGCTGACGTGTGGCTAAAAATAAAGTGAATCAGAAAGAAGCCTGATCTGTTCCAGTCAGCTCTGTGAATAAGGCAGAAGAACCCTTGCTTCTTCCAGCATGTCAGTCCTTCCCTCATAAAACCCAGTATTCCCATTGCTTTCTACCAAATTTTGCTTTTATAAACGGAATGGAGGAGGGAAAAACACAGTTAACCAAGGGTGTTAGCCACAGCTCTTTGACTGGCTAATGACCAGGTCATGTGACCTCTCCCAGCTAGCTTTTTCATTTTAAACTCCCTCTCAGCCCTTTGTCAATCTGTGTTTACATAGACTTTCTCAGGCATTTGGGAGTGAAGTGGTGATACTTTCCCGATTAAGAAAAAGCATGTGTAAAGCCATACAATGTAGATGGTCATTATCTATTTGCTGATGATCAAATTGTCTGCTATAATTTTTAGATGACCAGATTATGATGTTAGCAGGGAATGCATGGGACAGGGTTCCCTAGAGATTGTAGAACAGATAATTTTTGACAGGAGTTGAAGGAAATAAGATACAGTTTTTGAGACCCTGCTCAAAGAATAAAACTGAGGGGTAGTGTCTTGATTAAGGGAGTCCTGAGATTCTGGAACCACAATGACATTATTGAATGAAAAAGCAGAGGACCACTAATAACCAATTTGATTACTTTATAACTTCTCCTTGAGCAGGCCAGTAATATGAACACTAAAGATGGCTGAGGTAGCTGACAGCCTGACAACTTTCTCTGACCCTGACTGGCATTGGTCTTACAGCAGTGCTTTCAAGACATAAAATTTTCTAATGTATGGGATAATCAGAGATGTCTCTTGTGACAGGATGAACAGTGTTAATAAAACAACAACAAAATTAAAGGTAAACTAGAAAAGTTTTCAAAAAGTAATGTCTGGGAATATGGTTTATTTTTAATTTAATCAGAGGTAGAATGAATCATGCTATAAAGAGGGATTTTCAGATTCATGGCAATCAATTTATACCATCTAAGTCCACAAAAAAGTCTACCTAAGGCTTCAGGAAGGAGATTCTAGAGAGCCAGTCCCATCAAATTATTAACGATAAAAGTTAGGAATGTACGCCTGAATGTTAAAAATAAAATCTCTTTGTTATTTCATGAATATAAAGACATGTGGTCTTCTGGAATGATTAGTAGCAGAATCATAAAAAAAAAGATCTCTGTAAGAAGAGGTAGCTTTTTGGAAATCTAGCCAAAGATGTTTTTAATGGATTTTTTCCCTAATTATATTAGGTATTAATACACATTGTTAATAACCTTGAAAATATAAGGAGTATAGAGAGGAAAATAAAAATTACCACCTGCTACTATCAACAGAATGGGTCTTCTTTTTCCTGAAAAATAGTAAACTTGACTATATTAGAAACTAGGGATTAAGCCATCTGTGTTTTATGAATTATTCACATTTTCATATGTTTCATAAATATGCATTTCTTTTTTTCATTAAAATGTTTAAAACTGCAGTTGACTATGGGAACAGTAATTTTTCTATAATGTTCTGTCAACATGAACAGCAAATTCTTGTTTTCTAAATTGTTATTTATTTTATTCTATTTAAATACAAATTATATGTACTGAAGGTGTGCAGCATGATTATTTGGTATACATATATGTAGTGAAATGATTACTATAGTCAAGCTAATTAACATTTCATCTCTTCATATAGTTACCATTTGTGCATGTACGTGTGTGTGTATGTGTGTGTATGGTGAGAGCATTTGAAATTTACTCTTTTAGCAAATTTCCAATATTCAGTGTAGAAGTATTAAGTACAGTCATCATGCTGTATATTAGTTCTGTAGACTTTTTTATCCTATATAACTGGAAATTCTTGTTTAAAGTATTGTAGACACTATTATTAGAGCCTTCTATGTGCAGCATGATTAATGTTATCTAAAAGATTTCTGATATTTATGATGCATTTCTTAGTAAGGAATACATGACTAATATGTGATAAGCATATATAGGCCCTGTATTCTGAGAAGTTTGATATGAATGTGTGATCTGACTTTAAGCCTATCTGTTGAATTCTTCCAAGGTCAGAGATTTTCTCAGCACTCCTGTCAGGTCAAAAACTAAACTGTAGGATCTTAACAAAGCAGAACTGCACCTGAGTACAACTTGGAAGTATAAACAGGGAATTTTAACATCCAATTGCTTTCCCTCCCCCCAAGGCTGTTTCTTGGCCTCTAATCTGTCATCTTGTAATTCCAGAGCCTTTGACTGAGGGTATGCCCTTGAGTCATGTCTTCCTTTCCTTCAACCAACTACTGGGAATATGTGTTCATAAAGGGATCATCACTTTTGCAGCAATTGGGTAGAATAAATATTTCAATTGAACCAAATAGATTTTGTTTTCTATTATTTGGTGAAAACTCTCCCTCTGTGGGGCTCAGGTAGCCTGAAGATAAGGCCTTGCCCTCATCATGCAGACCCAAACTAGGGAGGCTGACCCACATACAGAATAGTGTTGCAATGGAGTAATAAAAGAAAGAACAAGGGAAAGGTACTTAACTCACAGTAAAAGTGAGAGAAAAACTGACCCCCAGAATCATCCAAACTTCTCTGATTACATAAGATTGGTGTCTTTCTTTTGGATATATACCTATTTTTTTATATATATATATATATATATATATGATATTTATATGTATATATTTCCAATGGACTATTTACTCAGCCATCAAAAAAATGATATCTTTCCATTTGCAACAACACTGATGGAACTAGAGGGTATTATGCTAAGTGAAATAAGTCAATCAGAGAAAGACTATTATCATATGATCTCTCTCATCTGTGGAATTTAAAAAACAAAACCGGATCATAAGGGAAAAGAGGGAAAAATAAAACAAGACAAAATCAGAGAGGGAGACAAACCTCTTATGAGACTCTTAATCATAGAAAACAACCTGTGGGTTGCTGGGGTGGGGATGGGGTAACTGGGTGATGGACACGGGGGAGGGCGTGTGATGTAATGAGCACTGGATATTATATGGGTCTGATGAATCACTGAACTTTACCTCTGAAACTAACAATACATTATATTTAATTAATTGAATTTAAATTTTAAAAATAAATACTAAAAAAAAGATGGCTGCTAAGAATAGTGTTTTGTTTTTGTTTTTTTATTTTTTATTTTTTTTAAAGATTTTATTTATTTATTTGACAGAGAGGAGAGAGATCACAAGTAGGCAGAGAGGCAGGCAGAGTGAGAGGGGGAAGCAGGCTACTTGCTGAGCAGAGAGCCCAATGCGGGGCTCAATCCCAGGACCCTGAGATCATGACCTGAGCCAAAGGCAGAGGCTTTAACCCACTGAGCCACCCAGGCGCCTCTGTTTTTGTTTTGTTTTGTTGTTGCTGTTTGTGGTTTTTTGTTTTTCTTTAAGGAATCATGTGAAAAAAAACCCTGCTGGTTGGTATCCTATAAAACAATTGTTTTTACAAATGTGGCCGGTTAAAAAAAAAAAAAAAAAGTCTAAATAGTTTTCAGTTTATTGCCTATCCATGACTTGATTTAGCTGAACTAAAGAAAAAAAAAATCCAATAGTAATTTGGCAAGATAGCAACTTTTTTACCTAGAAACCTTTCTTATATTACTAATAGGAAAGTCAAATAGTAAGTGTACTTCTAACAACCTATTGAATGAAAAGAAAGTTTAGTTTTCTTATCTGTTTTGGCCTTTTGTACCTCACTATCCTGTCACATGAGTAGCGATGGCAAAAGACCTCAGAGGTCAGGACTTACCTCTAGAATGTTCAGTGACACTGTGTAGGCTTATACGACTCCTAATAAATGATAAAATAGAAGTTCCTAGGTAGCCAATGAAGCATTTGTTTCCTTGAGGACTGAACTATGTCATTACCACTTCTGTGCAAATGAAAATCTTGCAAAAGAATATTTAAATGGTGTTCCCAGCAGGCAACAACCCCACCCACCACACCAAATAATTAATGTGAAAGCGCATATATAGGTTTCAGGGAAATAATGAATGACCCCTGTATCTTTATACCGTATTGTGTTACAGCTTTCACAATGAATTGTTAAAAAAAAAAAGTCATAATCAAGTCATACAAAATTGCTGCCAAATCCATCAACTGTCTTGGATTCCCCACATATATTTTAATGTTTCGTCCTTTTTTCTCTCAAAACCACAACGTTCTAAGGCAAAGGGGATGTAATTGAAAGAGGTATTGGAGAACTTTGATGACCACAAAGATTGACCCCAACACAAACCGTCAATTCTGTATTATGTCTGTAGAGTAGCAAGATAGTTTAGTATCAGTCCAATATTTTACAATGTTTTATTTAAAGAACTTTTACATCCATGACTTCACCAACCTCACTGAGTTAACATAAAGGAGGTAGGATAGTTATTATCTTTTAAATTATAAGAACAATGTGTTCAAGAAATTCATGATTTGTTCAGGTTCTACAGCAAGACAAGAATCTAGATCTCTCATCTCCTTCCCCAGAGAACAATGGTAGCATGAGGATGTAGTTCTCATTAATAAATGGACAACATACCTGTCATCAGAATCTAAATATAATATGCCAGTCTCTTAGCTAACATAATCCTGTGAGATTCCATCATTTCTTGAAAATAAATATAGAAGTACATATTTGTTAAGCATGTGATATGTGCTAAGCACTGTTCAAAGTACTTTATAAATAATTTCCATGGGCAAGTCTGGGCTCAGTTGTTGATGTCTTAGAATGGGAGAGTTTAAATAAGGGGTCTGTTGAAAGATGACATGATTCAATGACTTGAGATTCCACACTGAAACATAAGACCGAATAAAAACTCACATCCTTTCTGAAAGCAAGCTATTAAGTCAACCATATCTTTTCCATTTTGCACACACCTGTCCTTGAATGTACTTATCCCACTGTCACCTGTCATGGTCAAAGCATCCCTAATTGGGCAAAGCTGATGCTCATATATTTGGATTAAATGTCACCACAGAATACTTATTTCATCCCTGGACCAATGATTTCCTATGTGCTCTTTCTTCTCTTGAAACCATCTGGATCTAATTAATGCCTTATATCTTCAATTACCCAACAGTCCCCCCTACAACATAAATGTCAAGAGGGTAAAAATTTGCCTATTTTTTTTATTGCTGAATCACCAACACCTAAAATTGTGCCTGGAAACATCAGCATCTCAATAAATATTTGTTGAATAAATAACTGATTTACAAGCTGATTATTCTAGGAGCGCCTTAGTGGCTCAGTTGGTTAAGCATCCAACTCTGGATTTTGGCTCAGATCATGATCACAAGGTCCTGAGATTCAGCCCCACACCACCAGACTCCACCCTGGGCATGGAGCCTGCTTAAGATTCTCCTCTCCCTCTCCCTCTGCCCCTCCCCATGTTGTGTGTACTTTTTCTCTCTCTCTCAAACAAAACAAAATGAAACAAAACAAAAAACCAGAAAACTGATTACTCTAAATCAGAGATGGGAAGACCAACCAAGGCTCTGGATTATTTATCAGTTTCTATTTTTTTACCTACTACCTTAGTTAATCTGGGTTAAGGAATTTAACAAAGGTAAGAATCTCATGTTGTAACATAAGGCCAGCCATTTACAAAGCATTTATAAGAGACACACTCTAAATATCAAAATGTTTAAATTTAGATGTAGCATAGATTTCCCACAGACCTCACTTCCCATGGTGGGAGTAGGGATGGTGATCATGCTAATCTTTCAGTCCTCCCATGCATTATGTAAGCCTTAATCCACCCCTCCCCCTCACACCGCCCAGTGCTAGTCCACATTATGATAAAGGCAGAGCTGAAAATAGTGGCTCTTATTTTCCTTCTTTTTTCTGTATGATCTACAGTTTCCTCACCTTGTGAAATTATGCTTAATGATTAATCTTGTCTAATTATAAGGTGCTTTGTTAGTGAGGATAAAATTAGATAATTGATAGAATGTCCTCTAAAATGTGAACTGTGAGACATTCAATCCTATGCCATTCCACAAGTATGTAGTGGCTTTTATTCAAATCAAAGGATGATTCTCAGCATTTCCTAGGCACTGCACAGGACCCAGAAATGCTCTCTAGAGCTGTGTTGCAGGATTTCTTTTTCTTTTGTGCCCATAGTTCTTGGTTATGCAACTTCAAAGAATGAAGACGTAGACCAGATGAAGAGTGGTGGGCAGCGGAGCAAAGTTCTAAGTCTAGGGGCTTTTATGAGATTGTTGGAGGGCTGTTTCAACCTGACCAAACCTCCATGCTCCCATCACCCTCTCAGGGTTTTGTCCACACACTCACCTACATATCAGGTAGTTGTTTACTATGGGAAAGGACGGAGGGCTCCTTCCAGGATGGTGTAAAATCCTTTTAAGGGTAGTTTCCTCTTAGGGCAGGGGTCCCCTTGTCCCTGCCTGCCTTTCTTCTGACTATCCTTCATTAGCTAGACCTGAACCCTTCTTGCCACTACCTCCTACAATGTGCCTTCTTCATTGCCTATGATATGCAGTCTTAAACTTTCACCAGGGACCACTCTTTAGAGCTCAGAAGTTGTCATCTGAGAACACACTATTTTCTTACATAGTCAGCAATAATCACTGTTATAAATCCACAGTGATAGGTAATGCCAATGTGTGCCTAACATGGAACTTGGAAAACATAATCTAAGAAAGAAAAGATTTCCTGGAGGAGGAAGAAGAGGATGTGACTGGAAAGTCTGGGATTGACAAGTGTTCCTATAATGGATTGTAGGTAAGAGGGAAGAGTTAGTTCTGGGCAGCCCTAACATGATGGTGAGGCCTCAGGGATCTGAGTGGATAGAAATAGAAAGGTCTCCAGGTGTACTTTCATTAAACTTTAATTTAGGCAAACCAAGTGCCCCTTTAGATTAAAGTTTTAGCGTAGTCTAAGAGCTTCTGAGCATGTGGAAAGTCTGAAAATGTTTTTTTACCCTTTTCCATTGGGACAGCAGTGTATAAATCCTGTTATCCAGAGAGAGAGAGAAATGAGGCTGGAAAATATCTAACAGACTTGTTGAGGGCACCTCATTGATTGAACAGATCTTAGAATTCAAGTCCCCAAGTGCCATCTTATGCCCATGCAACTACTCGCTTGATTTCATTTAGAACACGAAAGCCTAGCATTGCCAGGATTGAGCGCAGACTGCTGTTTACCTGTCTATGCAAGGGCTTTGCAGCCTTCCAGATCCCACCTGTTTAATTTGTGCTCCTGTTGCCTCCTCCTCATTTCAGCCGGTACATCTAACACTGAAGAAAGGAAAATGAACTCGTAATGAAGCCCATGAACCCCAGCAAGCACCAGCTGTCTCTAGAGAATATTTGAGAGAAAACTATGCAAGCTTTAAATTGTTCCTCAGAATTTAATTATTGAAAAGCACTTGAAAATCTTGGTTTGGGGATGTTCTCTACTCATCAATGCATTTTTATGACTTCACACAAAAGCTATTCTCAGAAATGGAGCAAAGACATTAAGATGAGTCTTTAAAAAAGTAGTGCATTTTTGTGGTATTCTGTTTAACAAGCATTTATTGAGTATTCAATAGGTCCAGGAACCAGGAGGTAAGCATGTAAAGATAGATGAAATTTTTCATGTTGTCATAGATTTTGCAGTTAAAAACAAAGTGACTATGACATGATGAGGTATGTATTGTATCAGTTATTTAAGAGAAAATGCTATTAAAAAAAGAAAAAAAAGACTAACTGGTGTTAGCATTTCTTTCTTCACCTCTACCTCCAAGAAAGCAGCCATTGTTGAAGAGGATGCTATTGGATTTTCATTGTCCAGGGTAGAGGGAAGCAATGGACCAGAATTTCTGAGTTAGAGAAGTTGAAGTGGCTGGAAATGAAATCAAGTTTCTCATGGAGCAAGAATTGGACACTGAGGAGGAAATTGAAGATAGGTGTGCTTCTGCCATCTACCACTCTGGATGACGGAGTAGCAGAAGGAGAGCTGTGATGTAGTGTCTGTAGCTGTGGACCAAGGAGAGATGACAAAAGGATCCATGGTAGAGACTACACCAGACCAGGAGCAGGGCTCTTCCTCCCTCCTCTGATGATAGGTAAGTTCTGGTTTCTTGTATACCTCACCATAGGAAGAGGAAGACTCTGCAATAGCTCAGATTAAATAATCTGTCATTCAGAAGAAAAGGGGGCTGTGTGAACAGATTAAGTATGATTAGAAGAAATTAAAACAGAGATTTTTTTTTTTTAAGATTTTATTTATTTGACAGAGAGAGAGAGAGTGCAAGCAGGGAGAGCAGCATGGAGAGGGAGAAGCAGGCTCCCACTGAGCAGAGAGCCTGACATGGGGCTCGATCCCAGGACCCTGGGATCATTACCTGAGCTGAAGGCAGACACTTAACCGACTGAGCCACCCAGGGCCCCAAAACAGATATTTCTTGCATTTGAGATTTGGATAAATGAAATCTTGTCTGTGGCTCCTCCTTGTTTTACCTTCACCATCTTTGTGGTTTGTGGTATGTGTTGATATCCCCTTCTGTTTTATCTAACTTTTGCAGGATTTTGTTGACAGAACCAGTCAGAGCTCCTTGATTGCAAGCAACAAAAATTCAGCCCTAGTGCATTTAAGCAATATGAGATCTCCTAGAAGGATATCAGGAGCAGAACTGATTAGGCTAGAGGAACAAGGCAGGAAACAAGGCAGTTGCAGAAGTAAGAAGCAGAATCACAGCCCCAGTTGGTCAGCACACATTCATAGGGACAAAGTAGATACCAGACATGTTAGTCTTTTTATTCTTCTAAATTTCAAATCCCAGAGAAGAAACTCCCAGGTGGCTATGCTCGACTTTTTGCTAGGACAAAGCCTCTAAATTACTGACTTCCAGACTTACTGCACTGCAGAAGAACTACTTCTTCAAAACAAAGTCAGGGTGTTGTTTGGAAAGAGACATTGATGGTGGCTGAGTTATAGAGAATAACTATGTGGCACATCTTTATGGCTTGGCTTATTGCCAGCTACCTGCCCTGCCCATCTACTTCCAAGTCTGCTGTCCACCATAGTCCCCTCAGCTCACTGCTCTTCTTTTTTTTTTTTCAGAGTTAGCATAAGTTGCCGGAGTTATTTACATGCTGTTATTTGATTTCTACATTTGGAAGTTACACGTCCATCTCAAATTAACTGGTCCAAAATGGAAACCCTAAGTCTCTCCAATTTTCTTCCCCATGCTTTTTTCTTTTCCTACCTAGTTAAATGACATTAACCAATACTCAGTTGCTTAAGTCAGAAACTTATCATCATCCTTGATTCTTCTTTTTCCCAAACCCCCAACCTACAATATCAATCAGTAAATCCAACGATTTTACTTGCAAAGATATCTCAAACATATCAATTTCTCTCTATTTCTACTGCCAATACTTTGGTTGGAGATATTTTCATCTCTGGCCTGATACATTGAGTATAAAAAGGATTTTTTTTTCCCTCACCTGCAAGTCACTTTCTTACTATTTGGTTTGGGGCAAAACTCAGAAGTTGTCTCCCACCCCAAGTAAATTCTAGCCCCTTCCTTTCTGTTACACCTTCTTCCCACCGGTATCTTTAACCCACTTAGATTCCCAGAAGACTATGGGTTCCTTCCTCCCCAATGACCACGTCTTCTCACTGTGGCAACCCTCGGAGCCAGAAAGTATGCCATATCCCTGGCCTCCTCTTGCCTCATTCCTCCATCCATTCTGACAACCTAAATGTGTCAAAGCACTATCCCATTCTTCTGGAACGACCTTTTATTTTTATACATGGGTAACCCAAGCCTCCTGGAGACAATGGTATCTCCATAAAAATATGTGGCTTAGATAAAAAGCCACTTTTTTTTACTTTATGACCCTTTAGAGAATTCAGCCAAGGCGATGGGAAACAAGCTTAAATGTCTTTGTACATAAGATATTTAAATAACATGTATGTGAACTTTAATAATGGACATATTTATCTAGAATTAGAGATTCAAAATTTGATGGTAAGAATGGAAATATACCTTTGGCATTATCTGGTTCTAAGTCCATGCTTTATAAACAAGCAATTTCGCCTCAGGGACTACTAGGCTCAGAGTCCCTCAGTGAATAAATGGCACTGTGGGGCTAGGCTCCTCATCTCCTGGGGTTACTGCTCTTTCCAAAATGTCTTGCTGCCTCCATCACAATTAAATGCTATGGGATTACTTTACAGCATAATAGGTACAAGAAATAAATATCTAATAATAAAATATGTATTATTTACTTCAACATTCAAGGCATATGAATGTTAACTTATTTAATTCTTGCAAACACAGAAATATATAAGTTAAAATTACTATGTGGATTTTATAAATAAGGAAACTGAGGTCAACAGAGTAGTACTTTGCTTAGTGGCAGGCAATATACAATGTTGACATTGCTGATAAACTAGAATTATGGCCGCATTTGATGAGATGCCTATCTCAAGCACAGTCTGTGCGTCAGTCAGAGGTAATATTCATTGACCATTTGCTCTGTTTCTGGCATTGTGAACCCCTTATCATCCACATTGTTTCAACTTCTTCTATACAACTCAGATATACCTGGAAGCACACTATCATTGGTGACAAATTCTACTGCACTTATAGAAACCCTTTGATGAAAGATAGTTAGAAGGCAGGTAGGCAGGGACAGGGGGCCTCTCCCCTAAGAGGAAACCACCCTTAAAAGGATTTTATAGCACACTTCTTCCCTTTCCCATGTGATAGGTAGGTGACAAAAACCTGATTGGATGACGGGCACAGAGAGGGTTAATCAGATTAAACAGCCCATAAAAACCGCAAGACTTAGAAACTCCAGTGGCAACCCTCTTGGGTCCCCTCCCTCAGGAGTTTTGTACTACTATCACTTTGCTATCACTCAATAAACTTTGCTTTGCTGCCCATCACTTTGTCTGGTTGACCTCTTTATTCTTTGAAGCGCTGTGACCAAGAACCATGGGCACCAATGAAGAAAAAAATCCTGTAAGACCATGATTCATCTGGAAACTTACACTGTATACTTTTGAATCCCCCCAAAATAGACACCGTCCCAATATTCATTCACTAGAGTCCCAAGAATAAAAAACAAAAAAAAATTTCCTGGAGCAGTGTTTTACTGAGATTTGTGGATAATGGGTGTGAGTGTGCCACATTGCATACAACCAGGAAACAGATTAGAATTGGTTATTAGAAGGCTGCTTTCTTTCTTAAGAAGGCCTTGAGCTACTCTCCTTGGTTGAAATCTACACTGTCCTCATCCTAGAGGGCTTCTTTCAGTCCTGAAACACAAATTCTTATTTATCCTGTAGGGCAATTTAAACTTTTTTTCACAAGATTTCTTTCTTACCATGCCTTGAAGCCAATATTGTCACAGCAAAATGTCCCATCATTTTGTTCTGCTAAACAGAAGGTCACCTGCCCCAAGGAGAAAAGATAACCAACACTCTCCTAGGGAGTAGAAGCAGTAGCAGTCAGTTGTGGTTTTAAATTTTAAATCTTTTTCTCTTTCTTTCTTTCTTTCTTTCTTTCTTTCTTTCTTTCTTTCTTTCTTTCTT